>MU227549.1:3956913-3969380 GCA_018584345.1 Thuja plicata
AAAAGGCTAAGAAAAGATCTGAAAGATTGTTCTACAAGTGATCTAGGACAAATGGTCAAAAATCTTAATGAAGAGAACAAATATCTAAAAGATAAACTTGAAGATCTAGAGGAACAACTTACAGATAGCCAGAACACCATTGAGGACAAGATTAAAGAAAGCAATCAACTAGAAGAGGAACTTCTGCAGAAAAACATGAAAGTCTTGGAATTGGAAAACATAAAGAAGAAGTTGGAAGCTGAATTAATAGAAGCAAAAGACAAGATTGATAAACTTCACACAAATTCTGATTTGATTCAATCCCAGCTCAATGTGCAAAGAAAAAAGAGGAACACTACTAGTCTTGGATTCAATACAACACAAAATGAAATCAAATCATCACAAGAGAAAGAAAAAACACTTGAAGCATCTTCATAAACTAAGAAAGTTGAAGATACTACAGAGGTTATATCTGAACCACCTAAAAGAGAAATCAAGCAAGTTAATATAACTTGTTATGCGTACAATAAACATGCGCATTTGGCTAGAGATTCCAAAGAGGTAAGACCTTTTAAAGGTTATTGTTACTCATGTAACAAGTTTGGTCACAGGGCTGTACATTGTAGAACAAGTCATAAAAATCAACATCAGCAGAATCACAGAAGTATGAATCAAGACAATCAAAGAAATCAACTCTCAAGAAATTTAAAGAACATTACATGTCAGATATGCAACTACAATGGACACACATCAAAGTAATGCAGCATGATGAGAAAGAACATCAGACCTCCTATCATTTGTCACACATGTGGAAATGCTAGACATATCACAAGGTTTTGCAGATCAAAAACATAGAAACAAGAGGATCCCAAAAATTCTCTATTTGAAGAGAAAAGAGAAGTCAATTTTATCAAAGAAATTGAAGATTCAAGAAAAATATGGGTTGAAGTTAAGAAGGAAAAAAATGTTGACAAAGTAGTCGATGCATCCTCAGTGGATGCACCATCTACTTCTGCCTGAATATACCTTCTTGGTCTTAGGGGGAGCTATTCTAGCTTAGAACTCCTACATGGTTGGTATACTCACATCAAAGTATGCACCTTTGGATTCATGGTTAAAAGCTCATATTACATCTATGTGCATTCACGCATTATCTAAAATACATCGAGATCAAAGTTTGAAAATCTCTATGCATGGTTGCAAGCATTAAATGCGGTAGATCATATAAAAAGAAGTTCGTAGTCGATCATTTTCACAATTACATTTGAGAGCACAAAAATTGAAGAGCATTAGATCACTAAGACATCAAAGCGTGAAGGCATAAATGGTTTTGCAGTTGGAACAAATGAATAATCATTTTGAAGCAGAGCCCTTGCCATTGTGCCATTTCAAAATTTTGTGGAAACCCTACATAAGCAAAGAAACAAGTAAGTATGGCAACCCCAGTTGTGTTTGATGTAGCATAGAGGAAGAGATTCATATTTAAGAAGCATTCATTTAAATCCATACTAGATGATGTGGAAGGGGCTTTCTCCAAAACCCCGCTTGGTGTTGTTCATGTGGAAGATATCCGCACGTACATTTATAGTAAAAAGGAATCATTAGGAGATGATAATATAGCTTCTCACATGGCATCAATGCTAAATAAAGACTTCACATTCAAAGATGAGTTCATGCACTTACAAGATAACCCTATTGTCGAGTATTCGAATGCACATGAGTTTGAAGAACCAGAATGGGTGAAAAATTTGTTAAGTAGAATTCATGATGATCTTTTCTGGATTGGAGATGTCCCAATTCAAATCACTATTGAACTAATCCATTAGTTAACCAGACTTCTAATGACTGGACCTATCCTTCCCACTAGCAAGGATGTCAAGAAACAAATTGAGAAAGTGTGTTTGTCTAAGAGTGATAGGTGCGGAATGACAATTGACCCTATCAAGGAAGATGACATTAAACTCATGACTATGATACTTGGATACAAGTTTCACCATGCAAGAAGGTTGAATAGTGTCTCTACTCCAATAGTTCTTGTAGCTATCAGAATAGTGAAGGAAAACACCCAATACAACCTATGTGAGATCTTGCACGGTCAATTGATTGACAATATCATAATCATCAAGCATGATAGAAGCAAAACAGCAGGTTTGGATCTTTGATCATCTATTTATATCACCATATAGTTGGAAAGGTTGTAGACCTTTATCTAGACAAAAGAAAACCTACATGACTCAGATATCTCTTAAAGCCATAGTAGAAAGCAGTGCAAGAGATAAAATGGATATGGACATAAAGATATTCAGGGTAAAAATGTGAAGCAGGTTTAGACTATCTGAGAAGATAGTTGAAAATAATAGAGATACAATATGCTTTATGGTAGAGACATATTGCACATGCATGGAGGCTATTGAGCCTAGAATTAAGTGGATTCATCCACTAGGGTATGAGGTTGAAGACCATGTGTTAGAAAGATATGTGCAGGTCTTATTGTTAGTACCTAAAGAGCCTAATGAACCTAGATGGGGCACTTACAGAGAAAAGACTGACAAAGTGGATATTGAACTACAACTTGTTGTTAACAAGAGGAAAGAATTTAGAATGACATCCAACATTCTGAGAAAGCATGGAGTCACACAAGAAGATTTGGATAAGGAAAAGGAAGCCAAAATTGCACAAGTTAAAATTGAGAAAACTGTTGAAACTCAGAAGAAGAAGAAGAAGAAAAATGAGGAGAGTACCACTACGCCTACCACAACCATTGATCTAGACACTTCTCCACCTTCTGTACCTAGCAAGAAACCAAGAGGAAGGAAGAAATAAAATACAAAACATCCATCCTCAAGAGCTACTTGGAGAAAAGATAAGAATATTCAAGCTCCTTTCGAAGTAGGCTTTAGACCCAGCCTAAATATCTTGAAGAACGAGATTATAAATGAAGGAAGATTGGATACACTTTCCAAATTCTATGACAAATATCAAGAAATTGATAAGACTGAGATACATTCTATGGTCATATCTCATATGATCAAGTTTAATAAATTAGTTCTTGAACTTAAGATAGTAATACCAGATCAATTATGGAACATATTGGAGATCATGAAAAGACATGCTATAGAAGAAGACATGAAGATTAGAGAAGGAACCTTGGATACTCTTCTTCCTATTTGTTCACATGATGAGAAGGTTACTCTGTTAGATCTAGTAAAGCCTCATCTCTATAGTAAGATAAGAACTCTACAGATTATGAACAAAGAATATGAGAAAGTTGGAAAGGAGACTGAAAAGGCATTTGCACAAGTATTTATGGAAAGACATATGTATCCACCAATGGCGCCTATAGATGAGGTCACCCGAGCTCCTCCAAAATAGGTTACAACTCCAAAAATTCAGATTGCACCTATCACAGGTCTACATGATTTAGCGTCCATAGTAACAATGACTTCTGAGATAGCTAAAGATACAAAAGATACTATAATAGTTGACAATGTCAAGATATCTATGACAACTTCTGATAATGATATGAATAAGGTTAATGAAGCAATGAACACAGATGACACATCTCTATAATAGAATGAAGTTCCTTCCATTGATCCAATAGACTTGGATAAGGAGAAAGATACTCAAGGTAATGAGACACCAGTAAATGAGATTCATGTCAAAAGTGAATGTGTTGACACAAGTCAAAATACTATTTTTTCAACATCCACTCAACCATCTACATCATTGTTGTCAAGGTTAACTCCTGACTCAGTAAGTTTAGATGCATGGAAAGAAGAAGACCTTATCAAGATCAGTGTCCTTTCAATGGAAAAGGTAAAAGAGAAACAGGTGATGAGGAACCCTCACTTTGTGGAATCAATAAAAATTCTGAATGAACTAGTTCCTACTAATAAGAAAATTGCCAAAGTACAATCAGTTGAAGATATAGACAACATCTTATCAAACTTCAAGTCCAATTTCACTAGCCTAGTAGAATCTGCTACTAAAATTATAGAAGATGAATACAAGAAGGAGAAATTAAATGACTTTGTAAAAAACTTTACCTTAGATCTAAACTCCTTAAAGATTGGGAAGGCCATATTGAAGGAATTGGCAGAGAAAGTAAAGAAAATCATAGCAAACTGTATGGATAGAGTGAAGCTCACTTCTATGCACACTAAAAAGATAAAAGAACCAGAAGAAATGGTGGACAACATAAGAAAATCAATTGAAAATTCCAGGCAAGATATGAGCATATGCAACAATGTCTACCAAGGGCAGTTAGATAAAATTGAGAAAGCAAAAGTGGAAATCAGCAAGATAAGGGTAAGGCAAACTCAGTTGAGGAATGCACTTGCACCATCCCTAGCAGTTCTCAATAAGAACATCAAATAGATTGATAGCACAATACAGACATATGATCAAGGTCCTTGTATGGATTCGATGAAAATGGAGAAATTGACATATGCCCTATATGTGCATCTTCAAATTGTTGAAGCAATGAAAGTCTTTTGGTAGAAAGACATTAAATCTCTTCAAGTTGTGTACCTAGAAGTCTATATAGAGTAAGTATGTTGAGGACTTGCAGTTTTTCCACACCTTTTCCATTAATGTCAAAGGGGGAGTAGTATAGAATGTGTATATGAGGAAAAGTATATATGTATATATCATTAAGTATTATGATATACAGTCATTTTTTGTATGAAGTCATTTTGAGTAACTTAGCCACATTCCTTTGTTTCCATAAATGAAAAAGGGGGAGATTGTTGGAAAGTTGACTTCCTGAGGAAGCATGACTTATTTTGTGTTTTCAAGCATGGAAACAAAGTCATACTAAGTTTCTATCAAAGATAACTGAGAAGATAAAATGACTAAGTACAGAAAATAGGACATACAAAGAGATACAGAGATCAGCACATTAGCGCATGTGTTAGAGATCACACTAGAACATGCGTTCTTAGATGTATATTCTATGGTGTATATACATGATAGATCCAAATGTGCAGAGTACAAAACATCAGTACGGAAAAGTTACTGACAGATTACTAGACCTATAGTCGAGGAAATAGAGCATGGAAGCCGACTACAGTTTTGATCAGTGTGTATGATATTATAATGTAATGGTTAAGTGCCTTTAGTTATAAGATTGTAATAATGTAATTAATGTTATAGTAAACACCCTTAGGCTGACTTGTTCGGAAGCATTGTATATTTTTGTTTTAGGACTGACTAGTTATTTGTTTTGGGTCGCGCCTATTCGGATTTGAAGATATAAGTGTGTAATGTAAAGATATGTTACAAGCGTCAATTATTATGTAAGAAGAAGTTACAGAAGGATAGCATAATGAATTTAGAAGATGATATAGCTCTTTGAAGAAGTAAGAGTATCCACACATACACAGAATTGGTCAGACAATAGTGTCACTATAGCAGTTCATTTTTTATATAGTGCATATCAACATTCAGAGGGTTGCAGCCTTCATCTTATTGGACAGTGAGTCCCTGGATAGTGAGTCCACCACCCCTAACAGGGTTATTGTAAAAGACTCTGAACAGGGTCAAACCCTTAACCAAGTCATTGTACTCAATTTGTAAAGACTGCTTCTAATAGGGCAAAGGAACTTTAACAGGTTCATTATACCTAGTACAATATTTTGTGAGTACTAATCCCCACCAAATTTTTCCTCTGATCAAGGTTCTCCATAATCAAATCATGTGTTATGTGTTCTTGTGTTAAGATTCTTGAATGCATATTTGTTTTATGTTTAATTGGCTGAAATATACTAAATAGATAAACACTAATTCACCTCCCCCTCTTAGTGTTTCTAACACTAATGTTGTTACATTCCATTAAGGAATTCTTAGCAACTCAACCCACTTGAGAAAGTCCACTTTCTCAAGCTTGATTTCCTTAAGGTCCACTTTCTCAAGCCACTCTATTATACCCTACCTAGCTTCTTTGAGGCTTTCATTAATGCCTTATTAATGAAGATGCTTTAATCCTATTTCTCTCCCATGCCTTATTAATGCCTTGGGCATTAATGGCTCTTACACCTCCATTAATCAACTCTTCACTCAACTCTTATAAATAAAAGCCATTTTTGAGAGTAAATAAGCCTTCACATTAGATCAAAATTACATTGTTATGTTGTTGGATTACTCTTAGAATCATATTGCACTTCTTATTCCATGCTTTTTCATTGTTAATATTCACATGTTTAGAGCTAGAATGCTTGTTTTTCATCCCTTTAGCTTGTTTTAACTAAAAATCCTTCATGCTAGGTTATATATATCACTGATTGAAGCATATTATAAGGGCTTATATGTTACCAATCAAACTCTTCCTAGTTAGTAGGCAATAGGTCGATATTAGGTGGTTTTACATGTTTGTCTAACCATTTTTAACTAATGAAATGACTTATTGAGTGTTTGTGTCATTCTTAACAAGTACCCAAATATACACACACATTTATGGCGCCCCTCGTGGGGCCTGATTTTCAACTTGGCCTCATTTTCTAACATTTATTTTCCTATTTGCATGCTCAGGATTCAGACATAGAATCATTTTTGATCATTCAAGATTGCATCGCGGATATGCCATCGCATCGCAGAAAAGTCAGATTACATCTAGGATTTCCTGGGTCATATTTGGTTTTGGCTCGCATCTGGTGAACATTGGATCACATTCAGTGTAAAGGATAGTATACAAGATACTATATCACATTTAGTAGGATTTTAGGATTGTATTTGGTTTGAAAGCTTGTGCATTTGGTTTACCTAATCCTAACATTTTGACAAAATGATGTTTGTGGTATTTTGCAGCTTGATAAGTATTTGCAGGGTATGTTTGGAGGTTTTCATGGAGTTAAACTAGATAAATACTGACATGGTTTTACAGGTTACCAACCCCCATCTTGACTTCTATTTATTTGCTTTGCAAACTTAAAGACAATTTCTCCACTTGATAAAACAATCAGATATTATGCTCTTTTCCTCTTGAGGAGAATCAGAAAATCAGACGTTGTCTTATCATTTGTGACAAAATTGTGGGTAACTGAACAAACAAAAACCTCATTTAAGTCAATTTGGATAGTAATTGAACAACACAAATCACTAAAACATGTGGGTTAATTGAACAAGTTCAATCGTATAATTGCTTTTGGAAATTAGAAATTGAACAACACAAATCACTAAATCAATGTGGTAATTGAACAAGGAAAATTTGCCTTTCAAAACATCCTATTTTCCTTAAAATAGGAACAAATTAAATCAAGCTCAACATAGCTTGAGGGAAATAACCTTTGTTTTAAGTGATTTGGGAGAAAAAAACATGGACTAGGAGAGTATGCTCTTCTTCTTTTGAAGAATCTAAAATCTAGAAATCCTAAGCTCACCAATCCCGATTACCATATCATATAAATAGTAGAGGGCCTACCAGTTGAGGAAAAAATCTCCTGAGAATGACCCAAGTGAGGACAGGTCTTACGTCTACCCTTCCAACTCACTATAAATAGTTTTTTCCTCGTAGGCCAAAGCCTCGAAAGACGAAACTAGTTTTTTTCTTAGAATTTTGACATCATTCCTTGAACATATCGGGGTATATATAGAGTGGAGCTACTTTAATCTTCCTTGCAAGACTATATGCCTCAATTTTGCCTTGTACAATTCTATGGGGGACATTTTTGAATGGATTGCCCAATAATCTACAACAACTTCAACTGAAAGAATTCCTTATTCATCCCCGAAAGGGTGATAATCTTTGTGCAAGGCAAAAAGTAATTGCCCCAAGACACTCATCATATTGTTCCCTCACTTGCATTTGGAGTCAGCTTATACAACATCATGACTGGAGCCATTGAATTCTTGGTGATGGCTGTATTTTTATTAGCATTTGAGTGTGTACCTGAGTCAACAAGCAAATATTTTCATCCTCCGCCTAGAAAATAGGACAAAAAGAGTGTTTGATTCACCCTCTTAACAATGCAAAATTGTTTGACATGTCCAACAGATCACTAAAAAGAAAAGCTCCTTAAAATAATCAAAAAATTTCAAACCCTATAGTACATGTTTTTTTCACACCTTACAATACCTCTCGGTGTGATCTGGAAACAAACAAATTCACGCACTTCAAAAACAAATTTTTCAAAGTTGACCAAAACTGACAAAACCATCATAAGATTGAATCCTATTTTTCTCAAGTTGCATTCAGGGTTTAGGATCGCATTTGGTGCATTAGAATGCACTTAGTCAGCATATAGTCACATCGATATTCTAGGATCACATCTAGTGCCATCAGAGACTCATATCTGGGAGCTCACATTCAGGACAGTGGGCATTTCTAGAAGTTTTTCGTGGGAAGTCTCAGTTGATTTAGGTACCCTTTTTTTTCTTTAGCTCATCCTTATTGTCTCTTCTGGTCTCCCTACTATTATTTTCAAAAAAATTCAAAATGTCCACCTTGCATGCTTAGTCAATCTTTCACGGTCAGTTCAATACGTGTGGTCTACCCATTTTTTTTATCAACAACTTGGCTCCCAGCTCACTATTAGGGCATTCTAACCCTTTAAAGCTGGAATCATTTACATCCACCAACAACAAATAGTTACTTCTACCTAGATATGCCTACTTGAATGATTTGAAATATTTACTTGCACTATCGGGAAATGCTACCAAGGTTGAGAAACAAACTTCATGGTTAACACAAGACGCAACAAGTACACAACTGAAGGATCAAAAGTGCCTCCTAAAACACCACACTTTCAAGAATAAACTTCTCGCAATTCCCTTTTTGATCTAGATTCACCTCTAATGGATAGAAACACTAACAAATGGAGTAAGGCCTTTGAGGGTTATAATGATGGAAAAAAAGCACAATCTGATGGCACGGAAGAGGAAGAAAGACCCAAGTTTGAACATAATCCATTTGGGTCAAATAGTGAAGATGAGATCCCTAAAGATGAGTATGAGAAACTCAAACAAAGTAAAATGATCCACAAGCTATTGGAATGGATAATCGGTGATGATAAAGAAAAATACTTCCTCCATCTAGCATCCAGAGGTGTCAAGTTACCCAAGGATTATAATGTGGAAAATCTCAAGGAGAAGTACCAAACCCCATATCTATCCTTACCAAACAGCTCAATCAGATGCAAACGGAACTCACCAACCTCAAACAAGAGAAGGAGAAACTGAAAACAAAATACTCTTTGTACACCATTTGTCCATTTCCTTTTGACAAGAGTATAACAATGGTCCCATTTCCTCCTAATGTGGCAATGCCAAAATATGACAAGTATACGGGAGAAACCAATCCACATGACCATGTAAGAGAATTCTTTGCTCTAAGCATTGAGTACATGCATGAACCCACTTACCTCATGCGACTATTTCCAGGAAGTCTAGGAGGCAATGCCATGGAGTGGTTTTCAAAATTGAATCCTAAGGTAAAAACATTCGAGGAGGTGATGCAACGGTTCATCCAACATTATTCCTACAACATCCAACATGATGTAACTATGATGGACCTATGCAATACCAAACAAAAAACTAGAGAATCATTTACACACTTCTTACAGAGATGGAGGAAGATTTTGTATGATATTTAGAGGTCATTCCTGAAATAGAAAAGATGGAAATCTTTTTCATTAATCGCATGCCATAATTGAGCTATGCTCTATAAATGAAAGATTCTCCTAGCTTAGATAGGATGATTAAAAATGCCCTCCATATTGAGGAATTCATGGTCAAAAAGGGGGAAATCACCCTTCAAAATGAAAGAAAAGGTAGTAGCTCCAACTCCAAGCCTAAATGGTGGAAACAAAACAAGAATGACAGAGTAGTTGATGCCTCTCACATTAATTCTAAACCCAAAGCATTCAATCTGACCAATGGCATGCAAGCAAGCAAAGAGGCTAAAGTAACACCTCCCATCCCCAAAATGAACAATGATAATGACAAACGATGCACATGGACTTCAAAACCCCAAAGAACATTAACTCCTTTGGGGGAAACTCTTGAAACCATCTTAAAAACATTGGTTGATAACAAATTTCTTATGATTCCTGATTCAAAACCATGAGAACCAATGGTCAAACCCAGATGGTGGGATGATAACTCCTATTGTGTCTTCCACAAAAACAAGGGACATAAGACTAATAATTGTCTCAAACTAAAACATATGATCCAAGACCTCATCGAAGGAGGTAAGATCAAGGTGGATGGACACACTACAAATGAAGATCACACAACATTTAATAAACCCTTTCCTAATTACAATCAAGGGGAAACATCTAAAGGTAAAGGTAATGAGGTAAACTACACCTATTCCAAGAGTGACGATGTGATTAATATGCTCAATATCAAAACTAAATCCCTTAATATGGTCACGATTAAAGGAGCCTCATCCTCTTCAAATGTTGTAACACAGAGCCAAGCACAAGTTAAAATCAAAGGACCTCCAAAACCAATGTCAACACCCAAGGTTCCTATAGTAACTATTCCAAAACTAGTAGCAAAACATGTGGTCACTATCCCCAGAGAAAAATATGACTTGGTAGACCAATTGCAAAGAACCACTACCAAAATTTCCATCTTCGAGTTGCTCAAGATATCCACTGTGCATAGAGAAATCCCAGAGCATGCTCTACATGCTGCTAATGTTCTAAAGGATATAGATATAGACAAGTTTCAAGTGATGGTCAATCATATCTCAGCACCACACTATCTCTCCTTCTCTAAAGAAGATGACAAGTCATTAACCCATCCGCATAATCAACCCCTCCATATCAAAGTCCTTATTCATAAATCCCATGTTAGATGCGTATTGATAGATGGAGGCACAAGATTAAATATCTATACACTAGATCTCATCAGGAGATTAGGTCTCTCAGAAAAAACAATTGACACTAGAAGCAAGATCACCATCAAAGCATATGATGAGGAAGAAAGATCCTGCAGGGGTCTTATTGCTCTACCTATTAGAGTCGGACCCATTGAAAGGAATGTCATATGTCAAGTTCTACATTTACCACTTGCCTACAATATTCTACTAGGGAGACCATGGATTCATGAGATGCAGGCTGTACTGTCCACTTACCACCAATGCATAAAGTTCCCACATAATGGGATAGAAGTGACAATTCTTACAGATGCCAACTACACTTGCAACAATATCAAAGCAGGTAGCATGATCCCACACAACAAAGAGGCTATGGATGTAGTTGCTCCTGAAACAACCAAAGACATGGTTATGAAGAGTTTCAGCAAGACCTTGAAACTCAAAGAAATAGGTATGGGAGAGTACAAGTTGGACCTGACTCCCTCAATGATAGAGCTTCTAGTATCACTAAGATCCTATGGAAAACCTTCATCAACATTCACACCTCTAGCACTCAAAGAGCCAGAGGTACACAAGGAAACTAACATGATAAAGGCATCCACATCTTGTTTAGATAGCACAAAAGAATAGGCAGTCTTCGACTGGCTTTACAAAGGAGAACCAGTAGACTATGATGTCAAACATGTAAAGATATCCCTAGAACAGTATGGAAAGGGATATGATTTCCACTAACAAATGGGTTACAATGGAAAAGGACCCCTAAATGACATAGGATGAGGGATCATTGAACCCATATCCATGGAGTTCTGCCTCAATAGAGATAAAATGGGACTGGGATTTAATACTCAATCCAGCAAACCTACTTCAAAAGAGACCTCACCTTCTGAAACATGGAGTGATAAAATATATGAGATAATATCAGAACCATGGCCTTATGAGAGATTACTAAATATTGGTACATAGAATCCTGAATATCAAGGAAAATGCTACGTACCTAGTTTTGAGGTACTACATGATATTCACACTTCTTTTCTAGAACAACTGCCTATTCAAGAGGTAGGAGACACCATAGAAATGATCACTCAAGAGGAATCCCAACCATAGAATTTATATCCTAACTGGGGGCAATTAGTGACAATTTCACATGTCCTCGATCTCCCTCACTTTGATCTACAAGTAGCTAACTGAGTCCATCAAATAAACATTGCTGAATATTTAAATAGATCTAATGATGATTGTTCAGGCTCAAAATTGTCACCCTAACTTAGGCATTAGGGCTACATGAAAATTCCATCCTAACAATGGAAACCTCTCCTAGCTGTGGGTAGACTATGAATGAAGAGGAGTCTCCAGATTCTAGGCCGGTTCCTATAAAATATGGGATATCACCTCCTGATTTGAAACTTGGTAGGGAAAGGGAAAAGAGAAACTTTAAAACTGAAATTCATAGGGGTGATACACCAAGAATGAATCAAAAACTTGAAAAGAAAATGATAGACTCAGACCTAACACACAATGAAATCCATATGATTTGGTACACTATTCAACATATAGGTTAATGAGCTTAATTATCAGGGTTCAACCACAAATAACTCAACACTTAACAACATACATTTCTCAAATAAGGTTTGATAGATCAGATTTGTCAATTTGGAAGGAACAATGAAAC
>MU227549.1:3981445-4011734 GCA_018584345.1 Thuja plicata
ATATGTAATAATTTGATCAATACTTAGAGTACATAAACATCTGATAATAAATGTAGCAAGTGAATGTAAATCATCAAAAACTGTAAGATAGTTTTAATTGGGTAACATAACATGCAAATTTCTGCTTCAATGCCTACTTTGTTGTATGATTAGATTTTGGATAACAATGATGTCACAGACTCTCATGAGTATGAGTGGGATTGGCTATCTGTTGCCTCTGAAGAAATTATTCTAGATACAATTCACATGTTTGCAGCTTCTTCAACTCCTAGTAAAAGACCTGACACTCCTTTTAATGATACTAATCCTCCTGAAGTAGAAGAAGAGTTCATTCCCCCGATCATTGATCGAGACATGGGTGAATACATAACTCTAGAAGAATTTCATAGGTTGCAAGAAAGAAGCCTCCTTTTACAGAGGGGTGATGATGAGATTTTTGCTAATGAGTCACTATAATTTGATCCATATATGGCTGACAATGACCCTTTTAACAATGATCTTACTCTTATTGATCTAAACATCAAATATATTAACTTAATATACCATGTCATGTTGGTTAACAATTTTGATGCTAATGCGATGTTGTCCTGCCTAGAATTTGACTCCCTAAAATTGGTACTTCCAGACCTAATTGAGTAGACTAAAACAAATCCTATGCCTATCCTCAACTTTTTTGATGACCACTCCCTAGCTTGTTATCTTAATTCCTATGAATCTTACCCTTATTCCACCAATGCAAGGAGTGAGAACATGTCACAGGAGGATATCAAGTTTCTTAGTCATAAACTGAAAAAGAAAAAGAAAAGCGGACTGATGGTGAAAACCACTCTGTGGTATTATCAGATCCAAAAATAGTAAATAAAAAAGATGTATCTGATGGTGAAAACCTCTTAGAGGTGCCAAATCATGAGACTCTTGATTTCCTCCCTGAACACTTTCAGGAAAGATTTTTAGTATTGATTGAACCAACATAGCCAGTAAACCTGGGCACTGTTGAGAATCGTCAAATAGTTCATTTGGCACAATCTTTATTAGAAGACAAGAAGGTATAGTTCACAGAGTTCCTGAAGGAGAAGAAGATTAACTTTGCATGGTATTACACTGATATGCCAGGGCTAGATCCTAGTCTCATCATGCATCACTTATCTATAGCTCCTTAGATCAAGCCCGTAAAACAAAAAGTTAGAAAAATGCATCCTCATGTTGCATTATTGGTGAAAGCAGAATTACAAAAGTTGCTAAAATCTAGATTCATTCGAGTCATTGCCTATGCAGCATGGATCTCCAATGTGGTCCCTATTTCAAAATCTGATAAATCTATTAGGATCTACATAGACTTCAAAGACCTCAACAAAGTATGTCCAAAAGATTATTTCCCTCTACCAAACATTGACATGATCATAGACCTTACAATTGGCTTTTAGATGTATTCATTAATGGATGGATTCTCAGACTATAATCAAATAAAGATCACCCCTGAGGACCAAGAGAAAATATCATTCACATGTGCATGCAGCACATTTTTCTAGAACTTCATGCCATTTGGGCTAACGAATGTCGATGAAAC
Source organism: Thuja plicata (assembly GCA_018584345.1). Lineage (NCBI taxonomy): Eukaryota > Viridiplantae > Streptophyta > Pinopsida > Cupressales > Cupressaceae > Thuja > Thuja plicata. The sequence goes on from MU227549.1 coordinate 3,983,013, forward strand.
ATATCAAAGAGCTATGACAACAATATTCCATGACATGATGCACAAGAACATGTAGGACTATGTCGATGACACATTGGCTAAATCCAAAGAAAGAGGTACTCACATTGCTGACCTAAGAAAGATATTAGATCAAATGAACAGTTCCAACTCAGGCTCAATCCAAAGAAATGTGCCTTTGGGGTCTAATCAGGCAAGCTCTTAGGATTCATAGTATCAACAAAGGGGATCGAGGTAGATCCTGCAAAGGTAAAAGATATTTTAGGGATGACTCCTCCATGTAATATTAGTCATATGAGGACACTACAAGGGAGACTCCAGTCTATCAGGAGGTTCATGTCCCAACTTGTAGATAATGTACAACCCTTTACTAAACTACTACATAAAGGGGTTGCATTTAACTGGGATGAACACTATGAAGCAAACTTAAGAGAATTGAAGGGGTACCTGGCTGCCCCACCTATTCTTATGGTGTCTATTCATGGAAAACCCTTACTCCTATATATTTTAGCAATAGCTACATCCCTAGGAGTATTACTAGTGCAAGAAGATGAAACAAAGAAAGAACGATCTATCTACTACATTAGTAGAACACTAGTCACTTATGAGCTCAATTATAGCATTATTGAAAAAGCATGCTTAGCAGTCATCTTTGCATCACAAAAATTGAGACACTACATGCTCTCTCATACAGTAAAGCACATTGCTAAGATAGACCCTCTAAAGTATCTTTTGAGTAGAACAACATTAACAGGATGTTTGGCAAAATGGTTCCTAATTCTAAGTGAGTTTGACATTGAATATGTGGAATGAAGAGCTATCAAAGGATAGGTACTTGTAGATCAATTTGTTGATTCACCCCTGTAGGATGATGAACCTTTACTAATTGAATTTTCTGATGAAACAATCATGCATCTCACTGAACATCCATGGAAGATATACTTTGATGGTTCATTCACTCAACAAGGATCTGGAGCAGGGTTTGTCTTCATAACTCCACAAGGATACAAGATTCCCAAATCTTACAAATTAATATTTCCATGCACCAACAATATCTCAGAATATGAAGCATTGATCAATGGCCTCAAGCTAGCCATAGAGTGGAAGATCATTGAGTTACATGTATATGGTGACTCTCAATTAATTATCAATCAAGTTAATGGGGAGTATCAAACAAAAGATGAAAAATTGATGTCCTACAAACAACTAGTTGATGATCTAAAGAAGTATTTTGTCTTCGTCACCTTCCAGCAGATACCAAGATCAAAGAACAAGGCTATAGATGCTATGGCTACCTTGGCATCCATGTTACATTTAGAAGAGCATCAATTTTTCTATAATTTCTTGGTGGAAGAAATATCCTATCCTGCCTTTGCTAACCCTGAATACCAGGTAATATGTACCTTGAATACCCCAGATCAATCTCGATATGCTAGTATCATTTTGTACCTTTCTGACCAAACTATTCCCGCCAATCTATCTAGAAATGAAAAAAGATCCCTGATTAGGATAGCATTGTGTTACATCCTCATAACTAACAACCTATATTGACATAGTCTCAATGGTATGCTTCTTCAGTGTTTAGAACTCGAAGAGTCTGATCTACCCTTAAAAGATGTCCACGAAGGTGTATGTGGATCACACTCAAATGACTTTTCATTAGCAAAGAAACTACTCAGAGTCGGCTATTATTGGCCTACCATGGATAAAGATGCTATTCAATTTTCAAAAGCATGTTTTAAATGCCAGAAAAATGGAAACCTTATTCATGCTCCTGCTAGAGAACTCATACCTTGCATAACACATTGGCCATTTCAGCAATGGGCCTTTGACTTGGTTGGACAAATATATCCCAACCCTTCAAATGGACACAAGTTTATCATTACAGCCACTGATTACCTCACGAAGTGGGTTGAGGCCATGCCGCTAATCAAAGACACTGGCAAATCGGTAGCTATGTTCATTCTAAACTACATTATTTATAGATATGGGATACCCTCTTCAATTGTGACAGACAATGGGGGCCAATTTAAAAATCAAGACATTGATGACCTTTGTGAATAGTTCCATATCAATCAACATTGCTCCTTGGTCTATTATCCTCAAGGTAATGAATAGGTCAAGGCATCAAACAAAAATATTCTCAAAATTCTACACTGAACTATAAGCAAGTCTAGCAGAGACTGGCATCTACAACTGAATCTGACACTATGGGCCTATAGAACAAGCATCAGAACACCAACTAGAGCCATGCTATTTTCTCTAGTCTATGGCGCTGAGATAGTAGTACCTATTGAGGTTGAAATCCCATCTTTGTAGATATATTTACAAGGACTAGTTACTAATGAGCAGTACCACATTGATCGGGTCAATTCTCTGGACCTACTAGATGAGTGCAGACAACAAGCATTCGATCACCTCAAAGTGTACCAAGAAAGAATGTCCAAAGGTTACAACAAGAAGGTTAAACCACACAAGTTTGAGGTGGGAGACCTTGTCCTGAAAGAGAATCCTAAGAACCAGACTAATAGAGAGCATAACGGAAAGTTTGAACCTAACTGGCTAGGACCTTATGTTATCACTACTACTTTCAGGATAGGAGCATATCAATTAGCTACACCTGAGGGAGATGTTCTTCCAGATCCTATCAACACTCTACATTTGAAGGGCTTCTATGCTTAATGTTTGGCTAGCAGAGCTTGTATAGAAAAAAGTTCTTGCAAAATACCAAAAATATTCAGAAAATTGATCCTGAAGAAATCCAAAAATAGTGGAAAAGGTCTTACAAAATGAGTATCCTTGGTGAAAACCTGGTAAACAGGCGCATTGATACTACAAAAACATTCAAAAAAGAAAAAATAGAAAAAAAAATAGAAAAACAGAAAAGTGCCTTGATGAGCACCTGGTAAAACAAGCATCTTGGTAGCAAAAAGAAAGAAAAAAATCTTGCCAAGTGGTGAAAACCTGGCTATCAGGTGTCACTTTTGTTCTGCGCTCCATCTATCAATGCACTACTGATACTAGGCCTTCATAATTTTTCCTGTGCTCATACACTGACTTAATTTTCCTACATGACTATCTTATCCTCGCTTGGGATTTGTCTATCTTTATGTCCTAGAAATAAGTCATTCTGCACTGGGGGCATCTTTGTTGGCATATTCGGTTGCAGTTGCTAGGTTTCTCTAGGTTGGTTTGCCTCACAAACACAATGTTTCTTGACACATGCTAAACAATGTCACTTTTCAAAACACAGGTGTCTTTTCAAGTATCATGTATCCAAACATGACATTTACACTAACGGAGTTCCTACAAGGCTATACTAGATTGCAAATAGAAATGGATTATCTTATCAATGTACAGACATGGAACACCATATTTCTTGTATTACAATTTTCTGATTGCTGAATCTTTATTGTGTTTGATAGATGAAAGAACAAGTACTACTTAAACACATAGTTTGATAATGGTTTGATTATGATTCTTTAAATGTCTTGATGATGTTTTCAACTAGCAGCATCTAAATAATTATAAATTTTATTGGATTAATTCACAATTGATAAATTATTATGTCTTCTTAGTTACTCAATGACGTCTACACAAAGACAAAGAGTCACGAGGATTGGGGGCATAATGTTTTCTTAATTTTCTGTGTATGGTTATTTTTCCACATGATCCTATAAATTTCACCTAACTTGGATGTTTATGGTAAGAGCTGCCACTATTGGTGGATAGCCGCATATATCTCGATCTTTGTTATGTGTAAACTACGGTGAGTTTGACACAATTTCCTTGTCTATTTTCTGATCTAGATTCTCACTGAGGTATACAAATCATAATGTACCCAAGGATATGAATTTTCAAAGTCATTGTGGGTCCAATATCTTTCCTTAATCAGAATCTGGCATATTAAAAGGAAGGTGGCTCTTTTGTTATCCTGGCTTCTATGCCTTGATACCTAAGTCTATTTCCAACATTTAAATAAAACATAGTGTTCATATTATCATAATATCAGTGGGTATTAGTGATGGTTGTACTATCAAGTGGTATCCATTTCGACAAGCTCCCAACGATGATAAAAATTTTGCAACCTTCGCTAAATCAGTGACAAGTCCTAAGAGTCTTCATATGGCTGCATTTAAAGATTGCCTAATACATTTATAACAGTAATAATAACATAAGGAAATTTAAGCTCAAAAATGGTTTCTATCTTCTTTTGAATCATCAAGTTAATTACATCATCCATATTACTAATATTAAATATCGTTGCACATCCATAACATACATTTTGCATTCATTTGGAAAGCAAAAATGAGAAAATACAAAAAATAAAGCATCCATGTATTGCATTTTTACTTTTACATCCTAAGTGCATCCATACATCTATTTCGCACAACTGGAAAAAAAAAAGAATCATATTTATATCAGTAATATACTCATCACATCCACTTTATAAAATGATGTTATCATCTATGAAAAAACTCATCAAGAGATCAGGATATCACCACATGTGCAAAAGATACATTTACCACGTCTATGAAAAGAAAAATGGATACATTTACCATATGAAACATGTCAGAATCAAGAAACTGCATCAGATATATATCATCATAAACATGATAAGCATAAAGAGTATCAGAAAACATGCAGAGTATCAGTATATCAGTGAACATAAAGAGTCTCAGTGTATCAGTGCATCAAAATGAATCAGATATACAGGTATGAATAGCATCTAAAAAAGAGGATCTCAGAAGGATCCAGATATACAAAAAAGGGGATCTCAGGAGGATCCAGATCTACATATATACTCTCAAAAATGTACATGTCATAAAAACTAGGGCAAAAATAAACTCTAGCCCACTCCCTCTCCCTGGTCAGGAGGAGGAGGAGGAGGTGGCATGAAAGGAGCTGCTAGAGGCAGCATGGCCCCCTCAGACTACTGAGCTACCTGAGAAAAGGAAGGTGCTCTTTGACCCTCCAGCACTGCTGCGCGATACAAGGTGTAATAATATATCAACCTCTATCCCTGATGGACTATTGTCTAGGCCTAGGAATCTCTCTCCGCTATGAGCATCTCCACCTTTCCATCCCTCTTAGCTCACAACCACAAAAGATGTCTATCCCTGTCCGCTAAAAGAGCATCAGCGGTAGTAATCCTAGCCTCTAATGTTGTGATCTGGGTTCAGAGCTGCTCCCTCTCCTGCTCACATCTAGATAAAGGGTCCCCATACCTACCAAGATCCTACTCATAAGCTCCCTATTGCCACTATCTCTACTGCTCTATAGTAAGTAATGGGCTAGTATCTCTCTATGGGGCCATAAATTTGAACCTCTATCGTTTGTCCTGCCCACTGCCACTCGGACCACCTGTATCAACTGCCTCTCCACCACCACCCATGTCATCACCATCATTCCTATCATCTGGAGGGGGACACCCACAATCTCTGCCACCATCTATACCCCCATCACAACCCCCATGTCTCCCTACAGCCCTGTCTCTACCTCCTCTACCCCTGATGGGTCGATCATCAGGCTTGTAATCCAATGGCTCCTGTATGCGAGGCATAATCTCCTCTGGTACAGTGAAGCATGGAAATGGATGCTGGAGCATCTCAGTAGCATAACCATTAGATACACTGACATCCTCTACATCTAACTAAAGGTCCCATTCTACTGCCACCATGTCCCTGATCTTTTGATGCACAGTCTCGTACGTCAACTGTGCACCCAAATCAAGTGCCTCATCTCAGGTACGTGCATAGACTACAATATCCTCTATACAGCCCTGTTGTTAGCCATACTACCTCAAAACCTTGGTGATAAGGAAGTGCTCTATGATGTACCTTATCCAGCCAACCAAACATCTACTCTGACATAAATATGGTACCTGTCAGGCATCAGAAGTCCACACCTCATAGTCTATGTAAGGTCGCCACACAACCTCTGTCATATCATCGAATAATTAATTCCAATACTCAACCTTGCCCAAATGGGGATTCTATATGAGGCCTACATACATATACACATAGGGCTTCTCAGGTGCCCTCTACCTATCAACAATCAACCATGTCATAGGGATGTGCTCCCAAGCCCAGACCTGTAGAATAAGGATCCCCATAGTCATACTGTGGGTGTGATGATATACGATCTCATGGAGCTCTCTATACATATGGGCTAATATACAGCTTCCCCAAGCAAAAATTTGGCAGTGGATGATCATCTGCTCAACCATGATCACCCAGCCAACCAGGAATACATGCTAGCCCCTATCTGGCATGAGGATGCTGCCTACCAATCTGGCCAAGTACATAGCTAATCGATCATAGTGATCAACCATGTAATCCCATGATAGGTATCTGTGATCTATGGTATCATCCTGAAAGAATCTTTGAATATTCCCAATTGCTACGCCAGCTCTGGACTCAAAGAACACCTCATGTCAAACTATCAGAATGCACAAAATCCTCCAGATGTCCTCAGCTATCATAGTAATCTCTACAGTGGGTAGGTGGAAGGTGTTGTGCTCAGAATGCCATCTCTTAGCTAGAGCAGTCAACAACCCATGATTTACCCCGATCTTGGGTAAACCCATCAAAGAATGCAATCCACATCAGATCACGGTGGTCTGCTCATCATCTGACAATCAACCAGACAATGTAAGAACCTATGCAAGATAAGTGCCATGAAATGCGACTACCTCAAACTGAGCTTGATTTTGGACACAACAATGAAACATCAACTTTATATCTACAACAAGTGGTAGAATCCTACACCGCTAAGGATATTCAAAAGTCACAGGATGCAAACAGATTAAAACATTAAAAAATAAAAGTCTTCTACTAGATACAATCCTAGAAATATAGGATGCGATTGCGTATACGGGATGCGATCCCTGAAAAATGGGATGCGATCCTAAATGTGGGGTATGATCCCAAGTAAATGGGATGCGATCCCCTGATGGATTTTAACTAAAAATAGGGAAAAACCTAAGGTACTAGATGTGATCCGAGAAAACCTGGATGTGACGCAAAATCCGGGAAAAATTGGATATGATCCGGGAAAAATTGGATGTGATTCAGGATTGATAGGATGCGATCCTACATTCAACTAGCTTTAAAACATACAAAAATGCATGAAATTCAAAAATACAAAATTCACAGGGTAGTTTATCGAGCACTTACCCATAGTGGGTAGTCGGCTGGTCACTGGTGTCGGCAGCTCATCTCAAAATGGTGCTTCCTTTCAGGAACTACCATCTTTGCTACAGAGCTCTCTAAATTTCTATGGAGGAAAGTGAAAATGAATAGTGAAATGGTAATTTTGGAGGCTTATATGGATCTTTTGAGACATTTAGGGTTTCTGAAACTCCTCCTGAATACTCCAACTTCATTTCTATTCTCTTTTAACTCAATCAGAAACCAAATCATCATCATACATCTTGGTCTAAACATCATTTTATCATCTTTATCACTCATATTTTTTCATAATTAACTTCGTAATCATGTGTTTATTTTTATACACACCTTCTACTCCACTCTTTCTTACCTTGCCACTTCCTGCAAGTAATACATTCATTCAATTGAGGGATTTATTTCTTTTCCTTTGATTTCGTTCCTGAGGAGGCATGATCACACCATCATCAATTAAATTTTGCTTGGAACAACATCAAAATGACTTCGTTATCAAACAAACTAGGGGCATAGCAGTTTCCTTGACTAAAGTCAAATCTGTTGGATAGAAATCTTTGGTTCTCATGAGCTGGATATCTTATGTTTCCTCATTTTAAATGATTTTTAAAGCTCCTAGAAGCTTCATACTAGATTTTGGACGACAACCAAGTTCAGAATCAGTATTATCAATTTTTGGACAACAACCAAGTTCAAAATTAGTACTTTTAAAATCTTTTATTGATCTTTGGATGACAACCAAGTTCAAAATCAATCCTATCAGTTTGGTTTGATCAAGTGCAAGACTAATTTCATCAAAATTTTGTTCGACAACCAAGAACGGGATTCTCAATCTTTCTGAAGTCAAAATCAAAAAATTTATTTGAATCAATGCGCTGCTCGCACATCAATTCAAAGAGGGGCAAATGTAACCACTTGAATTTGGTCTGTTCCAACTATGGACCCTATTTTCCCTAAGTGTGATCATACCCTCGATTATGTCCAAACGACCCTATTACTCCTTGGCATAATTCTTGAAATTTATTTAATGTCCTAGGTGATTTTTATCACTAAATTATATTAACTATTATGGCCATACAATTTAAATCAATTCAAACCAATTAAATCAAACATGGCTATAGTATTTAATTATAAAGGAATTAAATAAATCTCTAAATCAAATACCCACTTGCAAAATAACCTATTCCCCTAGCCTATTTAATTTAATTAAAATGGCTATAGTCCCCTAATTATTAAAAAGAAATTTCATTGTTTAAATAATTAATTCCTATATTTCTAAATGAATTAAATAAGTTTATTTCATTTATTAATATTCCCCTAAACCCCAACCCAACCTATCTCAACCACTTTTACTCTGGGTTCTAACCCTTCTCAACCCATTCACCCTTGCCAATCTAATCCTAATCCTAATTTTTGTCCTAACCCACCTCCTAATGTTGTCACATTCCATTAAGGAATACTTAGCAACTCAACCCACTTGAGAAAGTCCACTTTCTCAAGCTTGACTTCCTTAAGGTCCACTTTCTCAAGCCACTCTCTTACACCCTACCTTGCTTATTTAAGGCTTTCATTAATGCCTTATTAATGAAGATGCCTTAAGCCTATGTCTCTCCCATGCCTTATTAATGCCTTGGGCATTAATGGCTCTTACACCTTTATTAATGAGCCCCTTCACTCATTAATTCATCTTGTCCCCCCTCTCTCTCTCATTCTTCTATAAATAGAAGCCATTTTTTAGAGTAAATAAGCCTTCACATTAGATCAAAATTACATTGTTATGCTGTTGGATTACTCTTAGAATCATATTGCACTTCTTATTCCATGCTTTTTCATTGCTAATATACACATGTTTAGAGCTAGAATGCTTGTTTTTTTATCCTTTTAGCTAGTTTTAACTAAAAATCCTTCATGCTAGGTTGTATACGTCACTGATTGAAGCATATTCCAAGGGCTTATATGTTACAAATCACACTCTTCCTAGTTAGCAGGCAATAGGTCGATATTAGGTGGTTTTACATGCTTGTCTAACTATTTTGAACTAATTAAATGACTTATTGAGTGTTTGTGTCATTCTTAACGGGTACCCAAATACACACACACACAGGAGGATGATACCTTTTCCCTGCCCTGAGTGTCTGACTCAAAGATTCATTATAGTTCTACCATCCCCTTAGGGATGGTGTTGGTTGGAAAGTCTATTATCCCATCATCTTCTTCACCCTACTCAGTGTCTTCGTGATCTCTTTCTTCCACTATTGGGTCTTCCAAAACACCAACATTGGCCATGAAGGCCAAGATATGATAATCATCCTCAAAGACCTCAAAGTGGGTGACATTGTCTAGAATGGATGGGGTGGGGACCATCTAGACAAAGAAATTTAGATCTGGGAGCCAACCACTGGCTCGAGGGTGCTGGGAGATATAGCAAGGGCATTTGAAATGTAGCTTCTTTTCTAGGGGATGAGTTCAATGCCAAAGGCATCCAAATATTTGATGAGGCTCCATGCCCAGTTACGGTATTCATCTAGCCTTTTATAATGACAAGTGTATTGGCTCTGGACGTGCTTGACGATCAACTCTAAATCACCCAATGCCCAGTGGTGAGTGATCCCCTTTCTTAGTGAAAATAGGAGTCTGAGGACCAAGGCCTCATACTCCATGACATTGCTCAAGTAGTTAAACAAGAGTGTATAAGATGCGAGGAAGGATTTCCCCCACAAGTTAATCAATTCTAGTCTAGCCTCACACCCTTTTCTAGACCGGGACCCATCAAACTTCAAGGTCCACAAGTCACTGTTCATTTTTTGGGGCTGGGGAGGCAAACTAGCCTTTGGATTATTTCTAGGAAAGTTAGGAGGAGTTTCCTCCAGCTGTGATAGTATGTGGGTGATATTTTCTTGTGGAGAAGCCTATGGATGGGATTCCTAGACTGGTGACATCATGGGGATATTGCTGGAATGATTGTTGGATCTAGACAGATCTAATTCTTGTTTCTTCTCCCAGAGGGCATTGATGTGACCAATAGGAGAAGAGATACAGGGCTCACACTCTAGTTTTGAATGTTTCTGATAATGCACCCAGCACCATGTGCCAGATAAGAGTATAGTAGGGATCACTATGGTACCCCATGAGTTAGCCTCACCCCTTAGTTTTTTGTCTAGGTTTTGTATTCTTTGAGAAACTATGGGATCCTCCCCAGGGGTGAAATCAAAGGTCAAGATTTCTAAGGGTAGGTACACCCCTTAGGAAGTCTCAGAGAAGAGGACTTTGTTCATCCTCCCACCTTTAGTGAGGGCGTGTTTCATCTAGGGCACACTTTCTACCTGTATCTAGTTAGATTCTCCCTCCCAAGGGAGACACAAGTGCAAAAAGTCAGTGGAGAAATACCAATTAAGGGACTTAGACCAATTCTAACTCAATAACATGTCGTAGGTCTCTAGGATGTTGAGAACTTGCATGTCGATTATGCTTTCTATCTGGTGGTCTTGGATGAGCTAAATCTAGATGTTCTTTAACTTACCTACCATTTTTACAACAGTTTTGTCTAGCTAGACTTCTGCACCTTTCGATGGAGTGGGATGAAGTCTGAGCTTCTGGTATATTGATAAGGGCATGACATTGCCTAAAGCACTGGAATCTACCATGCAATTGTGTAGGTTCTTCTATTGTATGTTTAAGACTAGTAAGAAGGGAGGATCCTCGGTATCTTCCTGGAAGATAGCCACATTGGCGTCATCAAAAGTTATAGTCTTGGGTGGGAGACTGACGACTTCTAGGTTTTCGAAGAGCTTTAGAAGAGACTTCCTCTACTCGAGATAGCTCAGCAAAACCTCCATCAAGGTCATGGAGGTGGTGGTGCATTTTAATGCCTTCGTGATGTCAAACCTCCCCTTGGGGAATTATTGGCTTCCCTCGATCGAGTCCTTATCTTGGTTAGAGCTAGACCCCTTCGGTGGGAAGGAGAAATTAGCTATGTTGTCTCAAGGAGGGGTGTCTTTGGGAGGTGTGGGTGTATAAACTCATCCTTTACCAGCCTAACTTTGGGTGTTGTAGGGAGTGTGTGGGTTGGTGAAGGCATTGGCCTAAAAGGCTGGAATAGATTCATCAAAGAACCACTACAATTTGGGCTCTTCTTTGTCCTCTTTGTCTACTCCAAAGAAGATGGTCTCACAGGTGAAGGCATCATGAGTGGGCTCTTGTATGGCTAGTTTGGGGGGAGTAGGATCAACAATTTGTTGTTTATCCAGCTGGAAGATCATGATGACCTTCTCCAACATGGCACATTTCACCTCGGAATGAGAGTCAGTGTTGTGCAATCTACACCAGTTAGTCAGGGGCTAGAGTTCTACGACTTGCGTGAAATGGGAAGGTGCAGCACTACCCTAAGCAATGTTTTGGTTCGTAGGAGGACCTCCAATGTTAGCATTGTTGTTCCATTATTTATGTTTGGGCTAGGGCCTACTATTGTAATTTCTTCCTCTAGTGTTGGTATTTCATTGGCCAAAGAAGACATTCCCTCTCTAGGAATTGGTGTTGTGGGGCATAAGAGACTATGCCTTCTATTATCCCATGTCCACAGCCAGTGAGGAAAACAATCGCCGAAGGGATTCAACCTCAGTGAACAACTAGGTGTTCGTGTCACAATGTGAAAATTATCATTGTTGGTTCCCGAGGAAGGTGACAGTAGTTAACAAAGTTGAGTTTGGTAGTCCACTAGCCACAGGTGACTAGAAGAAAGGCACTCAGGAAGGTTGTGTCTATGGTTGTTGCATTTGTTGTGGCTGGTTCCAGGGAATAAATTCCACACCTTGTATTGTATGGGCTTGTGATGGATATATGTATTGGTCTTGTTGGTCTATTAATGGTAGTGGGGGATTCATGGCAATTGTAGGGGCACCCATTTCCTGATTGGGGTTGTATCCCCCAGTGTAAGAAGTTTCATCAGGTATCATTTTGAAAGGCATGCTCTGCCCAATCCCACTTAGAGATTTTTTTAGACCATGAGATAACTCTAAGGCTAGGTTGTAGACCTTCTCTATAGTATCCTGATTAGCTGGGATGGTAGTGCTCTATAGGAGAGTGGAAACAAAGGGGTCCATTGCATCTAGGTATGTCTAGATGGTCACTTTTAGGGATGGGATGAAAGGAACTATGCACCACTTCAATGCACAATTGAACCGATGGTTAAATGTGCAAGGGGTTCATTCGACTCCTTCCTGATGAAGATGAACTAGTTATGGGACCATTCTAGGTTCACGTTTATGTGGAAGGTAGCCAAGAACATGTCTTGCATATCCTGCCAACTATTGATGGAGTTGGCCGGCAGATTAAGGTCCCAGTTCAACTCATTTTGTCTCAAGGACAGAGGGAACATTTTGGTCACAACATGTTGATGTTGGATCCAATGTCAGTTCATAGCATCTTTATATGCCTGCAGATGGTCTTCTACAGTTTGTGAGCCTAAGTGATCAAATCAGGGGCAGATCATTTTTGGGTGTGTAGGAAGATCATTGGTTGCACCCAGAAACTATCCCATCCGGGACCTAGTGTTACCAAAGTATGTAGCCATTAGGAGTGTTAAATTTTGGCTAGACTAAGTGTTAATCCCTAAGGTTTTCTGGTAGACTTGGGTATTCTGGGATGTAGTACATCCCTAGACAATTTTGGTTGGCTTGGTTTTTGAGGTCCTCTTCTTTCAAGCAGGAGGCTCGAGTTCAACAAACCTTCTGAGATTAGGGGCTGATCTAAGGACTCTTTTGAATTAGGTTAGTGAAAATGATCCAATCCCACTAAAGTTCTACTTCCTAATCTATAGCTTGGGGAACCCTAAGACAGTGTAAATTCTGAATCCTCTAAAGGGGATGAGCTCATGCCCTCTTTCTAGCGCCAGTTTCTGTTGACGGAGCCTTGTGACCAGGTCCACCAATAGATGGAAGTTGTCACCAGGTACCAAGGTACCGACTAACTTCACCTGTAAAGGTTCTCTAGGGAATAAATTATCTAGGCCTTCAAGCATGTGAGAGTCAGGTCTCAAAAGTGTGGGGGCTAAGTTGGGAGTGTGACTGTTTTTGTTCTGGGGGATAGCTAGTTTTCTTGGCTCATCTTCTCTGAGGATTTAGGTAAGTTAGGATTTCCTATAAGCATGTGTTAGTTAACCCAATAAAATTCAAAAGATAGGCCAGGGTTAGAAGTATTCCATCTACCTATAGTCATGCAAATACATTTAAAACATCAAACATGCTCTAACATACTACACTAAAATACTGAATGCACATAGAACCATCAGTTCATACATATTCAATAGCAAGCGGAAAAGAAGGTCCTTAATCTACTTTAACATATCAGAGTAGGGGACAATAGAAGCATACATCACAAAATAATGTTAATCTAGAGATCAGAGTGCAAACAACATCATTTCCAAAACTCCTCTTTCTTCGTTAACAGGTTTTCCAGCGAGCATTAGTGTATACAATAATAGCCCCAAGGGAGCATCTATCTAATGATAACTTCTAAGAACTAAGGAGAATTGAGCTCTACAATAAATGAAATACTGAAATGCTATAGTTGTGGACTACAAAATCCTCAATTATGTCAACCATTGGAATGAGGTCAAACTTACTATTTATACATAGATTTTCCCTAAAACTAACCTAAGTTACTTTTACACTCAATAATAAAATACAATTTCTGGTGGCCAATACTACCTGCACCACGCTTCAACAACCTCAAGAAGAATAGAGGTCTGACGTGCCAGAAGAATGAGACAAGAAAAGAGGTATGGAAGTATCAACATCAAGAATTGAGCCAGAGGGAGAATAGAAGAAATATGATCCCCTAAGGATTGAGGCTACATGCCTCATTATTGTAAAATTGGCTCACTATCTACGATGTGCTAGGTTTTATGCTGGATTGGTGCCTTGGGAAAACCATCTATCAGAACCATCCCTTGAGTTGACGTGCCTTGCTCGGGTCACCCACTTTCTGACACCCTTATTAACTGCCTGATGGTGACCGGTCAGCTTCGGGGAACCTAGACACAGGTCATCAAAAGAATACCAAACTGTGGATCTAAAACTCTAAGATCTAGGAGCTTATGCTCAAAGAATAATGAATACAAAATTATGTTGCTGGTGAAAATATCCAAAATCTGGAGGACCTTATTGCCCTTTACTATTTCTAAAAGCTTCCAAATCTTGGCTTATGCCATCCTTGCCTATGTCCTTAATGCCCTCCCATCGGCCATAGATAACCTCAAGCTTCTCTTCAACCTCTCTAGCACCATTCTAGAACTCATCCACCATCTTCACGGCATCATGTGCCTGGAGAATCATCTTGGATAGTCCTGATAACCTTCCTCCATCAAAGTTCCTGATAGAATGATTTAGGGACTCCATGTATTCACCGTACTTACTAAGGACATATTCCTCTAAGGTGCATGAGCTTGTGGTGAAGGGGTCCACTCATGACACCCTTACCACAAATACCTAAAATAAGGCCAAAGGATATTGGGCAGTAGTTACCTTCTCTTTCAAGGCCTTAACCAGTTCCTTGCATACCTCAATCTTGAGGTCAAGTCTGGAGTACTGGGCCTAGAGGAAATCATATGATTCATCTCCCAAAATTCCCACCTCTGTGACGACATCTTTCATGGCTTTGAAAAATTCATCCAACCTAGCCTTCCATTTTTCATACTTTCCTAAGTCTTTCTCCCACACAATAGCGGAGGAATTTGCGTGACTAAGGAGAATGTAGATCTGATAGAGATATGGGAGAAACACCACTAAGAGTTGCCTTACAGTGACTACCTAGTTGGTGATCCACCTGCCCATAGCCTGGGCCTTCTTCTTCATGGACCTAATAGAATCCATGTCACCTTGTGCAAGCAGCAATCCAGAGGTAGAAGCTTTTGGGTCTACCTCGGCTTGGGGCTTTGTAAGTTCCACCAGAAGTATGAGGACATTTGCATTGGTATCTTTTTCCTCGTTCAACTTCTGGCTCTTTTTATTGTACTAGGCCTCCACTACTCTGGTGGCCTCTCTCAGCAGGTCTAATTCATCTTGCTTGTCTCTCCTCCATAGTGTTACCTCTGTAATAGTGTAATGTTTGGGCCTTATAGCCGCTGCATATGCATCTGTAGGAGGTGTTGCGATCACCACAATTGTACTTCCTTTCAGATTAGTCTAGAGGGTATGTACCATCTGAGCCATCTTAGGCTTCTTGGACTCTACAGTTTGGGCCATCATCTCTTCCAAGGAGAGAGAAACGCCTATTGCTACCATTGGAGCTTTTCACTTTCTTGTTTCTACCAACCATTGGGGTGACTATGGTGGCTTTGCATTTAAGACCTAGGCATCGGGATTCCCTTTGGAATATGGTGGTGCATTCTCAGAATTGGTAGTTTTATCAGGCTCTTTCTCCTTTTCCTATTCCTGTTCCCTCTCCTATTCTCTAGAGGCCTCAATTTTCTCTGCCATGCTGGCGTCTTCTTTTGTGATGTCTTGGGTTTCTTCTCTGCTGGCATCCACATCACCTATATCCTTAGGGCTTTCCCATCCTTCTCAGCATCAGGAAAATTGACATTTGTGTCTTTGGGGGTTTTTCCCTTGTCTTTCTTCTATTGTTATTCCTCTTTGGCTTCATTTGTCAAAATGTCTTCCTCCATTGGAACATTTTCTAGAGGCAGCTGAGGTATCAGGCCAAGATTTAGAGTTTGGGCCTCCATGATTCCCTCATCAAATGTACTCTAGGGCATTTGGTCACCCAAAGTAACCAAAGGCATTTGGAGCATGATGAATTGGGGTATAGTTGATCCCGTGGGTCTGGTTTCGCCAACCATCAGTTGTTCATCAGTGGTTTTCCTATGTTCATCCTTGGTCTCTTGGACTAGTTTTTTTCTCTTTCTCGAGCTCCTTTTGTATTTCCTCCTGGACTTCCTGCTCTATGGAAACTTCTTTCTCTGGGATCTATATACTCTACCATGTGATCTATATACTTATGTAGGTTCATGAGCTCATCTGCCCCAAAGACATCATCAAAATCATCATGTGGGGACAGGTATCCAAAATATTCTCAAGTTTAGGGGAATATGAACTAACATCCACTGGGGGCATGTTAGGCATACCAGGGCCTTCATTTGTGCTTAGGGTGGGGTTCACCTTATGCTTCTTCTTCCTTTGTAGTGGGATCCCGGTATCCAAAATACTTGTAGATTCCACCTCAATGAAAGTTTGCATGCTCATCATTATGGCCAATGAAAGATAACCCACCGGGGGACTAGATGCTACTGGAGTTGTGAGAAGGTCCTGGGAAAGTTGTGCACTTATCTTATAGCTTGCTAGCCTTGACACCTCCATTTTCTCTTGTAGCTGTGTCATTATGGGGATCAGACCCTGGGAGGTTCTTTGGCTGGGGTATCTTCTTTCTCTTTCCCCTTTCTTATGTGGGGTCCTATGGCTCTGGAGGTTAAAGAGGTCCCCCAAATTATTGGTTCCTTCTGGGTTCTCTTGGGACACACCCATGAAAAATACTTATGACTATTTTCTACAATCGGGTGACATACCCCCTCAATTGTTAAATCTTCTGGTGTGGCGCAATCCACCGGAGGGAGATCCAACTTGTATAACCCCTGCTCTTTATATAATGGGTACTCTAGAGGGATATCATCTAAAAAAACATTTGGGAAACCCCAAAGGTCAAGGAATTTCATTAGGCCTTTTAACATCCGTGAATGTTGGTGGGCCTAAAGGTCAAAAATGTATTGGCAATCTGCCCAAAAATCTTCAATATCTTCTATGTGTTGTAGGGATGCCCGGGGAAGTGCCAAGGCTATCTTACCTAGTGGATTGAAATTGTTTCTAGTATGGTGGAATTCAACTAGTCCTAGACTCTTTAGCTCATTGTCTACCTCCTTTGCTGTGGCTAGACTACAAGAATAGTTTCCAAAAGAAATTGGGAACTAAACATTGGTGACTTTCTTCAATGTGAAGAGGGCGTACTGCTCTAGAATTTGTCTGGAGAATTCTAAAAGAATGATCTATCCCCATAATATCAAGAAAGAATATAGGGTTTCCCAGAGAAGTTGGTCACCTGAATATATGTGTGCTGCGGGAATTGAATGAAATAATTTCTGTAAGAACCAACCAAGTTCATCGCCTCCTGTGATAAGCGGTATTCGGAGTCTCAAGTAAGTGTCAAAATATTTTGGTAAATGAAGGCATCATTTACCCTGCACAAATTTGGGAAACTAAGATCCCACTAGACCTAGGGATAATTATCCCATGGTGTCAACTGGCCTAGCCCGTTCCCAAGAACACCCACTGCCTGCAAACCTAGAAAAGCTGGTCTCTGTTGGGCCAATGCCCATAGTACGTAATATGTCATGTGGAACTTTGAATTCTGGAGGATGCCTTTCAATTGTGTGCCCAATTGGTTGGCTATGATAGCTACCCAATTGAAGGTCTAGTTGTGGGTGGTGATGCACTACAGAAAAGAGTACATCCCTGTTGAGAAATCTTGGGCATGGGGTTCTCCAAAGATCCTGCATAGAGAAATAATTTTGGCTTGTATAGATTCTTTGAAATCCCTATGGGGGATCTCCAGCTTCATCTTTTTGTAGTCCCTTTTTGGGGACTTCAGCCATTGAGCATTGAGATGTTTCTGGGAGAGAAGGGAAGCTTCCTCAAACTCCTTTAATGACTTGGCCCAGGTGAGAATGACAGATCCCTTGAATTGAAGGATCCTTAGCCCTGAAGCAAAAGTGGCAGCGTCCAGACGGACAATAGTTGCTAGATAGTGTAGTGGCCGGGGATCGACAAGCAAGACAACCTAGGTGGGGGCATTGTAGAGCATCACAAGTTGGAGTATCAGCTCTTGTGCTTGCACCAAGCAAGGAAAATTCACATCTTCAATAATTTTGGAGGTGGCCATATGTCTAGTCATATCATCTCTATCATCTTTTAGTTTGTATATGGCTTGAACCAAGCCCTGCATCTCAGCCCAAAGTCCATGATTTGTGTCTATTATCTCTTGCCCCTTATAGTCCACCTTGGATCCTATAAGAATGCCCTCCCTTAGGTATTTTGAAGTTAGTGGTATCTTTGCCAGCATCTTGTCAGCCTTAGTCTTTGTAGCCTCCCGAGTGGAGGTAGTAGGCAGCTCTGGGCTATCAAGAGGAGTGATCACTTCAAACATCTTGGTCAATCACTAAAACTTGCAAGACTGGAGAACCATCAATACATTATATGATAAAAATAAATTTATGGACTCTGGTGGATTCATCACCATTTTGTACCTACCCAAAAATGTGTTAGCCTGCATCAAAATCCTGGAATGGTGAAATTAACATGGGTTCAATTCTGATAAAAACCTGGGGCTCCAAGGCATTGGAATAGATGATAGAAATAGAATGAAGACCAAGGGGCTTCTCATCACCTAGAATCAGGAAGAACCATCTGTTGTCGACGTGACCCACAATAAGCCATACTTGGCTGACATGTGTCATCACGTGGCCATGTCAAAGGCAACATAATGGCATTAATGGTGATAAGTGGGCTGACACAGGGGAAGTAAATGCCATATGGGATGGTATTTGAATGTCTACTTGTGGGAAATTAATCCCTCCATCAAGGTGACATAACAAAGGAGAGAGAAAGCCACCATGGCTTGAACCAGTGAGGTGCCGAGTTTGAGTCGTGGCGAATGTCTCCCTAATGAGCTTGATAGTTAGTTTGGACGTGATGGAGCATAAAAATCTCAATGCAACAAAGGGATGTACAGGGAATATAAACCCAAAGTATAAAGGGACAAATCACAATGAGGGCCGAAGCAAAACTCGTGGGATGACCACAAAACAATGACATATATACCTTATTTACACAAATTTACATAATGTACAAAATATATAGGAACACCTAAAGCTACTCTATGACAATGTACAACTTATACATTAAATTACAACTATATAGAGGGTGGAGGACCCTTTGGCAGAGCCAACCCACCAACGGGAGGTGATAGAAAATCAAAAGCAGAGATGGGAATGAAAGAAAAATAAAATAAAACAAAACAAAGAAAACAAACGAGAACCAGCAAACCAGGAACCAGAGAAAGAAGAGTTGAAGGATTACCTGGAAGCATGGGGGAAGCAAGAAAGATGAGCATAGGAGGCACTTTGCAACAAGTTCACCTTCAAGAAACCATGAACAAGCACTACAAATCATTGTTCAATTAACCACTAAGCACATGGAGTAATTTATTGTTTAATCACCTTAAGTGCCTTTAAAATTTCTCTGAGTTCTCTAAGTGTTTGATTGTGGTAAATGTGAAAATGACAGGTAACTTCTATTTATATCCCTAGGGTAAAAATGTGTTGCATTCTTTCTATAAACTCTAGGACAAGCAAACCTCTGAACTTCAGGCCCAGGGATTCCATGAAGCCACACCTTCTTCCAAAACAAGCTATGATGGTAGAGAATCCCAAAGTCTAAAATCTGGCTGACTCAAAAGGACAAACAAATTTTGGTAATGGGTTTCAGAGATAGAAGAAGACAAAATAAAAAGAAAAACAACCCTTGTGGTAGAAAATCTCGTAGGGAAAACAAAGAAAAACAGGAAACCAAAGGAAAGAGAAAAAGAAAAAAAGGGGGACCCAACATTTTTCCTACAAAATGTAGGGGCAGGTTTGCAGGGCATAACACAATCATATAGCTTAACAAAAGGAATTTCATAATTGGAAAACAATTTAAGGGAAAAAAACCAATCATAAATGCCTCACTCAATTTTTCCAAAAACTTTACTTTTACAATGCCTCATTGGCTGATTGATATGTCTCCTTGACAATATTATCTCACTAGTAGATTTCAAGTGCCTTACTCGCTATACATCATTTTCCAAACACTATTTTTAAATTTATACACATAGTATCATCTCTATTTTTCTTCAAAACATCTTCTAATCTCATATCACTTGAGATTCATAAGAATAAGTGTAAATGTAGTATATTGATCTATGTATATTTATTGTATAGACAATATTATACAATATTTTCTATGCTAGAATGAATCAACTTCTTAGTGCATTACAAGTTTTCTCAAACTTTCCCAATAATTATTTCAAGTATAGATATACAACTCATAAACTGAATAATAATGCCTTTTACATCATTGAGAACAATAACTCTATATAGATTATGAAACAATGACAAAAAGATTTTTCCTTATTAACAAGCACATATGAATATCTTCAACAAAGAATTTATAATGTTCATTATCCTTGAACTGAAAGAAAATTGTCACCTTCATACTTTCTTACTAGTGAACCTTAAAAAATAATACAATGAGTGATTATTCCTTTTCTTGAATTAAAACTGTCTTTATTAAATCTGTAGGGAGACCCAATAAGGTTAAGAAATATGTTTTCATAAACCACATAGAGACTCTCACAAAAAATCATAACCGAAACTAGGGTTACCATTTCAAATACAACCTTAATAATTATTCACCTGAGACAAGAGATTGAAATACAAAAAAAATCATAAATAGAGACTTATTAACAGAAAGACATCAATATAACTAGGATTTCCAGATGTGAGTGAAAAAGACAACTTATTACATAACCCAAGTTTGTTAAAGTCATAGAATAAGGTGATGAACATAAAACCTTAACAACCATATTAAAAACCACAATACAAAACTAGACTAGGGTTTCAACAAATTTTTTTACAAAATCTCAGACCAAACAATTTAATTCTCATTATTTCAAATTAGAAATAACAAAAGAAACTTTAATAGTAAGAATTTAACAGTGGGTTCATTGTTTTATCACAATATTCATAAAACAAACAAAGGACTTAACAAAACAAAAAAGTTCTTTACCAGTTTTAGTTGAAAAAAAAATACAATAAGAAAAGTAAGATGCTACCATAGATTCAATTGAATACACTATACATTTGATGATGCCCTGTCATAGTGAAAATACTCCGTGTTGATTTCTGGCAACATCCACAAGATCCTAGACTCTTCTCTTAGAAACCAAAAACCATCAAGATTTTGTTTCAATTAAAACCTAGCTTCACTCATGCCCTAGGCACCGAGAACAATATCTAACATTCTTTTTATGTAAATGAGCACTAAGTTATGCCTTTTATTTCAATTAGTATTTTAAGTGTCCATGATAAGGTTTACAAACCTTATATTGTTGATGCATTAGAATAGGTATGTTCATATCTCAACCTTCTTATTTTATGCAACAAAAATAACTTCTCAAGGATCACTTCAAGATTTTTTTTTAAAGTAAACATGCTATGACAAGCCTTTATCACCTCATAATGAAACATTTTCAAAACTTGTAATTGTATTTTGATATGATCATAATGTTTTTTCCCCTTAGGAAATATGAATCAAGAGCTCTGATAGATATACAACAAGATATGCAAAGAATATTGCAAAATATCTCAATGCCTTTTACATTAATATCAAACAAGTCAGAGAGGGATAAAAAACTATTTTTTATGAGCTATATGCATATGAGCCAAAAGAGAAGCAAAAAAGGTTCAAAAATAGGACTGTGAAATGTATCTTCACTGATTACAATCATAATGTAAAAGTAAACTATCTTTAGGACAATGTTGCACAAAAGGTGATACCTAGTAGGAGTACTATTGTTTAGAGAAACTAACCCTTCTTCTAATGCACTAGAGCCTATTTAAACTAAAATGGAGGATATGATTCAACTGCCTTCTATGCTTAAGAAAGTTAAATTAAGACCTCTATATAGACAATATTTTTAGGAAGGCTCAACTAGCTCTAAATCATCAAAAGAGGGGGAATAAGTTTCAAATCAGCTTATTCAAATGTTTAAATGGAAAAGAACATTACTTGAAAGGTATTCTCTTGATGATTAGAGGTTTATTTTTTCTTCGAATAATAGCATGGATAAACTTAGATCTATAGAAAAGGATTTAGGTATGAATGATGTGCAATCGTTGACATTTTATATGAATAAAATATTGGTAGCTTTGAAAAATAATGATACATGTAATCTTATACCATTTCCTAAAGGATGAAAACCTATTGGTTGCGGATGGGTTGTCAAGAAACAGTTTCATTCATATGAAAGAATTGAAAAGTATAAAGAAAGATTGGTTGTAAAATGATGCTCTTAGGTTGAGGGTTTTGATTATTGTTAGATATTCTCTGTTGTTTTGAGAATGGCATCCATTAGATTTTTTATTTCTATTATTGTTTATTATGATTTAGAGATTGAGAAAATGGACGTGAGAACAATTTTTTTTTATAGTGATTCAAAGGAAGATATGTACATAACAGGACCAAAATTGTACATTGTAAAGCATAAAAATAATTGACTTCTCAAATTGAAGAATTATTTTCATAGTGTCAAGTAGAGTCCTGTGATGTGGTACTGTAAATTTGATTCATACGTGTTCATTTTTGAATTTAAGTGTTCTAAATTTGATAACTATGATTTTTATAAATATAATGATGGTCATTTCATGTATATTACATTATATGTTTATAATATAAATTTTTTTAGTAAAGGGAAATGTATGATTGTACAACTTAAGTCTCACCAATTTTCTCAAAAGATTTTTGTAATTAAACTTAGAACACATAGAGTGAACAAAAATCTATTTATAGGTAGAGTAAGTATGTGAACTTAGTTTAATAGAGGCTTAGTATGCAAGATTGTAGACCATTATGAGTTCTTTTTATAGTCAGAATAATGTTTGTATTTTATATTATCCTACATCCCAATTAGAGATTAAAGAAACAAGAAGTGTACCTTACTAGAGTGCAATTAGAAGTTTGACATATTCTATTATCTATACTCGACTAAACCTTGGCCAAATTGTAAGAACTATTTCCAAATATATTTCTAATCTAGATAGATTTCATTGGGATAGAATTAGAAGAGTCTTCAAATATTTGAAGCATGCCACAAATTATTGTTTGTGTTACCATGGTAATATGATAAGAGAATTTGTTTTTCCTTGATATTCATGGTTATCTGAATTTATATTGGGCAGGTTATATTAATAACAGAAGATCCACTAGTACTTATGTGTATACATTGTTTAGTTATGCAATTAGTTGGATGAGTAAGAGAATAGTTATGGTTTCTATGAAAATATTGAAGACTAGTATATGGTAGCTACTCGTACTTGTAAGGAAACCTTTTGGCTTAAGAGACTATGTTAACATATTGGAATAAAATAAGTTGTGGTAATAGTTTATTTTTATAGTTTGAATGTGATCTACCTAGTGAAGAGATAATTTTCATGGTAGGAAAAAGAAAAATAGTGTTAGGTTGAAATGTCTAGAGATAGGGTTGAGGATTGTAGGTTGAATTTTTTTAAGGTAAAGACCTTGAGGAATCTTGTACATTTATTAGCTAAGGTTGTGAGAACAAAAAATTTCAAATGGTGTTTAGAGTCTATGAGCCTCTTTGGCCCTCAAAATTAAACTATGTTGTAGACACTCCCTTTACTTCTTCATAGTGTTTGAAAATTGGGAGATTGTTAGGAAAATGTGTCTCAATCTTTCCTTTATATAGAGTTACTATTTTTAGTAATCATTTTTCTAGAAATTTTTTTTGTTTTACTCTCCATGAAGGTTTAGATGGGTTGGATAAGAACTTTGATAATTTTTGGTTGCAAGAGCATACCTAGTTTATGATATACTAATTTTTCTGTTATCAGAAATTGTTGAAAATTAATTTTAAATTCAATTTTAGAGGCTTTATAAGCTGTCAAGTAGGCCAAACAACTTGCTTAATGTTTTAGTAGTTTAGGAAGTTATAGATCATGCCATGAGCTTATTGATACTTCAAATAGTTTGTAAATTGGAGAACAGGTTTGAAAACATAAATAAGTCTTAAAAGGGAGTTACAAGTGTTGGTCTGTGTTCATTGGAGATGTGATTGGAACTAGTTTATAATTAATTTTTAGCCCATTAATTTGTAATAGTAATCTATGATTTATTGTATTGTGTCTCCTATTTATTACTTGTATGAGATGGAGTGTTAGTGTAAGAGTCTTATATCTATCATGCCACCTATGTGTGTGCATAAATATTGTCACACTTCTATGAATCATTCCATTCAAGGTTGTTCAAGAATGAGGCCTCAAATATTGATCCATAGCTCTCTAGTCATGAATGTGTAAAAATGTAAAAATGTAAAAATGAAGGCCCTCAGATTGACCTACTTGTGTCTATTGCAAATACACCATGAAATGAGAGATTCGAATGCATGAAAATGAAATCTAATCTAAATGATAACAATGCATATTAGTCTATAAAAGGAAATATGAATGCAAATCTAATCTATGGAAATAAACATGATTCTAATCTATATGAGAAGCCATGAATGCAAGAATAAAGAAAATAAGAAGAGAGCTTGAGTGCTCAAATTCTCCTCCAAAATTGCTCTCCAAACCTACAGCATAACAATATTACGAAAACCTAATATGAAAATGAGAAGGAGAGGTCTTCTTTTAAAGAAAAGTGAACGATTGAGATTAAGAGGCAAAAAATCAAAGGCTACGATTAAGAGGCAAAAACCCACCACTTAGAAAGATGTGAAGAAAAAGGGATTTTTATTTAATTTTTAATTTATTTCATTTCCTTTTTCAACAAATAAAGTGCTTTAAGTGGGGATTTTTATTTATTTAATTAAAAGAGGGAATTAGAAGAATTTTATTTAATTAAATGGGAGGAATTGAATTTAATTAAATAAGAGGAATTTAATTAAAATGGAGATTAAATATTTTAATTAAATAAAAATTATCAAACCTTAGGAAATATTGAAATAATTGAATAACTGATTTAATTACAATTTGATCAAGGAAATTGATTTGAATTGAAAATATTCCAAAGCATTGATTCATGAATTGATAAATTTATAAAATAATAAATGGGGCCCAAAGTCTAGGCAACCATTTTAGGGTGCATATATTTGCCCCTCTTTGACAAATATGTGGTCGAAATGGGAACATATGTAGTCAAAGAATGCAGTTGAAGTGTGAGGTCAAAATGGGATCACAAAACAACCTAGACGTGTGGTCAAAATGGGAACACATTAGGACAAAAATAAACACAATTGAAAAAAAGACAAGGTCAACACCGAAATAAGTAATTGACATGTCAGAGATAAGAATCTCAAGAAATACTGATATAATTGATAAAGCTGAATCAAAGATTGAAGTTTGATAGGTACTGCCCCCTCATGATTGAAATCGAAATGAGATAGAGGAGAAACACCAAATTGATAAATATTGATCAAATCGAACTAAAGATAATGTTATTGATGTAAGATGAAAGATATAAAGATCACAGAACCAAGGTAGATCATTAAGCATAAAATATTATGCCCCAAGGTTGAAGAAGAAGAAGAAGAAGAAGTGGGGTGAAAGCGAATGGAAGATAGAAGTTTGGAAGAGGTGCAAAGAAATGGAGAGAAGAAAGAGAATTTTCCCCAAAAAAAGAGAGTGCCTCAAAATTAATCAATTGTCTAAGATAGAAAATTTTGATTTAGATCAGGAAAGAAGATAAGGAAATGAAGATCAAAACATGATCACAGTTGATTAAAAGTCCACAAGAATGATGAAGGAAAACCCTCTCAAACTCATAATGCAGCCTAAAAATGCAAACTAACATGAAGTCTAACAATGCAAGCTACATGAAAATGTAAAGGTGTACTTGCAATAGAGCAACAAACATAGGATCTTTTGTTCATCATTCATTATAGAATGTAAGGGAACTTATTTTCATCATTGGGCCATTATTAAGGGACATCGGAAAATCACACAATCATCACTAGTCACAAGTACAACTATGAAGATATGAATGTGATTTATATCGGAAACATCACACAACCATCACTAGTCACGAGCGCAACTATGAAGATATGAATGTGATGTATATCAGATTTGAAATGTGAAAAGATTATAACATAAGCATCACAGACATAAAGGTCAAGATGACTGTGATGTTAGCTTACCCAATTTAATATAGAAAAACCATGCTCCCATCAAGGCATAGAAGCCAGGATGACCAACAGAACGGTTGTGCAAAACAATGAAGCATAAAGCAAGAAGAAAATAAAAACATGTCCCATGCCCAAAGTCCTCTAGCTATGCATCATGGAGAGACTTATTAGATAAGGACACTCAAAAAAAATCAATAATAGTCAGCACACAAAGAAAAGATCATAAAATAGCTCAAGAATTAAGTGTTGCATTTAAAAATTTAAGTGTGTTAACTGATACTAAGTTTTGAGGATAAGGATCAAATGCTTGCAAGCAGGTAAGACCACATGACAAAACAAGGTAAGACCAAACTGATAAGTGTTGAAAAACACTCGATGTTAGGGGTTGTATTGAAAAATATAGTTGAGAGTGGTATTAAAAAACACCATTTGTGAGGCGTCCTAAAGACTAACGCATCGAAGAGACCAAAGCTAACACAGTTATGCCCCCTAGACAAAGACAAAGACCAATTCTAGAACAAGGCAACAAGGACAAGACATGATGGAGAAAGGCTAAGTGTTGAGGTCACGCGCTAAGAAATAGGGGTATAAAGGCCTCAAGTAGCACCCGTTTCCAGGTTTTCACCACTTGGATTTTATTACCATTTTTTCATTTTCATTTTTTTCATTTTTTTCTTCTTTTTTCAGGAGTTTTTATAATTTTTTGAATTTTTGCTACCAGGGTGCCTGTTTCCAGGTTTTCACCGAGGCACTTTTTCTATTTTTTTTAATTTCTTGATTTTTTAGTATTTTTGGAATATATAATTTTTTTTGAGATATATCAAAATGCCTATTGCTAGATTTTCACTAAGATGATCATTTTTTCAGGACATTTTCTGATTTTTAGAATTTTTTACAATATATCATTTTTTTGAATTTTTTTAGGATCATTAATTATGCACAAAGGGATGCCCCCCAATAGAATGGGCATCAAACTCCTAAGCAAGATCACACTGTGTAGCCCCAATGTTAGCAAGGTGGAGGATGGGAGGGATTAGCAACCTAGTGGAAGAGATGGAAGACACGAGAATGAAGGAGAATGAAGGGAAGAAATCCTCAAAGGCAAACTCCTCAAGAGTACCCAAGCTAGGGAAAAAGAAAAGAAACATCATGTAAAGGACATTTGGACAAGCAATGAAAGGCTAGTATAGGATGAGTCACAAAAGCATAATGTAAGAGTAGGAAAAGATGCAGTCCAAAGGAGTAGACATGTCAAGTGGCTTCATAGCATCATTTTTTACTCTTTTTTTTTCCTTTATTAGATCAAGAACAAAGGGGAAAAGGATAGCAATAGGCAAAAATGAATGGAGGAAGATAGATATGAAGGCTAAACATGAAAGGAATGAAAGCAAGGTCATCGTAAGATAGCTCACAAGATAGCCCAAATGTTCATATATAGATCAACATTGTCAAGATCAAAGAGAGAATACAGAATGGATGAAAGATGTAGAAGAACTACGCATGATGACTGATTTCTAGGTTTTCATCATGGTACTTATCCAAGGTGCCACAAGGGAGTGGTTTTCACCATAGGACAAATTTATTTCTCTTTAATTTTTTTTTCTTTTTTTCTTTTATTTTTTATATTTTTTTTTTCTGATTTTTTTTGAATTTTTTGGAAGAAGGCAAGATTTTTAGATAATGCTCCTTGAAAGGATAAACCATGATATGGCAAGGATCCAAAATGATATGCTCAAAGATGTTGATAAGGATAGGAAGATGAAAGAGAAAAATGGAGGATAAGGTTTTATGCAAAGTGAGTGAGGTTGGAAGATAGGAGGAATAGACAAATGAGGAAAAATGATAAAAGGTAGAAGGATAGTGAATGGAAGAATTGTGAAAGGGTAGATAGAAAGGAAGGAAAGATCAACATCAACACACACCTTGAAGGGTGGTGAGAGGATGGAGGAAATTTGAATGAATGAATATGTTGAATGGATAGCAGAGGTTGCAGTTTAGGCGCATGAAATGAAAGAATGTTTTTGGAAGAAGATGAAGTGGAAGCCTTTGGAAGCTTGAATGTCAACTTCACTTGTTTATCAACATGAGACTCTCTCTAGAGATACTTTGGAATCCATATAGTCATAGGCTTTTCATTTCGTTTTGATGATTTAGAGAGAATATCTTCAATGATGGATTTTGGAACCCATACTTGTCTTGTAGTTTTCTCCTTAGATATATCTTTTGAATTTATGGCCCCATGTCGATTAGAGGAGACATGGTGATCTTATTTTTTAGATGGATTCTTGTATTGCTTCTTTTTCTTGTATTGAACATTCAAGTTTCATGCAAAAGACTTGGGACTTGTGGAGGAAGAAAAAGAATATGACTAGTTT
Organism: Thuja plicata; assembly: GCA_018584345.1. NCBI lineage: Eukaryota > Viridiplantae > Streptophyta > Pinopsida > Cupressales > Cupressaceae > Thuja > Thuja plicata. Next base: position 4,011,568 of record MU227549.1, read on the forward strand.
AGATGGGTGGATGGATGAAAATGATTCAAGGGTATGCATATATGTTGATCTTGAGGAAAGATAGGAGATGGAGGGACATAAGGACCCAAGATGGAAGGAAAATGTGAAGCCCTTAGTATTGGTGGAGGAGGTCCAAGGATGGACATGGAAGATGCAAAAGGATAATC
>MU227549.1:4032697-4045830 GCA_018584345.1 Thuja plicata
GATATAGAAATACAAGTCCTTGTAAAAATATGGGTAAGCTCCAGTCTGAGGACTTATATGATCTCTTATTTCTTGTGGCATATTCTTTTTCAATAAGCCCCTAGCAACACCAGGCTTATTGGTATATATTTTCTCTTGCTTCTTCATGTCAATTTTGGTTGACATGGTGCTAAATAGGCCAAATGCTTGCATGAAAGAATTTTTGTTTAACACAAGCAGATTAGTGCCATCTTCCCTTTTGATGGTCTTTGTTAGGACATCATAGTGATTAGCCAGTTCTAGAAATAGGTCAACATCAAGGAAAACATCAGGTACTAACAACCTACCCAGTCCAGATATCCAAGGGTTTGATACAGGGATAGGCTTATCAGAATTCTTGTAAAAATAAGTAAACAAAGAATAACCTGTTGTTCCTGGGGTCACTACATCCCTGATGTCCTTGAAGTCATCTTTAAAAACACCAGCGTCAATCTTCCTATTCTGAGTGGACCCTGGCAGCAGCTGCAGAAATTTGTCAGAGAAGCTAGGTTTTCCTTTGGGATCATCTCCACTTCCTCCACTAGTAGATGCCATGCTCATAGCAGTACTCATTTTTCTAGCACTTAGAATTTCTGGTTTGAACGATATTGAAACAAATCTAAGCACAACTCTCTGTATCACTTTAGAAATTTCAATCACTCGAGAACACTGCTACAACTTTAAATATCACCTTTTGCTCTAAAATAATAACTTTTCTCTGAAATCATGAACACGGTGAATAGGAATGAATGCAGACTCCTCTATTTATAGCCACAAGGTTCAGAGTACATGGCTCAAAGTCCAGAAACGTCAGTTCTGCAATTAATTTGATATGCCATGAAACGTTCAAAAACCTAGCTGTAGTTTCTCGAGGTGACAGGAAATCAAATTTAAATCATGAGTATTTTGGCGCAATCACAAAAATGGTTAAGACAGCTAACATGGCACTCTGTGATTTTCCTTCTGTCATACATCTCAGCTACCTTTTATACACAGTAATCAAAAATCCTTTTATCTGATTGGCCGCCGGCTTGATCTTCTCTGTCACGTCATCCACTTGGCGCCGCTTTATGGATCCTGTTATCAGGCGACCTCGCAACCTCATTAAGTCTCTTTGTCATGAGTATATCTCCTTAACCATGGTCTGATCATCAGATTTGGTGACAACAGTAATCCTTTACCTCAGGTAACCCAAGTCTTTTCAGCGATCAGGCGTCTATGTGAAAATCTTAGTCGCGGGGAGTTAACCTTAACTCATCCATCTTCTCCAGACTACGCGACAAGCCTTTACACTTAACATTTTACTTTAATCGCCAAGTCGCTGGATACTCATTTCACTTTCCCAGACTAGACGAAAACCCTTTGGTCGCTGAGTCGGGTGATAAGATTAACTTAATCTTATTATATAGCACATGCCCTTTTCTGTTTGCAGCGACCTCGCGACATACCTTAATCGCTTAGTCGGAAGGACTTTCTCCCTGGGGCACTTTTATCACCAGACTTAGCGACCACCGTTAGATCCTTTCACTTCTTCATCGAATGGCTGTCTTTTAATCGCCTCAGAATTTCACATACCCTTAAAATATCAAGAGACTTCACGACCGAGGGTAACATGACTTAAGTCTCCTTATCGCGTGATCCTTTTCTTTCATCTAGCGATCACACGACAACCACTAGCTTTCTGACAGATGTCATCTTTTACTTCGTCCACTTTATGCATTCTGGAAGTTTGACTCACCGCCCTTGATCTGGCAACATCCCGACTGAGTAAAATCACTTAACCTGAAACTGTCAGTCGCTGAGTCGTGACTCTTATCCACTAACCGCCAAATATCATGAGACCACGCGACTGAAGAAAAGCCTTAACTGTTTGAATTTCCTGATCCAGCGATCACGCGACATGAAGGAGGCGCAAGGTCGGAAGACATTTCTTTGACCTGTTGACTCTTCACGCGATCACCCGACTGAAGGTGGGTCCCGTTCATTTTAAAGCTCATAACATGATTATCAAGCGACAACCCGACTTCATGAAGATCGCTAAGTCTCGATACATAAATGGAATATTCTATTTTTTAACGAGACTAAGCGACACAAAGGGAAAGCAAAGTTAGGAGATGTTTTGGCATATTCGTTCTGGGTTATGCAATCAAGGGACCTGACTTAAACTTTTAAATAGCACATGCCTTTAGTGACTTGAAAAAGGTAATGAAGAAATAGAAAGACATGGATAAGGGTTTAAAAGCATCGTTTAACATTTGGCCTTAGGGTTTTAGGTTTTTTGCAGGGTTTAACAGGATTTTGACAAGGAATTAGCATGAAAACCTGAAAATTTTTAGAGAGAAAGACAAGGAACAGGGAAAAATAGCAAAAACACGAAATACAACCAACACTTCTTTCTCCATATCCAGCCAATAGTATCTAGCTCTAATAATTTTATGAGCTAGTGTCAGACCATTTGAGTGAGACCCAGAGATGCCTTCGTGTACCTCTTCTAGTGCACACTTGGACTCATCAGGTTATAAACACCTAAGGAGGGTACCATCTAGACCTCATCCATATAAGTCATTAGCTACGATGAAAAACCATGAAGCACTGTAGATTAAATGACATTTCTCCTTTTGAGTATATGTGTCAGGAATAATTTGGTCACAAAGATAAGAGTAGATATGGTGGTAGTAGGATGAGTCATGTCTAATGACTAAACAGATCATCGGGGATTTAGGGGAATCATAGGTAGGGTAGCATAACGTCTCCACTAGGAATTCATGTCTGAAATCATTTTCTGGCATTTGTAACATAGAAGCTAGAGTATCCATGGCATTAGCTACTTTATTATCCACCATTGGAATTTTCTGGAAATTGATATGTGCAAAATATTTCTTAAGGTTGTCAACCATCTTTTTATAGGGTACCAATTTTTCATCTTTTGTTTGATAGATGTCATTCACTTGATTGATAACCAATTGTGAATCTCTAAATAATTTTAGCTCATTAACATGCCATTGAATAATTATCTTTAATCCATTGATCAAAGCTTCATACTCAGTAGTGTTATTTTTGCAAGGAAACATCATTTTGTATGCCTTTGGTAATGAATACCGCTGAGGTGTAATGAACAAAATTCCAGTACCTAACCCTTACTAGGTGAATGATCCATCAAAGAACATGGTCCATGTATGATATGTGAGAAGCATGATGGACTCATCTGAGAATTCAATCCTTAATGGTTGATGATCTGTAATAGGTGCCTCAGCCAACTGATCTGCAATTGTTTATAGCTTTTCTCTCAACATATTCAATTTCAAATTCACTGAGAAGCATGACCCATTTAGCTAGTCTACCAGTGAGGGTAGCTTTACTAAGAAAGTATTTTAATGGATTAGTTTTCATGATGAGCCTTGTGGTGTGAGAAAGCATGTAGTGTCATAACTTCTAGGAAGAAAACACCACTACTAAGCAAGCTTTCTCAATTACAGAGTAATTCATTTCATAAGAGACCAATGTTCTGATGATGTACTAAATTGCTCTTTCTTTATTATTTTGATCTTCTTGGGCCAATAGAGAACCCAAAGATGTTTCTATAGCTGAGATGTATAAGATCAATAGCTTCCCCTGAATAGGAGGCATTAATATAGGCAGATTGGCTAGATATTTTTTGATCTATTGAAAGCCTTGTTCACATTCTTTATTCCATTCATAAGTCACACCTTTATGTAGAGTTTTAGTAAATGGTTGTGACTTGTCAGCTAGTTGTGAGATGAAACAATGGATAGATTGAAGCTGACCTTGAAGACCTCTAATTTGTCTGATATTGCGAGGTGGAGGTATTTCCATGATAGCTTGCACCTTTTCATGATCCACCTCGATTCCCTTTGTGGAGATGATATAAGCAAGTAATTTTCCTGAAGTAACCCCAAATGTACATTTTTTAGGGTTAAGATACAGTCTAAATTTTTCCATATGATCTAGTATAGGGACTAGATCAGTGAGATGTGTCTTCCTATCGATACTTTTAGCGAGTGTGCCATCCACATAGTCCTCCATTGTCTTATGCATCATGTCATGAAATATGGTAGTGACATCTCTCTAATAGGTGGCTCCAGCATTCTTAAGACCAAAAGTCATAACATTCCAGCAGAATGTACCCCATGCACAAGTAAAAGAAGTCTTCTCTTGGTCCTCTAGCACAATTTTGATTTGATTGTAGCCGGAGAAGCCATCCATTAGGGAGTACATTTCATATCATATTGTCATATCGATAACCATATTAATATTGGGCAGTGGAAAATCATCTTTTGGACAAGCCTTATTTAAGTGTCAGAAGTCTGTACAGACTCTGATAGATTTGTCATGTTTAGTCACTGGGACTATGTTAGAGATCCACTGTGCATAATCAATTTCTCGAATGAACCCAGCTTTTAGAAGTTTTTCAAATTCTACCTTGACCAGTAGAGCCACATGTAGATGCATCTTTCTAAGTTTTTGTTTGACTGGTTTCACACCTAGAGCTATTGACAAGTGATCAATGATGAGATAAGGATCCACACCTAGCATGTCAGAATATGTCCACGCAAAATTTATCTTTTTCTCCTTGAAGAAGTCTATGAATTCTTTAAGTTCTTCTATAGATAATGATTTGGCCATATGAATAATGTGTGGATGTTCTTTTGTTCCCAGATTGACTGGCTAAGTTGGTTCAATTAGCACTGATGAGTGTTCTTAGAAATGACTCAAAAGCACATCAAGTATCTCATCCTCTGGCACCTCAACAAGGTTTTCACCTTTGGATACATCTTTTCTTTTTACTTTTTTTGGCTCTGATACTGCCACAATGTGGTTTTCACCATCAGAGTGCCTATTGTTTCTTATTTTAATTTTATGACTAAGATATTTGATATCAGCCTTCGTCATGTTGACACTTTCTTCACTAGTGGAGGATGTTATAGGTTCAACAGCGTGAAGGTAGCAGGCTAGAGCATAGTCATTCTGTAATGTAAGGACTTCATTGGATGAGGTAGGGGAATTTTAGTCTATTAACTCAAGATGTTGGATTGAAAGATATGTGATGGGTTCAAGTGCATTCATGGTATAATCATCGAAAGCATTGAATAGTAAGCTGAGAGCTAAATTGATCTCATCCAAAGGTGTGTTTGAATCCTTTTGAATCCTAATGATTGAAGTAGAAGATATGTTAACATTTATGGACTCAGACTCATTAGACCTTTCAATAGAACCCTCACTTACATTGAGAATCTTTTCATAAGATCCTTCTGACAAACTATAAAACTCATATTCATGAGAATCTATGTCCAAAATCTGACTGGGATGTTTGCACCATGAAGGTTTGGGAGTTCTTGCAACACCAGCCTGTTCTTGTGCCAACTGCTCTTGAAAATATGGTGGTATGTATCATTCACCTTGGAAGCTAGGATCTTGTAACACTTTCCATTTTTCATAGGTTAGTGCATCAAATGGAGTGGTTTTTATCAAAATCACTGTCAGTCTTGACTGAACTGGTGCACGGTACAAAATTATCTGGCTCAGCAAAGAATGTTGCCAGGTCTAGAGGAATTGGATAAGGAAAGCAATCCTCATCAGAGCTATCTTCTATGGTGTTGACTGTAGCTTTGCCTTTAGGTTCTAGTGAAGGATACAATTTTGGCACAAATTTGTTAATCCCTAGATGGAATAGGATCTTCTTGAAGCCTAAACCAATTGTATCTTTTTTCTTTTTACCCATAGCTTTAATAGGTTCAACTAACCCATTACCATTCACCCCTATTGGGCCACTCCCTTTGTACCCAAAGCATTTCATAATCTTAAGACCTTCACTGTTGGGATTTAGTTCATGAGCTAGGGTAGTCTGTTTAGATATGTTCTTTCCTTTGCAAAGCCAAGCTTTAATAGCTCTTTCCTCATCTTCATCTTCTAATGCTGTAGAAGCCCATACAAAGGCACCATCATAAACTATCTCAGGAGGAGAAGAAGATTTGTTGTTCTTAGAAGGTCTCCCATAAGAACAAGGAGATGGAGGCAGAGCTGCTAACAATAGCATAGGTTCTATTTTATACCCCCCCAAGCCTATGTCTATGATTTTTAGGGTCTGTTCCATGTCTTTGAGCTTCGCATCACAAAATTTTGTGTATTCTCTATTAGTCACAACAAGACTATCAGCTGACTGAGTAAGTGCATTACAAGAAGAGTCCATACTAGCAGGAATTGTCACCTCTACACCTTGGAAAAGAAACTTAATGCACTAATGGTATGTAGAGGGAACCGGTTGCATCTCATGGATCCACAGTATTCCTAGCAAGATATTATATGCAAGAGGAAGGTCTAGCACCTGACATGTGACATCTCTTTCAACCGGTCCAACCCAAATGGGTAGCACGACTAAACCTTTAGATTTTCTCTCTTCTTCATCATAGGCCTTGATAGTAATTCTTTTGCGGGAATCTATGTGATCTTCATTATAAACTAGCTGAGAAAGAAAGTGAGTAGAGAAAATATTGAGGCCAGCACCATTATTAATGAGGACATGGTAGACTATTTGTTTTCCATTCTTTACTTCTATATGCAGAGGAGCATTATGTGGGTGAATAATTGAGTGATCATCTTCTTCTAAGAAGGAAAAAAAATGTGGTGAAGTCAAGTGACCGACCATGGATTGAAACTAATCCAGATTGATGTCTTTGGAGACATTAGCCTCGGTGAGGGCTTTATCTAGAATTTGCCTGTGAGAAGGCGAGATCTTCAACAGCTCAAAGATGGTTACTTGAGTGTTGATTCTTTGCAGCTGGTCTAGAATGTTGTAACTAGTAGTAGAAGGTGTGGGGACCACTTTTGTGAACTTGTTGGCGGAGCCAACAACAACTTCATCCATAATTTTTTTTGGTGTGGATGTAGTAATAGGAGGGTCAGGACCCTTGCTATTGATCTTAGCACAGGATCTAGTAACAATGTTTGCGCAATCCTGAGATGTTTCAAATTCAGATAGTCGAGACTCGGGGCCTCTAAAGACAAATGAGGTCTTAAGCTTAGGAGCATCCCCGCCTCCCCTGGTAGTAATCACATTACAATACTCCACTTCCATAAGTTCAACCATGTTGATGACATTATCGTAAGTGGCATGTGCGTAGTTAACCTTGCCATTATTGTTCTTGGAGTTGGAAGACTCGTCTTTCTCTTGATGAGGAAAGGGATCTTTAAATGCCTGGTGATCCTAATTCTTGTTATGATTTTCCACAATGACAACCTAGTTGTCAATCAGATCTTGACTTCATGATGCAATTGAAGACAAGTAGCAGTCTTATGACCCTTATTTTGGTGATAGTCACAATATGCATTGTCATTCCACCAATGGGGTCATGGTTGTAGATTGTATAGGCATTTTTCCAAAGGAGAACAAATTTGATTTCGCACCAAAGTCTTGAAAACTACATCCAATGGTTCCCACAAAGAAGTAAATTCACGCTTGGGTCATGGGGTCTAAGGTTTGTTGCCAGAGAATCTAGAAGGTTATTGAGTGTTTTTTGCATCTTTTTCAATAGCTTTGGTCGCTTGTATACCAGAGGTGAGATTGAAGACCAGTTTTTAAGGAGCTGGAGTCACATTATCAACTACCCCATCATTCACAACGTCCCTATTCTTTTTGACAAACGTCCCTTTATCTTTGTTGTAAGAGGAGGAACCTTGTTTGTTATCTTTATACAAAGTCAATTCACCTTTCTTAACCATAAATGCCTCTATCCTTACAACTTTCTTTATCATGTTGTCAAAATTAAGGGGACCTTGAAGTTGTACTTGACACCCAAAATCAGGGGTGAGATTATCCAAGAAGATATCAAGTTTCTCAGATTTGGGTATTTTGTGAGGATATTTAGTGCAAAGTTATCTCCATCTTTGGAGAAATGTCAAGAATGGCTCCCCTTGCCTTTTCTTGAGATTGCAAAGGTCGTTGATGTTGATGGGATGTTGTATGTTGTGAGAATAGTGTTGTATAAAGAGATTGGCAATCTCATCAAAAGTCTTGATGTCGGTGGGTAGTCGAGAAAACCACACCATGGTAGGTACACCCAAACTTTGGGGAAAGAGACACATCAAATAGGTTTGATCATGCATGAACTCCATAGATAGGACCCCAAATTGTCTCAAATGATCCTGAGGATCAGTGGTACATAGATACTTATCATATTTAGGGATTTCTACACCTTTGGGAAAAGGTGGCATAAGAAGATTCCTATCAAAAGGAAAAGGATAGATGCTTTCCATCATGAATTATTGTTTGGGCTTGTCCTTATCCTTCATAAGTTGGCTGATTTGATTTTGCATATCTTAAATTACTTTATGCAATTTGGTAGTCTCACTCTCTTCTTCTTTAGTTGCAAGTGTTTCCACTTGGAAGTTTGGGGTAGCTCAACTCCTTGTTTTGCGAAATCTAGAAAATATTTCTCTTTATCTTCCGTAAGGAGTATTTCCATCATTTTGATGAGAGCTTTATTAGATTTTGCAGCATCTATGTCATTTTGGGTTATTGGCTCATCATCATTACCAAGAATCTCATAAATGCATTGAGCCTGATCTTTACTCTGGTCATATGGAGGAGGGCGATTATGATGTTTCTCGCCTTTCTGAGCTTCATCATTTTGAGATGGGTCATGACCATCATTGTATTGACCTTGCATGTAATCAAAAGGAGTTGCCATGTTCTTGATGGGAGATTGTGCCATGTGCACAGTTTTAGTATGAGTGTGAGTACTGAGCTGAGAACTCATGGTCAATGTAACCTTTTGTAGATCAAAGGGGTTGATAGGATTAAAAGGATTGATATGTTCAAAAAGGATCACTATGGAAGTGAGGATCATTAATAGGATCAACCCAAATAGATGACTTTATGAAGCTTTGTTAATCTGAAAGAGATGAATTTTGTTGATCTTGAAATAGAGGATTAGAGCACAGCTGAAACACTGGTTTCTAATTTAGACTAGGATACATACTAAGTGTAGAAGAGGAACTTGAGGATCCCTCTTGGCTATCAGTTTGAGTGATAGATTCAAAATGATCTTTTCCTTAATTATGAGGTTTACCCTTACTTGTTCCAGAACCAAGAATAGGGAGTATATTACCGCTTCTAGTCGTAAGAGGCATAGACAAAGATGAAATGAGAGAGGACCTAGGATCTAACTCAAAACTCTATCTCTAGAGATAATGAAAAGCAGATATCAAGCTAGAAAAATAAAGGTGTGAGATGCACCCGACACGAATCATCAAGAGTGTGGCTAGAATAGTCGAGATGTGACTATCGTGTCGCAAGGTACAAAAAAATAGAAAAGATAGGATGGAGACAAAGGGAAAAGATAATTTTGATTAATAATCAGTTAGTTCACAACTCAAAACAACCAATTTTAGACTGTAAACAATAGGGAAATAGGCAATTAGATCACAGACAAAAGTCAGATTAGGCAAAAAATTCACCAGTCAACGGGAAAAACCTTGTTGGTTTAGGACACCAGGCTACATATTCATGCGAGGAAGTGTTGTGTCACATGAGGAAGTGCTCAAATTCACATGAGAAAATTCAATCTCACATGAGGAAGTGCTTAGTTTTTGAAATCTCGCGTGAGAAAACTCTTGCTTTCGATAAACAGACTCAGTTTTTGAGACAAAAACTAGATTTTGAGACATAGTCAGGACTGTTCTCTGACAAAATTTCCAGGTTCAGGGCATTTTTATGATGATATAGATCAGAAATATCAATTTAAATGTAACAAGCACTCGTTAACACGCATGAAGTTTCAAACAAGCAATAGTGACACAAGCAATAGTCGTAAATAGTTCTACCAAGGACAAAGAAACTTTGCAGAATCATGGGAGTCTTTGTTTGATCATGATTTGATAGTTTAAGACTCAAAACAAACACTTACTTATCCCTACCAAAAAAATGGTGGAGGAGACAAAATTTGTGCCCCGCTATCTTATGTGTATACGTGCACCTCACACAATAGTGTCACCCTCGAGAGAGTGCCCATGTTTTTGGTGTTTCCAAGGACTAAGTATATATGTTTGAAAGTTACCCTTAAAGTAGGGGCTAGCGTCATATACCACTTCAAGCATCTAGGTGCATACCTATGTCAAGAATCTAGGGGAGAGATTCTTCCCTCTCCCTGCGCACAGATTATATCTTCTTTCGGAGGTGATCTAGGTAGGAATCTAACTAAGAGAGTTTTTAGTGGGCTTCCATTCACAATAACCTTCAGTGCCTCTGATACAGAGCTGGGGCCTCACAACCACAAAAACACTTGAAATTCATACACCCTCACAAGCAAGGCTAGGAGCGGCACCGCTTAGTATGACAAACAAGGCTTTCTCAAGATGATAGTTGAAATTATGAGAAAGAAGTTACCATGGCTTTAGAGTCTTTGGAGTCAACAAAGCAGACTTTATTATATTGAGGTGGAATTAGCGGTGATAGTTGTGTACTCACTTGGGTCATTCCCAGAGGTTCATCTTCCAGTAGGCCCTCTAAAGATGACACAACTTGGCTTGGATTCAAGGGTCCAATTTTCTGATTCTCTCAAATAGAGAAGAGCATACTTCTCTACCTCTTCACCTTACCCAAACACTCAAGACATGTTCATCACCAAGATAGCTTCACTCCACAAAATCCACAAGCCTTTGGGTTTCTAATTCTCTCAAAGAGAGAAGAGCATAATCCCATAACAAGTAGATGTGTTAAAGATTCACTATCTTGCTTTGCTTCCCTAGGTATCCATCATTTTAGCAACATCTGGGTCTCAGTTTCATCCATGAGAATCACTTCCATGTAATGAAGAGCCTATTACCCTACTTTGCTATCAGGACCCTTAAGAAATTTTTAAAAAGCCCTATTTAAACTATCTGAATGAAAAACATTAAACAACCAAAACATTTTTAATATGCCTTTGCCAACCGTCCTACAAGAAAACCATTAGCAAGTTTTTATGATCTTTGACAAGCGACCTGCAGACCACTATTATGCTGTAGAAAAAATCAAAATCCTGAAATCAACTATAGAAAGTAAATGTCATAAAATGATAACAATAAATTGCAGATTCTGGAAATTAAATGACTGTCTGTAAAACTTTGCGCAAGAAAGTATTTTGGGGTGCGCAAGAAAGTGTAGGGACCTGCATGTGATTTTTGTTTCCTCAGGTGAGAGAGTGCTATTAGGAGAAAAAATTTGCACATTTTTATATGAAATGTCGTGTGAGATTCCATACCAGTGGTGTACGGACGTACGACAAAGTTCAAATTACTGTCTAAACATTTTGAGAGTGAGGCCAGAAATCATTTTTTCTACCCCACGGTGGGCGCCAAAATGTTATGTGCTTGAATGTGACCTCTAAATAAGGCACAAACTCAACATAGTCCTTACTCAATCATCAAATTTTCAAATTTAAACATGAATTATTCATTTCACAAATTTGATTGAAGCGACATGTTGCCTCCTATTTAGTTGGGGTTTTTGAATTTACTGTCAGAACGAGAGCCAACAACCTTGACCATTGCTAAAATAGAGGATTTTTAAAGCATGAAAGATAAGAAAATTGCCATTAATCTAAGAATAAAAATTCCATTAATATATGAATCAAAATGCCATTAATTGATGAATGAAATGCAGATTTAATTGAATTAAACTACAACAATAATCAAATTACACTAGCCATGAGAATGCAATTATACTAAATGAGATTTTAAACTAAAAAGAAACAAAAGCTATGAAATATGAAATAGGTGAGACAAAAATTAACTATAATTTTGATTCTCTCTAATTGAACCCCCCAAATGAAGAAAATGAGGCCCATAATATAGAACAACCTGAGAAGGGGATGAAAAGTTTCTTGAAAAGAAATGACTGACTCTTCATCTCCATGGAGGAAGGTGAGACAATTTTTTGAGGAGTTATTCAATTAAAATAATGGATTATTGCCACATGAGTGGCTTTTCATATGGAATTATGGAATTCTTTTTTGAGGATAATTCATCCTAATAATTAAATAACTATTCAATTCATTTTTTATGTTTATTAGCTAAAGGGCGTGGAATTAATATAATTTTAAAGCACTTAGTACTTTAGAATTAAATTAATTAATCATAGGGATTTTTAGCTAATAAACCTTGATAATTTAGGAATTAAATATAAGGTGAGATTTATGCAAATTCAAGTTTTCTGCACTTGAGAACAAGTCAATTAAAGTCAATTAGGGAGAGAATTTTCCTAGTACAATAGGACTTCAATGACGAGAAAATGCACCAAAATTGATTAGAATTGTAAGGTGCCAATTTTCGGGTGTTACAATACTTTCCTATGGTAAAATCAACCTACACTTGTTCATTGACCAATATTTTTTTCCCCTTATTCAATCAAGTTTATTGTAGGGACAACCATGGTCTATCTTAATTAGTTTTAACTTCTACAATTCTTCCTCTGAGATTACATTATCAGTAGACCCGTAGTCTATTATGACCCTACATAAATTTCCAAGAATCTTGCACTTCACTCTAAAACGAGCCCTCCCTTGTTTGTGTTCAACCTTGGTAGGTTCTCTAAACAAGATCCTCCTAATCATTGGCCTTTCTCATTTCTCTGAATCAAGACTTACCTCAGAGTGTTTAGCACTATCCTCCTCTTGAACCTATGCAAGTTTATTCTGTCATTGTGAAGATGATGGCTTATCTGGACACTTAAAGGCCAGGTGACCTAACTATCCACATTTATAACATTTCATTGAAGAAAAATGTGAGATTCTTCCTAAACCATTTGACCTGCCTCTTCCACCATTGTGAAACCTTCTTCCTCTACCATATCCTCCTTTATTGTTTTACTCATTTGTTTTCTCAATGAACTTAGAGTCTCCTTGACCTCTAGTTTCATTGCTTATTCCACTAGAACCTCCTCTATGTCCCTGTCTAGAGTCTCTACCTCTTCCTCTACCCCTAGAGCTTGAATCTGTTGGAAATATTCAGGATTAACCAAGTTACTGAGAGGGGAGGGGTGAATCAATAACACTTAAAACTTTAAAACATTTCTGCACTTTTATATTCTTTAGCCATTCATTCATCTAATCTACTGCAAC
>MU227549.1:4045999-4078861 GCA_018584345.1 Thuja plicata
TACAAACATACAATGAAGTATGCACTCGGTTAAGAGATTTACAAAAAGACTGTTAAGTCTACCCGGTAAAGGGATTTACAAACTGATTCAACTGTTAGGATGAAACAGTAGATCTTGACTTACAACTAAATTGCTAATAAGATCCTTTGATTTCTGATCTCCTTCAGAGATAGATATGTCAATTTTGCTCCTTTACTGATCCTGTGAAAATGCTCTGTTCTGCTGCCTTATTGCAGTATCTGCTCTGCTCTGCTCTAATTTCGCATATCCATGTTTTTCACATTACTTCCATACTATGAGATGGTACAATACATTACATATATATAGCGTCCATAATTACAATTTACATGTTACAAGGTCAGCCTCATACAATTTAATAACATAAACTTATTTCTAAGTTGGCCTTACATAGGTGAGAAAAATGTTACTGAGTCGGTAGAAGCTCGGTTCCTCAAGCTGGCTCGGTGAACTTCTGATACTCGGCATCCACTACAGTACTCGGCATCGTCATGCTCTCGGTAAGAGTAGAGGCTCGGTCCATACTAGTCCCGAAGTGTATCTTGGAACTCGGTAGCTGTGGTGACTCGGTAGTAACTGACTTCTTGGTTATCTTCAACTGATGACTCGGTGACTACCGTCTGCTCGGTAACTGCTGTTTTTCTCATATGCTCGGTGACTGCCTTACTTCTCGGTTTGAACTGTTTGATCGGGGAGCTTTACTGAATGCTCGGTATAGGCTGTGGGCTGAGTGATGAGCTCGGTAAGCATTCAAAACCGAATAAGTGTTTTCACTAAGCGCATTCACTGATGCCAAATGTATCATTATTCCAACAGAATCATGCTTCTTTCTGAGTTTTTGTTCCACCTTAAGGGGGATTTGAAAATAATCATTTATAGAAGTTAAGGTAGAGAGGCTTAGTTCTTCTTTAATGTTTGACCTAAGTTCATTGAGATACCTAGCAACTTTAATGCTCACTACCTCTTGTACTCTAGACCTAAGGCATAGTTTTTTAAATTCTTCACTATAGGATGCCACATCTAAATCCTTCTCTCTGCAGCTCTATCTCTTTTTATTTAATTAGAAGTCATAATCCTTTGGTAGGTAATTTTATTTTACCTTAGCCATCATATCCTTTTGATTAACTATTGGATTCTTCCCTTCTCTTTCTCTTTCCTCTTTCAAGAACTTCCACCAGGTTAATGCGTGTCCTCTCAATCTTGAATTGGTTATATTTACCCTATATTCCTCTATGATTCCCTCACACTCAAAGTGATTTTCCATACCCTGAATTCACTCCATCACCAATTCTGCATCCATTCAGCTAGAGAAAACAATCATTCCTTCTAATTATCTGTCACTTAGTGTCTGGAGGGCTTTGAGGAAAGGTTCCTCAGCTAATGGAGGGTGGTTCAACCTCCTCTTCAACTTGATTTTTTCCTTTGTATTTATCGTCTCCTAACTATTCTTTAAATTTGTTTGGAGTCTCTGCAACTTTTTCCAACTTGTGCTTCATCTCCTCTATAGCTTCTTATAGGAGTTTGTTCTCAACTTGTTGTCCTGACAAGTCCCTTGCCAACTCTACATTGGTCACCATCATGCTTTCTCTAATTGACTCACTTCCTTCTCTCATAGACAATTCACTTCCCAAGCCTTTCAATGGCTCTGATACCACTTTGATGGGGAGATCTAACTCACAAGAGCACTCTTTCTCTTGTCAAGACCTTCTCTTTTGTTTTCTTAGGGTACTTATATCTACCCTAACCAAAGGACACTCCTATGGTTCCCATAATCCCTTTAGACTATGCTCCCAATTTGTTCTTGGAAATAGAAAAATGTGTTCCCAATACTTCCCCTTTACTTTCAATCAATTTTGACCATTGTGATGGATTCTTTCAAATATTTCCCATCAAGTTCATTAGTTTCTTGTTTTAGTCCTAGTAGCCGTTTTAGCCCAATTAGGCCTCCTAGAAACTGAAAAACTTGGATTTGTTACCAAATATCCTTAGAAACCCACCAAACTAACTGTGAACTCTTTATATTTACATCCTAAGCTTCAATATTTTCTAGGTTTTAATTTCCCAAAGTGTCTGTACACTGGACTTTCAATAAACCCCTATTTTTAAGGGTGTCTAGGGCAATTATGATAGTCTGGTTTCTTTTTGTATCCAAGGTACTTACCTAAACTCCTAAGAATTTCTCCTCTTTACTAGATACTGTTGATACATGTCCCTACACTTTCCACATCATGATTGCAACAAACCAATCCATCAAGAAAGTCTTCTTGCCTCTGGACTGTTCAAGTTCCTTTCCAAAATAACATTGTACTTACCTAGGGCTTACTTTAATAAGTATCTCCCCTGCACACATAGACTCCAAAATCCATATTTACACTATTTACAAAGTGTAATCCCTGATCCCAAGTGGCCATAGGGTTTTACCCATGGGATTTTAAGGAGGAGCCACATTTACTTTGTGTGAATTGATACACCTTCATGAAATTGATTTATTTAACTACAATTCTATGGAAGAATAATGAAAATTAAACTAAAAAATTGCAATCAAATCACTAAACATTCCATGCATCTCTATCTAAGCTTTGTTAATAGAGCTCTAAACCTTAATCTCTATAAATGAAAATCCTAGAATGAAAAATTGATAAACTAATGCCTAATCTAGCTCAATTCTCCCAAGATGATATGAAAATGGAACTCAAATGCTCATGATATGTTCTCAATTTTCATAATTGTTTCTCAAAATACTCAAGATGCTCTCAATTTCTCTCAAATTTCCTATGGTAATGATATTATGCATTCAAATTATGTAGGATTGATTATGATTAAAAAAATGGCTTGTATTTATATAAAATTCCCAAGGGTAGGAGGTAGAGTGAATTAATCATGATTAAGCATTGGTTAGGTGAAAAGCTTTGAGATAATTTCAAATGGGGAGACAATTTAAATATTTGTCTCAAAGGTTGCGACAAAGGGACAAATTTGAGTGATGGAGATTCAAAGTTTAAAATGAGTGATTGAGATTCAAATGTAGGAGTGATCCATGTGCTTTGTGTTCTCAATTCTCATCGGTTGCTCAAAATCATGTTAAAGGATATTAGGATTATTTAAGTCCATCAATTAATTAAATTATCCATTTAGGGGAATAAGTTCAATTTGATTTTTATTAAAACTATACAATTAATTGATTAAAATCAATTATATAATTTGATTGATCCCTTTAAGGCTGATATTTGATTATTTGATGTCATTATTAATTAATCCTTTGATTTTATTTGATTTAATCCCAATTTAATTGATAAATGTCCATTTGATTTGATTTTTATCCCTTTTGATGAAAATTAGAGCATTTGGCTGAGATTTGGAGATTTTGAGATTAAGGAACACCTGGTCAATTTTAAGTGTCTACAAATGACCCTCTTTGAATTGGTGTGAAAAGCACATTGATTCAAATCAAATTGCATGTCCTGATCACTAATTTAATACTTCATTGATTGATTGATGCAAAACCTGATGTTGATACTGATAACCTGAAGTGAAACTTTTATGCAAAAACCCTGATGTTGATACTGATAACCTGATGTGAAACTTGATGTGAAACCTAATTTTGATAAGAAGAAAAATACCCCACTGATAAAGTTTTGAAATTTTAATGCCCTAGATTTGATATAAAATGTGAATCAAAATCCTTATTTGATGATCTTATTTGATAATCTGATGATATATGCCCCCTTAGAAATGAAAACATTTTGATGTCCAGATGCCAAATATGATGAGAATGATGTAAAAAGTAGATCCAAATGATTTCATTTCTGAAAACCTTAATAATACTGATGATAACATCACCATATGCCCCAACTTGCAGAGAATACATATTTAGGTCACATTCGGTAAAAATATCTCCAAAATTAGGTTAAAATACCTTAAATAGGTTGAAAACCCCAAATTTACTATTCATTTTCACTTTTGACTGTTAATATATTGCTTTGATCCTGCTGTGATTGGTAGCAATGGTGGTCCTTATTCAAGAGAATCAGTTCAAGAGAGGATGCTGATATCAGAAACCTCCTAACTACAAACCTTTGGTTGGTGATTTGAACCTTCCTAGTGCATTTATTGCTCTTTTTGATAGCATTTATTGCAAATTTTGATGCTTGTTAGATTAGATTTAGCAAAATGCCATGTAGGAACTTTTTAATGGTACCTAGGGTAGTTAAATGTTGATTTTGTGTAGTTAACTGACACTTAGGAAGTTTTCAATGACGACTAGTAGTTATGTTAAAATTTGCAGCCCATGTTTTTAATGACGTGTATGAAACCCTTTGTGAAATTAAGTTTTAAATGCCGCCTAGGAAAGTTTAAATGTCGCCTAGGACTTTCAAATGTCGTGTATACTATAAAGTAATGCCTCCAAAACTCTGAATGATTCATATGTTTTTTTCAATGATCCATAGTGTGAAATGATGCGTACACTTAATCAAGTGATGCCTATAATGATTTTTTATGAAAACTTGAGTTTAGATAGAACAAATTGTCTTCGATTGATCGTTTGGATGACCGGATTGATTTCCAACCTAGAAAGATATGATTCTACGATGTTACTTAGTGTTTAGGATATTAGAATAATCATACCAGTGAATGTTTGATGTGTCAATCAGATTGATTAAAATAAAATCATCAAATTGATCCTTTCTCAAGATCTAGAGGTTAGGAACAATAGGTTGATGCACTTAAAAAGAGAAAAGATATATTTAATATGTTTGATTGACTTGGAATGATCCACCAATAGAAAGATACTAATATAATTCACTTTTTTTGCAAAATGTAGGAACATTACCATAAGTTATACATACAGAATGTAGCGTCTTGGGTGTTTGATTTAGTCGACAAGATGACCTTTCCAGAGAGACATACTATCAAGACATGTGGGCTCAAATTCCTTCTTGATCTCCCTCGGTTTCAGCTGAACCAAGGTTTATTGAAGGCTATGGAAGAGCATTGGTACTCTGACCATAATACCTTCCATCTACCCCTTGGCAAGATGAATATCATGTGAGAGGATTCATATAGACTGTTGAGGATCCCGACCCATCGAGAGCAGGGTTATTATGATCAGGTCTATGATGGTAGTGCATGTAGATGAGTGTTTGGAGATGACAACATTGATGATGACAACATTAGATGGGCACAATTTTATTCTTTTCCTACATTGTCATCCTTGTTAGCAGCAGTGATTGGAGGATTAATCTTTCTAGATAAACAAGTTCATGGCTTTTCATTCGGATGGGGCCCCATTTTCAAGGACTTGATTGCTCATCCTTAGAGATTTGATTGTGGATCATGTGTGTTAGCCTAGCTGTATCATGATTTACACGAGGTTGTTTACAGGAACAACACAACTATATCAGCATGTGCAGTTTTGTTATAGCTATGGATCTAGGAGCATATCCTAATTACCAGACCTATATCGACACAAGTATGAGGTCAAGGATATCCTTACGTGTTTCTATATTATGGCATGATTGTCCATCATCTGGTCAAGGTTGAGTTCGAGCATTGGACTATCGATGATATTGATCAGGTCGTATGGAGACCGTACTTGGGTTGCGAGGGATGTAGAGAGGATGATGATGGGATTCCATATATGTTTTCCCCTCGGTGGATGATTGGTCAATCACCACTTTGTATAGAGATATTTTTATTTGGGAGAGTTCTCCAATAGGATGGTGGTGTATAGGATATGCTAGAGGGTATGGCATTATATGCTAGAGTGTAGGTAGAGTAATCCATGTGGGGAGCTTAGGTAGATTATTGATTTGTCTGTGTAGAGATTGATCAGATAGGTCATGTTAGATAGGATATGATGGAGCATGTGGCCAATGCAGGGATGTCCGCTGAGTATGGAGAGTGGTTTTATTGACATATATTTATTAGATTCATAGATTTGATAGAGCCAATTCCTGATGTTGATGAGCTATCTGATGATGATGGTGGAGATGGGGATGATGGTGGTGGTGGTGGTAGAAAACCGTAGAGAGAACCTATATATCCTCAGGTATAGAGAGTTGTAGGACCTCAGATGTGAGGTGGGCATGGTAGGGCTCGAGGTGGTGGTTTGGATAGCCTAGATAGAGGCAAGCACAAGTACCGATTCAGAGATAGGCTCATGCTATTCCAGCTATGAATTGGGCTAGACACAGACATAGATGGGTGCATGCAGCTAGACAGGTTCCCTTACAGGTTCATATACAAGTTCAGGATCTGTAGAGACCAGCATCTCCTCACAGATAGGTATCTTCTTAGGTAGATCCATAGGTTAGTTTAGCATAGGTTCAGGATTTACCTCAGATACATGTTATACCACAGGTACCATTAGCATCACAGGAAGCAAAGGAGCCTCCCATTCCTCCTATTATTGATGGATTAGTAGATGATGTGAGGGGTTAACAGGTAGGAATTACTACCATTACTAGATGATTGGATTAGGTGACTACTATGCTACAACAGTTATTGGTTGTGATGGCTCAATTACCTACTAGTGCTAGCATGACTTAGGCACCACCTTCTACTCAGGATAGAGTAGGTTATAGGGGTCTAGATGGTTCAAAGAATGTATTAGGTGCTACTAGAGATGGATCAGGTGCCCCTGTTGGGTCTTGAGATAGATATGAGATTGATATCCTAATATTGTATTGATCTATTATATGGAGTTTTGATGAGGACTGATGTATGGATCATTTTGTTGATGTATCTTTGATATACATATTTGTTATAGATATTTGATGATGGACATTTATCTCTGATGATCTTTTATTGACTTCCCTTTGATTTTGATTTATGATGTTGAAGTGAGATTTCTTTATATGTCGATCTACATGATGTCTATGATGCACTTTTTTTTATTATGCTATGAATGCAATGTCTTAGATTATGACATAGATATATGGATGCAAATGATGTTTATGAAACTATTTCTATATGATTTTGATCTTATCATGATGTATGGTTTATGCAATGAAATGATATGGATGTAATACTTAATGCACTGGTAAAATAAATGCAACTACCTTTTTCGGATTTTATTGTATGCAATGTAGTTTATGAAATGCAATTTTAATAGATGAATGGATAAATGAATAATCGTTAATGTATCTTTTCTTTTGATTTTCTTGAGATATGGATAAATAATGATTAATGCTAGGAATGGATGCAAAAGATAATCTCACATAATTGATTTGAAACCATTGAATTTGATGTAACCCCAAAATGATGAACCCCCTTGTACTTGGAAAAATGCTCTAAATAATGAAATTAATCTAACATGAATATGTAATTTCATGCAACTAATTATCATTTATTTTTGTGAAAGAAATGCAAAAAGAGATATATTTTTGTCATTGAGCATTGTGGAACTAGGAGTCGATACAATCCTTAATGGTGCCACTATGACCATAAGAATATGAATATGACTTTCATCTCAGATGGTAACCACTTTTAGGAACCTAGTACAACCCTCACTAGTTAAATGACCAACTATGGGAGTATGAATACTGGTTTAATTGGTGGTATAGGAGCACCCTCTGCCACATGAACATTGTTGGGAGATTGTTAAAACTTGGGCCATTCAATGCACCCTTTACCCTAAGGGATCCAAGGCATCTTATAATTGAGGTGGAAGATTTTTTTCATCTTTAAGATCCAAATGTAAGACCTAGTTACAAGTTTGACCATTTATAAGCCTCTTAATACACTATGGTCATTGGGATCAAAAAATGATTTTTTTTAGGATAGTTAAGAGTTTTAGGATTGATGTTTACAATAAGATAGGTCTATTCCTAAAGGCCTAAGTTATTTTCTTATTCCTATTGCACATTAGTTACAAAATTGCAAAATTTGCTTAATTGCAACTTTGCTCTTTGTTATCAACTTTTCAAAAAGTTGTTGTAATCCTTCCCCCAATGACTAATTAGTTCAAAAAAATTTTAAAACCATTGGGGATGGCCTTCTTAGCCCTCAAAAGTGGGTAGAAGGTGGGAGAATGTAATTCTTTTCTCAATTAATTAAAATATAACTATTTTCTTGCATTTTTTGTGACACCAGTGAATTGTATGACCAAGTACAAATCTATATATGCACAAAAATAGTTTGATATGATTCTTCTATGAACTATATTTAGAGTGAAATTGCTTTGAGGGAAAAATACCATTTACAACTCAAGTTATTAGGTGTTTTCTCACTGTTGCTTTGTTTGATCCCCATTTTGAGGGTTTTGAATAAGTTTTCAGTTTGGAAGTGTTTCCACCATGAGATTTGCATGACCTCTAGTGGAAAGATTATTTGTAATATTTCCTACATTTTTTTACAAGTGGTTTTCATGCTAGTGTAGGGAGATGGTTGTTTGGAGGAACCCTAGGTGTATATCCCGATGTATGAACCAAATCTAAAAAACACATAAATGAGCATAACTCATGGGCAAAAGACCACCAAGACCTATAAATTTGGATTTATATTTGTTTAGGCATCTTGTAAAGGTTCCAATTGGTTTTAGGGAGAAAAACCATTATTTTTTAGTACTCCCTTCTTTAACCAAGGCCTAATTAGCCCTTTAAATAAGTCTTCAAACCTTTGATTCTAAGCATTGAATAAGGTTTCAAATCTCAGTGCTCTTAGGGTGGGTGTGTCTCAATAAAGGGTATCGAAATCTAAGATTAAATTTTTATCTTTCTTGGAAGTTTTAAAAGTTAAATTGACTGGTGTCTTTGGATAGGGCTATAAGCCTAGACTGAATTGTCTAGCTTTTGCATTAGAAACACTCCAATCTATTTGTTTGGTCGATTGGGGTAGAACCACCTGATTATCCCCATGTTTTCTAAGACCCCCATCTACTTTGTGTGACATTGTAAGCCTTGAGACCTTCTCTAGGCACTTGGGTTATTATCATTGAATGGAGTCAATGTGAATATGTTGTACTAGTTTGTCAAAGGTGTGAGTGTCAGGGCTTGTTATTCCGCATAAGGTTTTAGGAATCTAGTGATTGGGTCCTTTAACCTTTCCACTTACATAAAGTGGTATCAGATAAATGTCTTCTCCTAAGGATGAATAAATCCCTACAAGAGTTACAAACATGGAACTCACAAGGATGGTGAGAGAACAGAAGGAAGCAACTGTAACACTAACCAAGAGGCTTCAAGAACTTGAGAAAAAGGTAGAGATGGGAAGATAATACATGTATAGTGGTGAAGAAGGACTTACCTTTCTTTCTTCAACAAATGTTTTTTGTATGACCTGGTTTTCTACAGTGGTGGCATATAGGTTTGTTGTTCCTTGTCTTTGCATTCCTTCTTTCACCATTCTTAGATGATTCTCCTTTCTTAGTAGATGTCGTTGGTTCAGTGTGACCTAATCTAGAAGAATCTTTTGGTCTTCTTGATGCTTCCATCAGATTCTCAAAGTGATTCAAATCTTCATTAGGTTTGTTCAACCTTTCATTCAGCTCCTTCTCAGATCTCAAATCATCTTTCAATTGATTGTTCTCAGATCTTAGATTCATCATTTCCATATCTTTCCTACTAATCTCCTAATTTTCAAGTAGCAGTTGATTTTCCATGTCAACCTGATTGATTGTCATCATTTACACATCATGTGTCCTTTCATCAAGTCTGGCGGTTATCACTCTTTTATCTTCTTCTGCCATAGCTTTGTCATCTTCAGCTTTCTTCTTTTGTTCCACTACTTCACATAGTCTTACTATCTGCATTTCTTGTTCTCTTTT
The DNA here is from genome assembly GCA_018584345.1 of Thuja plicata. Taxonomy (NCBI): domain Eukaryota; kingdom Viridiplantae; phylum Streptophyta; class Pinopsida; order Cupressales; family Cupressaceae; genus Thuja; species Thuja plicata. The sequence continues at coordinate 4,055,784 of MU227549.1, forward strand.
CAAGTTCCTGACTTCTTCACATAGTACATTGTTCTTTTCCAGTAGATCTGTAATTGCTGCATTGCTCTTAGTAGAATCTCAATTCTAAAATAGATTTGCAGTGTCATCTTCCTGATAATGAGTATCATTCATTTGTTTGGTCAAATCTCTCCTAGTTGCTAGTTATTTCTTCAATTCCTTCTTTGCTATCTCAAGCTGATGTAATGCTTGCTAAATGTCAATCTTTTGATTCTCAATGAATTTACCCAACTTGTAAACCTCCATCTCAAGATCTGTACTCACAAGCTGATTAAAAATTTTTATAGGAGAATTATGCTCCGATAGCAATTGTTGTTAGTACAATATTGGGAAAGCAAGATACTGAGAGGGGGGGTGAATTAGATCTTAAAACTTAATCACTTAAAACAAATTGGGCCACATTCATACATATATGAATTTAACCTAACATCAGATAGCATCCACAACATGAAATGTATAACCCATAACACAGAATTTTGGTAACCCAGAAACCAAAATAGGTAAAATTGGGGTGGAGATGACACCCACAAAATCTTCCCTACTGCACCACTAAAGTGTGCATGCTAGGGCTACAAGAGTTTGATTACAAAATGCAATCTACCTAGTTAAAGGTTTGTTTGGTTAACAACTAAATATCATTACAATCTACCTTGTGAAAGAATTTCAACTTACAATAAAGTAAGCACATGGCTAAGAGATTAAAAGTAGGTCTGTTAGAACCACTCTATTAGGAGATTTCACCTAATACACTTGTTTGAATTTTTCAAGTAGTGATCCTTCGTTATGCACTCAGATGCTGATGACAGATCTTCTCTTTCCAATACCTTTTGTGATCTCACAATGTTATATGTCTTTTCTCTACTGTTCACTGCTCTATCATTCTGTTTGATCTAAGCTTCTTCACAAAATAACTCACTATTCATCTTTCATGAACACACAACCCTTATCTCTCATTCTTTTATAATAGGGTTAGAAGCAATCTTATATGTCTTTACGAATCTGTTAGCAAGATCTAGATCAAGATCTAATATTTATGCCTCCAAGGCATTTCAATTTTCTGATTGGCTCCATGCCATGCATAGGATAAAATAATTAAATGTTTAAATAACTTCGTAAATAAATATTAAATTCTTACATATGTCTGCCCAAAGATCGTACAAGTCAGCCTAAACATTTGGCCTCAAAGTTTGAATCAATCCTGACATGTATGCAAAAATTTTCTGCTCGGCACTTAACATCTCTGTCGCTCAGCATGATGTAACTCAGCAACCTGTATTCTTGCTCAATAATGTTGCTCAACCTTGACTAGTTTTAGCTCAGCTATAGTGATGACCAACTAAAACTGCCTAAGTCAATGACTAAGTGTTGGTCACTAATCATCAACAAAACATAGGGATTAACAATCTCCCCCTTTGATATTAGTGGCAAAAACACACTTATCATTTTGATTTGTTCCATCCAAAAATGTTCCTAAGTACACAATGTACTCCCCCTAGGAATGTACTGCATACTACATACAAAAATTTACATAGTATACATGCCTTCAAAAAAAATATTTACAATTATACATGTATTGTTCCTCTTACGCTATATCCTTGTAAGATTTCCCCTTATTTTTTTCATTGATTGCAGGTGGGGATAAGTTGTACTTATCCCAAAACTATTTATAAAGTTGTAAGGTGGAAGAAAATTTAGTGTCCCAACTATTCTTAACAAACTTCATAACCTCTAATTTGACTTCTAGCTCGGCAGCTAGACTCACTAAACTTTCTGCTGTAGAGATATCTGAATTTCTCTTAACCAATTCTTTTGCAGTTAAAAGTTATTTTTGAATTACCTCCAGATGAGGTATTAGGTTTATCTGAATATTAATCAAATTTTCCCTTATCCAACCATCTTCATCCATGAGCTTGACTATTCTCCTTTGTGCATTAGTCAATCTATTAAAATCTAAGGAGTTAGTGCTAGCATCCATACTCATTGAACTCCTAGTTTACTTCAATTCTAATTGAAATCTCTCTATAGCCTATAGATTATACTTTGTGAAGAATTCAACATCACATAACTTCTTATATAAAGAATAAACATTAGTTTCAACTTCCTCCAAAATTTCTACAAGAGAAGAAAGCTCGACCTACTTTGTCGCAATCTCTTCTAAGATTTTCACCAGTACTTTGTTCTTGAATTTCCTCTCGGGCCATTGAAATAACTTCTCATTTGATTCAATGTTATCATTTACCTTTTGCACAATATGAACTAACTATTAAAGAATAGGAGCTTGAGGATTTTCATCTTCCATGTCAAAATATTTTACAAATATATCCTTGATGTCATGTAACACCTGCATTCACTTCTTCTCTCTTTTCATTTCTTCCTCCTTTTTCTTCCTCTTGAGTAATTATTGAAGAGTCTCAATTTGTTCATAAGATAAAAAATTGGGATCCCATTGTGGAATCACAATCACTTCATCTAATGTGACAATAAGAGTGGGCAACTTCTTCTTCATAACTTTCGTCCTCTTAAATTCAGGTGAGCTAATGCTTGAATTCATTTCCTCAATACCTTTTACTGTGTTAGTAGCAGTCACCATTGCATCTTCTAATTCAGTCAAAATTGCCTATTGATCAGGCATACCTCTTGTTCTAGGTCCACTGGGAGTAGATGATACAGAGTGTGGTAAATAAACCAACACTTGGACTGCCTCTTATTCCTTAGGCTCATTGTCAGTATCCCTCATCTCCTCTCCACTATCTAAAAATATTTTCATAACCTCTAAAATAGGTGGATTTTGTGTATTTACCTCTTGTTCATCTATCTTCTCGTTCTCTATTTCCTTTTGTTTAATTTTATCTTTACGTTTCTCTTGAGTTTTCTCTTCATATTTCTCTATACTCTTCTCTCCTTTAGCCTTAGTATCCTTAATAGGTAATTTTATACTTGTATCTCTCAGCTCATCCTGACCTTGGACATTCAAATTGGTAGAGTAATCAATTGTGATATCAATTGGACTATCTTTTGTTAGATCAATAGTGTTTATTGTATCTATTTGTTCTTTTGGTTCTGCTTCAGTGTTGTCAGGCTCAATAGAAATTTTCTCTTTTGTTTTCTATGCTACAAGGGTAGTTCCAACTTCTTTATCCATTTTCTCAGATGTTCCTTCATTAGTCTTCTTCTCTTGTGGAGCTACCAATCTAAAGATTTCGTTCCATATCCTAGTACTCTGTTGTAATATACTTTCAATATCATTTTTCAAAATAGCATATCCTCTGAGTTTCGGTTTGAATTTATGCTTGTACTCAACAAATTTAGCTCTTTGTTTCTTAGTCAGCTCGGGAATGACCTTTGCTAATGTACCTTCTCTAATATGTCTCTCAGTAGTAAGTTCAAATTCCTATTTTCTAGATAGAAACTCATATAGTTCAGTTGGAAAATTGTTTCATATATCTATAGGAGTTATTTTGAAAGTGCTCATCATATCTAGTAGAGCTTCCTAAACTTTATGCTTATCTTCTACATTCAATTTCTCATACCTGATAAACTTAAAACCAAATAACCCTAAAAAACTTCCTCAAATTCTCACATACCTCATTAAGATTAGTGGGTCTTTTGAATGGTATAGTTGGTATGTTGTTGGGTTCATCAATTTCAGTCTTTTCTTCATTACTTTCTAGATCCAAATGTATTTTCCTTCTTGGTCTCTTTACTTGTAGGCTTGACATAGCCTTTGTTGCAAATTTAGTCTTTGATCCAGAGCTACTCTCTCCAACCTTCTTTTCATATACTTTTGTTTTCACTACTGGAGATGTAGCAGTAGATGCCCTTGTCCTTGGATGATTAGAAATGAGAGGGGAAACTTTAGGTTTTTCTTGGCTAGGCTTATTTACCTTGGCTACTACTAGTTTCTTTCCTTTTTCCTTAACACTCAGAAATCCAACCATTTTCTTCAGATTCTTCACAATCTTCTTCCTCTTTCTCTCCATGGTTCCTACCTTTAGATTCATAGATATCTTTGCATTAGCTTCATCAAATCTCTTTACTTTTGTATCAATCTCCTCTACTAGGAGTGTTGTGATAGCTGTTGATGTTTCATCAATGTTAACTTCATAGAGAAATGGCTCTAGTCATGATAACCTAGGTGTCACAGCTTGAATGTATGTGTAATCTGTGTCAACTAGAAAACATGTCTCCTCATAGTGCTTTTCCACTAGTAAACTAGGAATTAAAGTCCTCAACCTCATTCTCTTTTTGATTCCACAAAGTAGTTCCCCATAATACTATTGAAATTACTGCCTAATTTCTGAATACATTCCCTAATCTGCATAGTAATAGGTCTATCCTTCTTCCAAACAATTTTTCCCAATGTAGGAAATTTATTCTATATATAGAAGAATATACAAACTAGTAAGGAACCAAACATACATGATGAGCTCTTAGCTTTTATAATAGATAATAGGTTCTCAGCTAGTTACGTCAATTGCAACTCAGCAGGGTCGTAGGTGTGATTCTTTTTAACTATCATCTATGCTTGGTCTATAGCTATGCAAGGAACACTATCCAGTTGGCTTGAATGATAGAAATTATTTGCAATCACTCTCACTCCAAATTAAAGTTCTAAATCTTCTATTGTAGAGATAGTCATTCCTCTGTTGTTCCAGAAAACTCCTATATTAGTTGCTATATCTTCCTTACTTTGATCTCTCATTGTCTATTTTTTACTAACAACAAGATATCTAGTTACTCAATGAATAATGTCTTTAGTGATCCTAACTGGTCCATTGTCTAGCCACATATGTATATCATGAACTCGACTTAGAACAACCTTAATCCATTCAACTTTGAAGTCTGGTGGAAAATCTAGGGCACGAGTTAACCCTTTGTTGGCTAAATGCTTGAATTCATCCTTTAGAATCCATTTTCACACAACTTGTTGTAGGATTCCCTTAATTCACTATCACCTACTTCACCAATCTTAACCATGTAAAAATATCTAACATCGTGGATCATAATTACCTTTGGTGGAACAGATGAGAGAGCTCTATTTAGATCACCTAAAATTGTACTTTCAGGAATGGCTCAAAAGTTAGGAGGTGCACATGCATCACTTCTCACCAACTGAACTTGCTTTAGCTCCTCCTCCATACCCTTGACTGGTGTGAAATAACTTGTAGCCATAATCTTAGAAGTTAGGGTTCAAAAATGAAGAATAGGGTACCTCTGCAAGTAGCACTTTGCACTGTTCACCTTCGGGTTGCTGACGGCACACTGCCAAGATCTTTGATACAAACTTTGCTAAGATCAATTTTGCAACTTCTTTAGTCTCTCTCTAAATATTGAAAATTACAAGGTCAAATGAAAAGAAAATGGTTTTCCTTATATAGACTCGAAAGGTCAAGGTAGGTAAGCAATAAAATCTCTACCCATTAGGTTAGTGCAAACCAGCTATCATTGGCCAACTAACATAACTTTCATACCATACTTGACCATCAAAAAACTTACTCATCCAAATAGCTTAGCACCTATAGTGCAATTAAATCTTCATGAGATTTGTCACAAACATGTCCTGGTGCATCTCAACATATACACATTGGACTCTGGCACATTTACATATTAGGAACTGATGTAAGATTTGAAATTTAAATGTAGTTCGTTACATACCTCTATTGCTTAGTTAGAGATGGTGTGATCACCTGATCCATTGGATTGGGTGACATCGGCTTCACTAGTTTCACTAGTGCTCGGCTCTATTTTCCTTACCCATGTCTGGTTCATCTGTGCTCTAATTTCCTCAACAATAGGAGAAGGTAATCTTGTCCTACACTCTCTCTTAGTGTGACCAATCTTCAAACAACTAAAGTAAACTAGGCTTCCATTAATCCAACTCTTAGATTTTCCTCTGAAATGTGTCTTTAAGCAATCTTCAGGTGAATTTCCATATTCTTCACAGTAATGACAACTTTTCCTTGTGTTATAATCCCATTTGCAAATGTTGCCTTTCCTAGGATCTTTTTTTGTGTCTTAGATGTCCATTGTTGTTTAGCATTGGACATACAATCTTGTGCTTTATGACCATATTTCTGACACTTGTAACAATAACTATTAAATCTTGGTTTTGAAAGTGAGTCATTTGCTTCAGCCCAACATTCGCATGCTTTATGTCCAAACTTCTTACAATTAAAACAATAACCATTGAACTTAGGTTTAGGATTGGACTTACCTTTCTTTCTTTGGCAAATGTTTGTTGTAAGACTTGGTTTTCCATAGTGGTGGCATACAATTTTTTTGTTCCTTGTCTTTGCATTCCTCCTTTCACCATTCTTAGATGATTCTCCTTTCTCAATAGATGTCTTTGGTTTAGTGTGACCTAATCCAAAAGAATCTTTTGGTCTTCTTGACGCTTCCATCAGATTCTCAAAGTGAGTCAAAGCTTCATTAGGTTTGTTCAACCTTTCATTCAGTTCCTTCTCAGATCTCAAATCATCTTTCAGTTAATTATTCATAGATCTCAGATTCATCATTTCCATATATTTCCTACTACTCTCCTGATTTGCAAGCATCAGTTGATTTTCCATGTCAACCTTATTGATTGTCATCATTTGCACATCATGTGTCCTTTCATCAAGTCTAACAGTTATCACTCTTTTATCTTCTTCTGCCATAGCTTTGTCATCTTCAACTTTCTTCTTTTGTTCCACTACTTCACATATTCTTACTGTCTACATTTCTTGTCCTCTTTTCAGGTTCTTGACTTCTTCACATAGTACATTGTTCTTTTCCAGTAGATCTACAATTGTTGCATCACTCTTAGTAGAATCTCCATTCCAAAATACATTTGCAGTGTCATCTTCCTGATAATGAGTATCATTCATTTATTTGGCCAAATCTCTCCAAGATGTTAGTGATTTCTTCAATTCCTTTCTTGCTATCTCAAGTTGATGTAATGCTATTTGAATCTCAATCTTTTGATTCTCAATGACTTTACCCAACTTGTAAACCTTCATCTCTAGATCTATACTCACAAGATGATTAAAAGTGTTTATAGGAGAACTGTGCTCTGATACCAATTGTTGGAAGTACAATATTAGGAAAGCCAAATACTAAGAGTGGGGGTGAATCATATCGTAAAACTTAATCACTGAAAACAAATTCATCCACATTCATACATATATGAATTTAACCTAACATCAGATAGCATCCACAACATGAAATGTATAAACCATAACACAGAATTTTGGTAACCTAGAAACAAAAATAGGTAAAAATGGGGTGGGGATGACACCCACAAAATCTTCAGTACTACAACAATAAAGTGTTCCTGTTAGGGCTACAAGAGTTTGATTACAAAATGTAATCTACCTGGTTAAAGGTTTGTTCGGTTAAGAACTAAAGATCATTACAATCTACCTTGTGAAAGGATTTCAACCTACATTAAATTAAGCACTCGACTAAGAGATTAAAAGTAGGTTTTTTAGAACCACTTTGTTAGGAGATTTGACCTGATATACTTGTTAGAATGTTTCTATTAGTGATCCCTCATTATGCACTTAGATGCTGATGACAGATCTTCTCTTTCCAATACCTTCTATGATCTCACAATATGATATGTCTTTTCTCTTCTATTCACTGCTCTGTCATTCTTCTTGATCTAAGCTTCTTCACAAAATAACTCATTATTCATCTCTCATGAAAACACAACCCTTCTATCTCATTCTTTTATAATAGGGTTAGAAGCAATCTTATATGTCTTTATAGATTTGCTAGCAAGATCTAGATCAATGATCAAGATCTAATATTTATGCCTCCAAGGCATTCCAATTTTTTGATTGGCTCCATGCCAAGCATAGGATAAAACAATTAAATGCGTAAATAACTCCATAGATAAATATTAAATGCTTAGATATGTCAGCCCAAAGCTCATACAAGTTGGCCTAAACTTTTTCCCTCAAAGTTTGAATCAATCCGGACATGTATGCAAAAACTGTTCTTCTCGGGACTTAACATCTCAGTCACTCGACACTTAAATATTCTACTCAGCTTAGCATGATGTAACTTGGCAACCTATATTCTTGCTCAGAAATGTTTCTCGACCTTGAATAGTTTTAGCTCAGCCACAGTGATAACCAACTAAAACTACCTATGTAAATGACTAAGTGTTGGTCACTAATCATCAACAAAACTTAGGGATTAAGAAAGAGGAAGATGACAGCCTGGATCAAGATGTGAACATTCTTGTAGACCAGAGACCCCTCTAAGATGCCTTGAAATCTATGGGGAAAAGAACAATGGAGGATAAGTTGGATTTACCAACTTTTAATGGAAAAATGAATGAAGATTTGGCCTTGGACTCGATTCAGGCCTTAACAAGCTTCTTTGAATGTGAGGACATTGTTGAAAAGAAAAGGGTAAATATGGAAATACAAGTTAAAGGGAGCAGCCCTAACTTGGTGGAACTTCATCCAAATAGAGTGGGTGAAGAGTGAGAGAAGTATGATTAATTCATGGAACAAGATAATAGCATTGATCAAAGAGACATATTTTCCTAAAGATTATGGGGTGCAACTCCATAGAAGGAAGCAAAACTTAAAGCAAAAGGACATGGATGTAGGCTCATACACCAAGGAGTTCTTAAAACTATGTATGAATACTAATACAGTAGAAGATGAGGAAGAAAAGATAGAAAGGTACATGAATGGCCTTAAGGTATCTATTCAGGAAGAACTTAGCCTACAATGCCCTACATCAGTAAACAAATGTTATCAAATGGCTCTCAAGGTAGAGGAGAAGTGGAAAAGAAAGCAAGACTTTAACAAGGGAAATAAAAATAATGGTGGAAATAATTTTAGAGGAAGGGATACCTCTTGGAATAGAGGACAATACAATGGTAGCTGTAGCAAGACCCCTAACCTAAGCCAAGGAGATAAATAAAATGGTGAACCAAACTTCAAAGGAAACTTTAGAGGAAGGAGACCCTTCAATATAGGGAGAACAAATATAGGAAGGGGGAATGGACCTCTAAGATGTTACCACTGCAACCAACTTGGACACCATGCAGGGAGATTCTCTGAGAAAAGGAACAACAATAATCAGGGAGAAAGAAGAGCACAAATAATTCATGAAGACAATCAAGGTAACAATCCAATTCCTAGAGACCTAGAACCAGAAGAAGGCATAAATCTGATGATGAGGCAAATATTTCTACAAGTACCATAGTCGATGGAGCCATCACAAAGAAATAATTTGTTCAGGACAAAGATAAAGAGCCAAGGAAAGTTATGTAGCTTTCTTATAGATTCTGGTTCAAATGAAAAATGTCATTTCTAAGGAAATGGTACAAAAGTTAAATTTAAATAAATTCCCCCATCCTTGTCCTTATCATGTATCTTGGCTCACCAAAGGGAAAAAAACTTTAGTAACTAAAAAAACCTTAATATAATTCTCCTTAGGTGACTATAAAGACAAATTCATGTGTGATGTCATTGAGATGGATGCTTGCAACCTCTTGTTAGAAAGGTCTTGCCAGTATGATGTGGATGCCACACATAAATGTAGAAAAACACTTACACCATTATGAAAGGAGTCACCTATACCATGAAGCCATTGCATGATAAAAAAGAAAACAATGAGTGGACTGTTGTAGTCATTGGTAGAAAGGAAATGGAAAAGACATTAAGGGAATCAGATAATGAATGGTATGTGTTTGCTTTGAAACCTAAGGACAATGAAGTCTCCAAAAAGATAGAAACCATACCAAGTGAATTCAAAGTACTAGATAATTATAGTGATGTGACCACAAATGAACTACCCTCTACCCTCTCACCCTTGAGAGATATTACCCACCAAATAGACCTCATGTTGAGTTCTTATTTACCCAATAAGGCACCCTATAAGTTGACCCCTGATAAGAATGTTGAGATCTCAGGACAAATCAAGGAGATGTTAGAAAAAGGACTAATACAAAAGAGTTTGAGCCCATGTGTTGTTCCATCAGTCCTAGCACCCAAAAAGGATGGGAAATGGAGGATTTGCATGGATATTAGAGCCATAATATACATTACAATTAGATATAGGTACCCTATTCCAAGGATAGAGGACTTATTAGACCAACTTGGCAATGCTTTCTATTTCTCAAAAATAGATTTAAAATCTGGTTACCATCAAATTAGAATAAGGCTAGGAGATGAGTGGAAGATTGCATTTAAGACCACTGAAGGCTTATATTAATGGCTTGTAATGACATTTGGCCTAAGAAATTCCCCAAGTACATTCATGAGGCTCATGAATGAAATCTTCTCAAGTTTTTTGGGCAAATTTGTTGTTATTTATCTTTATGACATTCTGATTTTAGAGAAGACTTCATGATCACAAGTTGGTCATCAATTTGGAGAAGTATACATTCATGCAAAGAGAACTCACCTTTTTGGGATTTGTCATATCTAAAGGAACCTTGAAAATGGACCCAAGCAAAGTAGAAGAAATTTTCAATTGGCCACCTCCCAAGAACCAAGGTGATGTGAAAATGTTTCATGGTCTTGCTACATTTTACAAAAACTTTATAAATAATTTTAGTCATGTGTGTGCTCTAATGTTAGACATAATTAAAGGAGGTATAAAAACAAAATTTGTTTGAACAAAGGATGCGGATGATATTTTTAGTACTTGAAGAATAGGATAGCACAATATCCTATCCTAATGCTACCTAATTTCAATAAGGTTTTTATTGTGGAAATGGATGCAAGTAACCTAGAAATTGGTGTTGTTTTAAGTCAAGAAGGGAAAGCTATATCCTTCTTCTCTGAAAAAATTAAATGATGCTAAGATAAGATATTATACTTATGACCTTGAGTTATATGCAGTAGTGCAAGCCCTCAAAAAGTGGAGACACTACCTCCTCCACAAGGAATTTGTTGTCTACACTGACAACCATACTCTTAGTTTCCTGAATTCACAAGAGAAGCTTAATGTAAAACACATCAAATGGATGGAGCAATTGCAGTCCTATACCTTCACAATAAAGCAAAAGAAAGGACAAGAAAATAAAGTAGTAGATTACCTTAGTAGGAGAGTGGGTTTGGTAGAAGAATTTTAGTTTTCAAGCATGGGAATTGACTCTTTGAAACACCTACATGCAGATGATTTAGATTTTGAGGAAGCAAACAAGGTTTGTACTGCTCTCTCTAGAAAATATCATACTTATTTTACACAATATTTAATCCAAGATGGAATTTTATTTAAAGGTGCCCAACTTTTCACTCCAAAATGCTCTATGAGACCTAATATCATAAAGGAAAAACACTGTGGCAGAATGAGTGGTCATTTTGGCATATACAAGACCATAGAATTAGTAAAAAGGAGCTATCATTGGCCCATGATGACTCTTGATGTTAAGAAGTTTGTTTAGTCGTGTACAATTTGTCAACAAACTAAAGGAGTCACCACAAACCAAGGATTCTACCAGCCTTTACCCATACGTTCTAGGCCATGGGAGTCAATATCAATTGATTTTGTCATGGGTTGACCAAGAACCAAGCAGGGTTTTGATAGTATTATTGTCATTGTGGACAAATTTAGCAAGATGGCACACTTTGTCCCTTGCAAAAGAGCAATTGATGCTTCTCACATTACACAACTCTTCTTCAAGGAAGTAGTTAGACTTCATGGACTCCCAAAGACTATAGTTTTAGACAGGGACGTTAAATTCCAAGGACACTTTTGGAGGACACTTCACAAGAAATTGGATACAAATATCACATACAGTTCAGCCTATCATCCCCAAATGGATGGTCAAACAAAAGTGTTCAATGGATCCTTGGGAAATTTTTTAAGATGACATACCAAGCGACACTCCCAAGGTTGGGATGTAATCATGGCCCAAGCAGAATTTATCTTTAATGACTCCATCAATATATCTAGTGGAAAAACTCCTTTGCAAATAGTTTATGGAGTGCATCCTAAAGGGCCATTGGATCTTGTTGACCTACCTTCTGATTTTAAAATCAGTTCTCAAGGAGAAGACTTTGTTAACTTCATTTCACAAATGCTTAAAGAAGTCAAACAAAAACTAGAACACACCACTCTCAAATACAAGGAAAATGGAGATAAAAGGAGAGGAAAAATTCATTTTCAAAAAAGGGACAAGGTATGGGCTTATCTCAGACTAGAAAGAATTCTTAAGGGTAGGCATACCAAGATTCATATGAAGAAAATTGGACCATTTACAATTATGCAAAAAATGGGCAACAATGCATATGATATCTCTCTCCCTCCCACACCTTTTATTTATCCTATCTTTAATATTGTAGATCTTACTCTTGTTAAAGGTGATGCAGGTACCTCTAAGATCCAGACATATGTTGATGACTCTCTAGATGATGTTAGGAATAACAGTCCACAAGACAACTAAGAGGGGGGGTGAATTAGTTGTGCAATAGATTATTAAACTTTAAAATTTATGAACCATAACATCAAAAGTAAATAACATAGTAACTACCAATCACCATAACACAATGTTTGTTGTCAAGGAAACCCTTTTAAAGGTAAAACCCTGGTGGGAATTAGCACCCATAAAATAAATTATTGAGAGTATAGTATCCCTATTAAAAGATATTAACCCTATTAGGAGTTTGTTATTACATTACAGTACACAGTCCCTGTAAGGAGACAGACCCTATTAGGAGTCAATCAAACTAGTAGGCTCACTGCTAAGGCTCACTTCCCAAACAAGGTTTAATCCACCATCAAGGATTCACAATCTGCATCAAGTGTATACAACAAATACACAATCCAGTGAACTGTCTGATAGCAACTGTCTTTGCTTGGTCAGTTTGAATGAAGTACCAACTCTGTGCTTTATCCAGTAGTCAAGCTTCATAGCTTCACAAATCTCTACTCTTTTCTTTCTCTACCACACTTTTCACAAATGAAAAGATCACTCATATATACCCTCTTATAATAACCCATTAGGTCGGCCAGTTAATCTTTCCTAATACACAATTAACTAGGTCAGCCAATTAAGTCTTCCCATCATACAAATAATTACATAAAAAATTTCTAAGATACACATGGTACCTATACAAAGTACACAATATTTACAATTCATTACAAATACTTCCAGATCCACAATCCATGCTCAGAATCAATTTCCACACTTTACAAGTCTGAAGTCAGCCAAGAAATAAGTCTTCTCTAGAACACACACCACAACTGACATCATCAGTACCCAAACACAAAATCAAATTCAACCCATTTCACCATCATATATCGGCTCTCCATAAGTAAGCTCACAAGTTCTAAAACATCTTAACTAAAGTTCTCTGTCAAGAATCACAGTCACAGTCCAAAAAAATAGTCTTAACTAAAATAGATATAACATCCATGATATGAAACATAAAGTCAAGTGGCCTGAGATGTAAGGTAAAAACTCATTCTTTAGCTTAAATCCAACTTTTCTCATTCTTGTTCATCTATACAGTATCTATACACCCCTTCCAGTTAAGTAACTAGTTTGTCTTCTTTCACAGAAATATATGTTGACATCAGTGACAAAACATGAGTATCAACAACATGATTAGTACCCAAAAATGATATCATCAAATAATATCCCCCTTTGGAATTTATGGAAACATATGGTAAAATCCATATGCATCAAACCAAATGTACTCTCTCTCTCTCTACAATCTTCTCAATATCCTCAACAAATCTTCCCAAAATAGTAGGGATTTTCACAGATTCCTTCCCCTTTGGCAGAAATGGCAAAGGGTGCCATAAATCATCTCTATTCTTTGGTAAGGTGTATCTTTGTCAAATATTCATGTCCAATCAGGTGCAAGATCACCCAAAATGTGCTCCATAATGTTCTTCTATGATCACCCCCTCTAAGGAGTGGATCCATACATGAAGTCTAGAGAATAATATAGCTCTGAGATCCACTAGACTGATGCATATTTGCATCATTTAATTACCATGGGGAGGGGCCATCACCCCAAGCATGCCTCTGAGGTATTCAAAAGTATCTTTTGGCAAAGGTTTAGTAAATATATCTGCTATCGGTTCATTTATGCTTATGTACTCCAGTTTAATCTCCTTAGCAGCTACCTTCTCCCTCAAGAAATGATACTTGATATAAATATGTTTAATCTTTGAGTGCATTATAGGATTCTTTGACATATTTATTGTACTTGTATTATCACAATGAATAACCACTAGCTCCTTGAAAATTATTCCAATATCTTCTAGCATTTGTTTCATCCAAACAACTTGTGTGCAATTTATTACAGTAGCTACATATTCTCATTCAGCAGTAGATTGAGAAATATAGTTCTGCTTCTTGCTTAACTAGGAAACCAATCTCTTCCCAATGAAAACTGCACCACCACTTGTGCTCTTTTTGTCATCCACATTACCTGCCCAATCTGCATCAGTAAAAGCCTGCAAAGTAAAATCATCAGATTTTGCATACCACAATCCATATTCCACAGTTCCTTTCAAATATTTGAAGATTCTATTCACAGCAAAAAAATGTGTTTCTTTTGGATCTACTTGATATCTAGCCACAATTCCAACTGCATTGGTAATATCTGGTCTGGTGTGTCTTAGATATTATAGATCTCCAATCATCGATCTATACTTAGTCTGAATAACACTCTGAGTCTCATCATCACTAGTTAGTTTATTTCTAGTCACCATAGGTGTTCCAATAGATTTACAATCTTCCATTCGAAACTTTTTCAACATTTACTTAAAATACTTGGTCTGAGATATAAAAATGCCATTCTTTCTCTGATTAATTTGCAAACCAAGAAAATATTTCATCTCACCAATCATAGACATTTCAAACTCATTCTCCATTTCTTTCACAAATTTCTTACTCATTTTTTCATTACCTCCAAAAATGATAAAATCAACAAAAACTTCTATAATCAAGATTCCATCTTCATTAGTTCTCAAATATAAATTACTATTTGCATTACCCTTTATGAAACCAAGATGAAGTAGATATTTGTCTAGTCTTGCATACCATGCCCTTGGTGCTTCTTTCAGTCCATATAGTGCCTTCTTTAATCTACAAATCATGTTTTCATCATCTATCAAAGGAAAACCATCAGGTTTCTCAGTGTATACTTCTTCCTCTAGATCACCATTCAGGAACGTTGACTTCACATCCATCTGATACACTTTAAAGTCTTTATGTGCAGCATAAGAAATAAATAGTCTCACAGCTTCAAATCTACCAATAGGAGAAAATGTCTCCTCATAGTCTATACCTTCTTATTGCGAGTAGACTTTACAAACCAATCTAGCCTTATTTATTACCACTATACCTTTCTCTTTCATCTTGTTTCTAAAAACCCATTTAGTGCCAATCACATTTTTGTTCTTAGGTCTTGGAACCAATTGCCAATTATTGTTCTTCTTAATCTTATCAAGTTCTTCTTCCATAGCTTTAGTCCAAGATTCATCTCTACATGCTTCATCATTAGTCTTTGGTTCAACTTGAGAAATCAACCAAATCTCTTCTCTAGCCTTAGATCTAGTCATTATAACTTTACCTATATCACCAATAATTTGATCTTCAAAATGGTTCTTCTTAACATAGCTTGGTGTCTTATTTGGCTCTGTATCTTCAATCTGTTCATCTTTTCCTTCATTTTCAGTCATCAAAGGTTCATTCTCAATCATCAAAGGCTCTTCAGGTTCTATAGTAACTTGTTTTGTTTCTGTAATCTGATCATAGTTATACATTCTTTCCTGAATTTGGAACTTTTCATCTATCTTCACATTGGTGCTTTCAATCAACTTTCTTAATCTCATATTAAAACATTTATATGATTTTCTTTTAGTAGAATAACCAAGAAATATTCTTTCATCACTTCTAGCATCAAATTTTCCAATCTCATCATCTCTTTTGATATAACATTTACATCCAAATATTCTAAAGTATTTCACAGTAGGTGTATGATCAAACCATAATTCATAAGGAGTCTTAATTGTACCTTCTATGATTTGAATTATGTTCAATATGTACAAAGTAGTCCCAACTACTTCTCTCTAGTGAACATGTGATACATTTCCTTCCAGCATCATAGTCCTTGTAGCATCTAATATAGTTCTATTTCTTTGCTCTGCTATCCCATTCTATTCTAGAGTTCTAGGGGCTGAGGTCTTTCTGTGTATTCCATTCTCTTTGCAGTATGTATTGAATAGTTCTGAAGTAAACTCTCCTCCTTTGTCTGATCTCAAACATTTCATCTTTAAACCAGATTCATTCTCAACTTTTTCCTTTAATATCTTGAATTTTTCAAATGCCTTTGATTTCTCTCTCTGATATGTAACCCACATCATTCTAGAAAAGTCATCAATGAAAAGTATAAAATACCTTTCACCATAGTATGATCTTGTTCTTGTAGGACCACATAGATCTGTATGCACCAAACCCAAACTTCCTTTTGCAGAATAGGCCTTTCTCTTGAAAGTGCTTCTAGTTTATTTCCCCATGATACATTCTCTACACATAGTGTTAGATTGCTTCACAATTCTAGGTAGATCCCTTACTACTTTTGTCATAATTGCCTTCACAATGATATCAAACTTAACATGAAAAAATATTCTATGCCATAACCAACTGTCATCAACTTTAGCAATAAAACAAGTAGCTTCAAACGTGTTAAGCTCAAATAAATTACCTCTAGATTTAGAATCAGGTGCTATCAAGTCTCCTCTCTTACTCATGATAGAACATTTCTCATTAATGAGATTCAATTGATAACCCTTGTCCACTAGTTGTCCAACACTCAACAAGTTATGTTTAAGTCCATCAACAAGTAATACATTGTAAGTGTTATTCTTTCCATCCAAATAAATAGATCCAACTCCAATAATAATTTTTGGAGTATTGTCACCAAATCTAACAACACCACCATCATGTTTCTTCAAACTCACAAACTTATTCCTATCTCCAGTCATATAGTGTGAACATCCACTGTCTATAACCCATTCAGATTTCTTTTCAACTCAAGATACTAGGGATTTCTCCTCATGCATAGGTGCATCATCTTTAATAGCAATTAATCCGATCTCATCAAAGTTATCATCCTCATCATTAGATATTCCCTCACTATCATAATAACATTCCTTTTCTTTTGAGAACTTAGACTTGAAAAACTTAGGTTTGTTCTTTGGGATTCTTGTAGGACATCTAGATGCAAAATGACCAATCTTATTACATGAAAAATATTTCAAAGGTAATTTTCCTTCAAATTTAACCTTACCTCTCTTTTCTCTTCTAGCAATCAGTGCCACAATTTCATCTAGCTTTCTTTCTTCTTCCTATATTTGTTCTCATTCATCAACATAAGCTCCAAGTTCCACTCTTATATCACTACTTCTTGCATTTAAAGGTGAGGTCTCCTTTTTCTTATGGATAGTTGCCTTGAATGCTGACTCTACCCTAGGTAAAGTGTCTCCCAATTTTGCAGCCTCAAATGTAGTAAGCTTTCTAATCAGCATCTCTTTGGTGAAGTTTAGTGTCAAAGGTACAATCTCCTCTATATCCTGTACTTTGGTTCTATATGCAGGTGTCAAAGATCTGAGAATCTTTTCAATTACTTCTTCCTCACTGTAAGTACCTCCAGAGTTCCTAATACTAGAAACTACCTCAGTAATTCTCTATGCATATGCTCTGACAGTCTCATCTTCTCTCATCTTCAGTGATTCCATCTTTTTTTTCCAGTTCTGCAACTTTTCTTGTTTTGTAAATTTTTCTCCAACATACAATGCTTCCAGTCTTGTCCAAATGTCATGTGCAGAGTCCAAATCCTTCACTTCAGTGAATTCTCCTTCAGATAAGGTGCTGATCAGAGATTCCCTTGCAACATATTATAGGAAAATAGTTTATTTTCTTATTTAGTAGCCTTGTCCAGCTCATCCTCAGTTCCTATATTTTCATTCTTCTTTGTGATCATCTAGTACTCAATTCACATACATAGCAAATGTGTTCTCATCTTGTTCTGCCATCTGTCAATGTTTTTGGGATCAAACTTCAGACTATCCTACCTATAGTAAGTCATCTTTAGGATCACCTCAAGCTGTTAAACTTTCTCTCTAAGGAACAGTAGCTCTGATACCAATTGTTAGGAATAACAATCCATAAGAGAACTGAGAGGGGGGCTGAATCAGCTATGTAATAGATTATTAAACTTTAAACTTTATGAACCATAACATCAAAATTAAATAACATAGTAACTGCCAATCACCATAACACAATGTTTGTTGTCAAGGAAACCCTATTAAAGGTAAAACCCTGGTGGGAATTAGCACCCACAAAATAAAGTAATAAGAGTATAGTATCACTGTTAAAAGATATTAGACCTATTAGGAGGTTGTTATTACATTACAATACACAGTCCCTATTAGGATACAAACCATGTTAGGAGTTAATAAAAGTAGTAGCCTCACTTCCAAAGCTCACTACCCAAAGAAGGTTAAAGTCACCCTCAAGGATTCACAATCTGCATCAAGTGTATATAGAAAATGCATAATCTAGTGAACTGTCTGATAGCAATTGTCTTTTCTTGGTCAGTTCCAATGAAGTACCAACTCTTCTTTCTATCGAGCAGTCAAGCTTCACAGCTTCACAAATCTCTGCTCTTTTCTTTCTCTACCACACTTTTCACAAATGAAAATATCACTCATATATACCCTCTTACAATAACCCATTAGGTCAGCCAGTTAAGCTTTCCTATTACATAATTAACTAGGTCAGCCAATTAAGGCTTCCCATCATAAAAATAATTACATAAGCCCTTGATAAGATACACACAATACCTATAACAAGTACACAATATTTACAATCGATTACAAATACTTCAAGATCTGCAATCCATGGTAAAAATTAATTTCCATGTGTTACAAGTCTGAAGTCGGCCAATAAATAAGTATTCTCTAGAACACATGCTAGAGCTGACATCATCAGTACCCAAACAGAAAGAGAACTCAAACCATTTCACCATCATATGTCATCTCTCCATCAGTAAGCTCACAAGTTCTGAAACATCTTCCTCAACGAGATATTCCTGAAACACAGAGACCTTCTCTATCCAGAATCACAGTCATAGTCCAGAAAAATAGTCTTAACTAAAACAGTTGTAACATCCATGATATGAAACATAAAGTCAAGTGGCCTAAGATGTAAGGTCAAAACTTAGTCTTCAACTTAAATCCAACTTCGCTCATTCTGGTTCATCCATACAGTATCTGTACATGCCTTCCAGTTAAGTAACTAGTCTGTCTTCTTTCACAGAAATATATGTTGACATCAGTGACAAAACATGAGTATCAACAACATGATTAGTACCAAAAACTCATATCATCCAATAGATGATACCTATGTTACCAACCTTCCACCAAGCACACTGGTTCAACTAGACAAGATCCTTGCAACAAAAGAATGGAAAAAGACTAGAAACCATACCTATATGCAGTATTTGGTTAACTGGAAGGGACTTCTAGATATAGATGCCACATGGATGATAGAGGGTCAAATAAAAGCACATGGTTCATTTGTAGATATCCTCCACTCAAGTAGGAACTTGAGCTCTAATTCTCATAGGGGGTATGGTGGAGGAGCACCCTCTAACACATGAACACTTTTTGGAGATTGTTAACACTTGGTCCATTCAATGCACCCTTGACCCTAAGGGATCCAAGGAATCTTGTAATTTAGGTTTTAAAGTTTGTCGATCTTTTAGATCCAAATGTAAGACCTAGTTACAAGTTTGGCCATTTATAAGCCACTTGATAAACTATGGTCATTGGGATCAATAAATGATTATTTCTAGGATAGTTAAGAGGTTTAAGATTGATGTTCACAATAAGATAGGTCTGTTCCTAAAGGCCTAAGTTATTTTCTAAGTCATATTGCACATTAGATACAAAATTGCAAAAGTTGCTTAGTTAAAACTTTGCTCTTTGTTAGCAACTTTTCAAAAAAAAGTTGTAATCCTTCCCCCAATGGCTAATTAGTTCAAAAGTGTTTTAAAACTGTTGGGTATGGCCTTCTTAGCCCTCACAGGTGGGTAGAAGGCAGGAGAATTTAATTTTTTGCTCAATCAGTAAAAAATAACTATTTTCCTACATTTTACGGCCATGTACAGATTTGTATCTGCACAAAACTAATTGGACGTGATTCTCTTATAAACTAACTTTCGAATGTAATTTGTTTGAGGGAAAAAGACCATCTACAACTTAAGTTATCGGGTTTTTTCTCACTGCATCTCTGTTTGATCCCCATTTTTTAGGGTTTTGTATTGGTTTTAAGTTTGGAAGCATTTCCACCATGGGATTTTCATGACCTCTGGTGGAAATATTCTTTGTAATATTTATTCCATGTTTTTTCAAGTGGTTTTCATGCTAGTGTAGGGAGATGGTTGTTTGGACGAGCCCTAGGTGTATATCCTAATGTATACACCAAATCTGAAAACACATAAATGAGCATAACTCCTGGGCAGCAGATCACCAAGACCTATAACTCTGGATTTAGAGTTTTTTAGGCATCCCCTCAGTTTTAAAATTGGTTTTAGGGAGAAAATATATTTTTTTTTAGTACTTCCTTCTTTAACCAAGGCCTAATTAGCCCTTTAAACCATTCTTCAAACCTTGGATTCTAAGCATGGAGTAAGGTTTCAAATCTCAGTGCTCTTAGGGTAGGTGTGTCTTCAAAAAAGGGTATTTGAATCTTGGATTAAATTCTAATGTTGTTTGGAAGTTTTAAATGTTAAATTGACTAGTGTCTCTAGATAGGGCTACAAGCCTAGACTGCACTGTCTAGCTTTTGCATTAGAAACACTCCAATCTGTTTGTTTGGTTGATTGTGATAGAACCACCTAATTATCCCCATGTTTTCTAAGACCTCCATTTACTTTGTGTGTCATTGTAAGCCTTGAGACCTTCTTTGGGCACTTGGGTTATTGTCATTGAATGGAGTCAATGTGAATATGTTGTACTAGTTTGTCAAAGGTGTGAGTGTCAAGGATTTTTATTCCTCATAAGGGCTTAGGAATCTAGTGATTGGGTCCTTTACCCTTGCCACCTACATCAATTGGATTTAATGTGGCAAGTGGGTTTTGGTATCAAGATATTGAAGATCTAAATAGCTAAGGTATCTTTTTGCGTAAAAAAACAAAGGTTGACCCTCCTTCCTATATGAAATTCCTCGATGGTTCTTTGATGACCATGTCCTTAGAAAAATTCACACAATTTAAATGATCTCCCTCAAAATAGCCACACAAAAGAAAGGAAAACATCATGTCTTCATCATCGCCAATCTAGTTGAAACATCATCGATTAGCTAAAAAGACATGACTCAAAAATTTCAATGAAAAAATCATAAAAAATTTCAATTGTATCGCAATGTATCATGATTTTCAAAAATAATTCCAAACATTCTAATCATTTAGGGTGTTGTCAATGTTTTATCCTGATAAAATAAGTCATTGAAACTCAAGGATCATGTTGTAGGATCAAATTGTTTAGGGTTGAACAATGATATCCATCAAAGGTTGCAAAGTATTTCTCCTCTGAATTCCAAAAATCTTCTTCTGTCATGTGACCAAAATGTTTCACTTTTGAATCCGTTTAGTACCAAAATCAATGATGTTTACCCCCAAGTGATAAATGTGATCAATGTGAAACTTCGATCAAATGAAACCTAATACGAAATAATGCAGCTTTGAGACTTTATTATGACTATGCACAAACGATGGATGCAATGAGGATATACAAGATGAGATGATGAAAAAGTAATATGTACAAATGTAACTAGGAAAGACCTAAGGGAAAAAAAAAAGTCCTTGTTCCTAGTTTTTCACCTTTTTGGGCTTATTGCTCTTTTTTCTTTTTTTCTACGAAGGCGCCTATTGCTACGTTTTCACCAAGGCACTTTTCTCTTTTTCAATTTTTCAATTTTTTTCTTTTTTTCATTTATGTTTTTATCATTAAGGCTCCTATTTGCTAGGTTTTCACCAACACAACATTTTTTATTTTGCAATATTTTTGACTTTCTTCATACTCAATTTTCTCATTTTTCTGATTTTTATGCTTTTTCATTAATTTTGGCTTTTTTTATCTTTTTGATTTTTTTTTTTGTATTTTGATCTTTTCTTATTTTTTGGATTTTTACTTTTTCTCATATACTTGAAGGGTAAAAGTACAAACCCGTGTCACACTTTTACAAAGGAAAAGGACCACAACATGCAAACTGTTCAACTTTAACGACATAAAAGGTGGCATTTCTATTTAGAATTTGAGGATGATGTAAACTAAAGAAATATGTAAAAATGGATTAAGTTTATGTCTATAATTTTTTTAAAAAATTTTTTGAACAAGAATGTACATAGTTTTTTAATTTTTGAAGTCCATTTTTCCATTGCTGAAAACTGTTAAAAATCTAGGGTCTAGTTCCCTCCAAACAAGTATATGCAAATAATCTATTTTTCTTCTGATTTCAAAATATGTTATAGATAAAATGTATATCTAGTGTTGGAAATAAGAAAGATTGGTTTTCAATGTATATTTTCTCCGTTATGACTACTCAAAGTTGAACTTATCAGAAATTGACAGTTTTCATCTCCCTCCAAATTTCCCCTATCAAATCTACACCATTCAGAAAAAAAAATTACATATTCTTGAAGAAGACTCTCTCCTCTAGTGTTAAATATAAATTTTAAATTTTTTTGATATGATTTACTATTTTTTTATGTATTTGAAGCAACGTCTTCTCAAATGTTAAAATACCTACTTGTTGTATTTTGAAATTATAATATATTAGATCTAATCAAAATATTATAAAATTTATATGACAATAATCTTGACTCTAAGCTCTACAAAAGGGTATTTTTCATATTTTTTTAAAATATCATTAAAAGGAGTAGGGATTATTGAAACATCAATTTTTTGAAATAATTTCATTTCTCTGGTAATTGGTATAAAACATGCATTTAATAGACATTTCCAATTGGAAAAGTTTAACCACTTATCTAGCTTAGCTAGAATGAATCTAGCTAGACCATATG
>MU227549.1:4078911-4094666 GCA_018584345.1 Thuja plicata
TAACCACTTATCTAGCTTAGCTAGAATGAATCTAGCTAGACCATATGTTTGACGAAAATTAATTTTTATTTAGAAATACTCAAATTTAGTTGTGCTGATAAGTGGTCCTCAAACGTGACACAACTTTAAAAAGATGCTAACTCATCTGATACTCTTTTATCTAATTAGGTATGAAACCTCTTCAAATAGATGCTATTAATGGGTTCTTGCAACTCATCCCCTTCGCAATCAGCTAGTTTGTATGTTCCTGTTCCAAAAAAAGAAACAATTACAAAAGGACCAAGCCAATTTTCTTCCCACTTTCCTTTCTTTTCCCTATCTACCTAATTTTTAAGGTTTTCTCTTAACACTAAGTCTCCCACTTGAAAGGATCTTTGTTTCATGTGCTTTTTGTAGTTCCTCGAGATTCAATTTTGATATACCTTCAAATGATCATATGCTTGTGTTTGATGTTCCTCCAACAATTCCAGTTCTTTAAGTCAGGCGACCCTATAATCCTCATCAGTGATTAATCCATGTAGTGATACTCTTAGGGATAAAATCTCAACTTCTAGGGGTAAAATAGCTTCGGCCCCATAAACCAAGGAAAATGGTGTAGCTCATGTTGGTGTATGAATGATATTTCTATAGGCCCACAATGCCAGGTTTATCTGAATATACCAATTTCTTCCTGACTTATCAAGCTATCTTTTCAATATTTTGAGGATTTTCTTGTTTGTAGCCTTGGCTTGTCCATTACCTTGAGAATAGTAAATGGAGGAAGGATGGTGAATAATATGAAATGTTTCACAAAGTTCATCCACATATTTTTTCTTGAATTTTTTTCCATTGTCCGTAACGATGGCATGAGGAATACCATATCGACAAATGATGTGATTAAGGATAAACATGGATATCTATTTGCCATGGCAGTTGTCAAAGGAATGACCTCTACCCATTTAGTGAAATATTCTATCGCTGTGAGGATATATTTATGTCCATTAGAAGATGGTGGGTAAATCATTCCAATTAGATAGAAACCCCATTGATAAAATGGCCATGGTGTGATTAATAGATGTAATTCTTACGTAGGTACATGGATCATGTCTCCGTGATATTGGCATTTAGCACAAAATTTCACAAATAGACAACCATCTTTTTCTAAGGTTTTTGAAAAATACACCATGCGAAGGATTTTCTTATCTAAATTTAATCCACTAGAATGTGACCCACAAATACCCTCATGGACATCTCTTAAAGCTAACCTTGATTCCTCTTCCTCTAGACATCTAAGGACCATTCCGTCAAGACCTTTGCAATACATTGTGTCTGATAGGATGGTATAATGAGTCAATTGTCTTGTGAAATGTAGTTTTTGAGCCTAGATTTGGTCTAAAGGTAAGGTTTGGTCATTAAGATAAGTGTAAATTGGTCCATACCAAGGTGATTCATGTCCATTAAGAAAGGCATTTATTTGGGTATCAGGTAAGTCAAATGCCGGTTTTGCCAACTCTTCCACCAAGAATTTGTACGTCGCATTCTGATCAGGCATTTGGAGTAATGAAGCCAAAGTAGCCACTGCATCAGCTTCTCTATTTTTTTCTCTTGGAATGTGCTCAAAAGTAATCAAAGAAAAATATTTTTTCCAATCATCTACCATCTTTTTATATGGCATCAATGTTTCATCTTTGGTGTTGTATTCATCATTGATTTGGTTCATGACTAATTGAGAGCTTCCATAAACTTGTAATTTCATGACATTCCATTCCAAAGCCATTTTCAGACCTATGACCAAAGCTTCATATTCAGAAATATTATATGTGCAAGGAAATAATAATTTGTAAGATTTGTGAATTGTGCAACCTTTAGGCGATATCAAAAGAATTCCTTCCCCTGAACCACTTTGAGTATAGGATCCATCAAAATATAAAGTCCATGTCTTTTCTTCCACATTAACAATCTTTGAATCAAGAAATTCCACTTGAATTGGATCTGTAGACTCTAAGGGATGTTCAGCCAACTGATCAGCAATTACTTGTCCCTCGATTTATTTCCTATCCACGTACTCAATGTCAAACTTAATAAGTACCATCACCTATTTTGCAATCCTTCTTGTTAGGGTTGTTTTAATAAGTAGATACTTCAAATGCTCAATTTTGGAAATTAGCTCCAGTTTATGCATCAACATGTAATGTCTAAGCTTTTGAGAGGAAAATGCCATAGCTAGGCAAGCCCTTTCCATGAAGCTATAGTTTAATTCATACATTATCAATGTTCTAATCAAGTAATAAATGTCTCTTTCTTTTCCTTCATTGTCTTCTTGTATCAATAGGACCCCTAAAGATTTCTATGTTGCTGATATGTAAAGTAACAAGGGTTTTCCTTTGATAGGTGACATTACAATGGGTGGATTCACCAAGTATGTTTTAACAATGTGAAAGCTTAGTCACACTCTTCATCCTATGTAAAAATAGTGTCTTTATGTAACAACCTTGTGAAGAATGACATTTTTCGGCAATTGAGAGATGAACCTCCTTATAGATTGAAGTCTTGTTTGAAGAGACCTCATTTGCATAATATTCTTAGGGATTTCGATGTCCATTATTTCTTGTACTTTCTTAGGATCTACTTCAATGCCTTTTTCAAAAACAATGTAACCTAAGAGTTTGTCAGATTTTACCCCAAAAGCACATTTCTTTGGATTGAGTCTCACTTTGAATTGTTCTAACCTTGTGAAGATATTTTCTAATATTGGTAAGTCATCCTTTCTTTCATGTGATTTGGTTAGCATATCATCCACATGGTATTCTAAAAAGGTATGCATCATATTGTGGAAGATGGTAGTCATTTCTCTATGGTAAGTTGTTCTGGAATTTTTGAGACCGAAGGGCATCACATTCCAACAAAAGATTCCCAATGGGCATATAAAAGTTGTCTTTTCTCGATCTTCATTCACAATTTTGATTTGAATATATCCACTAAATCCATCATCAAGGAAATCATAGAATGACCTGTTGTTAAGTCCACTATAGTATCAATGCTAGGTAGTGGAAAATCATCTTTGGACAAGCAAGATTGAGATCTCTAAAATATGTGCAAACTCTAATAGATTTGTCATGTTTTGTGACTGGTAAAATGTTGGATATCCATTCTTCATATGTAATTACTCTTATGAATCCAACCTTGAGGAGATTTTCCAATTCTACTTTTACTAAAAGTGCTACATGAAGGTGCATTTTTCTAAATTTTGGTTTTACGGGTTTCATAGTTAAATGATGCATTATGAATCTTGGATCTAACCCAAGCATTTTTGCATAAGACCATGCAAAGAAATGCAACAATCTAAGGGAATGCAAGCTTGATATGGAAAATACCTCTTTTTAGCTAGCAAAGGCTAGGCACTTTTTTGAGATTTTTGATGTTTGTTTTCTTACTCACCTACTGGCGATCATTCCCACTCTGGCTCCACCAACAAGTTAGTCAGCACAAAGAGAACAAAGTGAAGAAAAACTTGAAACCAAATTGACAAAATGATCCTAAGTTCTTTTTGATCAAATTTTGCAAAAATCAAGCTTAAAGAACTCAAAAACAAAAAATCACCCAAAGAGTAGAGAATTTTCTTGTATGCATTAAAGAATTTCATGTATTGATCATGCAAATATTCTTCTTCTTTTAAAATTTCTAGAATATAAGAATCATGAATTTGCTTAGAAATTTTAGTTTATGCTCTTACCTCTTTACTAAGCCTTGTAACTCTAATTTCTCGTTTCTGGACTTTTAAATGTTGTTTCATCTGGAAAGAAAAAAAAACACAGAGAGTTATAACAAAGAGAAAATTAGTTTAAACTTGATATAAATCAATAAATTCTAGGCAGAATTTAACAGCTAATACGCGACATTTAACTGTTACTAAGAGGAATTTAACACTTAAGAAGTCAAATTTAAACTTTAACATGCAACATTTAAAAATGCATAGGGGGTAAAATAAAATTCACAGGCAGCATGGAAAGTTTAAATTACAACCAAATATTGATCACACGTGGTAGTTGAAAGTTCACAGGTAATTCTTTGTAGCTCACAGACAATGCTTTAAAGGCTTAGGTGTCACACTTTGCCTCATACGCAGTGAAAGAATTTAATACAAAAATAGAGTAAGATCTGCAGGCATTTGTTCAGTGTGCACAGATGTAATTAGATTCTTTGTACGCGGTATTTCACCTATTTTCTATAAAATGAACAAGAAAGTGAATCAAAAACACACAAAATTTGATAAAAACGATGGAAATGAGGCCTAAAGCCTCACGATGGGCACCATTTGTGTGTGAATTAATACACCTTCATGAAATTGATTTATTTAACTACAATTCTATAGAAGAATAATGTAAATTAAACTAAAGAATTGTAATCAAATCACTAAACATTCCATGGATCTCTATCTAAGCTTTGTTAATAGAGCTCTCAACCTTAATCTCTATCAATGACAATCCTAGAATGAGAAATTGATAGACTAGTGTCTAATCTAGCTCAATTCTCTCAAGATGATATGAAAATGGAACTCAAATGCTCATGATATGCTCTCCATTCTCACAATTTGCTCTCAAAATACTCAAGATGCTCTCAATTGCTCTCAAATTGCTTATAGTAATGATGTTATCCATTCAAATTTTCTAAGATTGATTATGCTTAAAAATGGCTTGTATTTATAGCAAATTCTCAAGGGTAGGGGGTAGAGTGAATTAATCATGATTAAGCCTTGGTTACGTGAAAGGCTTTTAGATGGTTTCAACTAGGGAGACAATTTAAATATTTGTCTCAAAGGTTGGGACAAGGCGACAAATTTGAGTGATGGAGATTCAAAGTTGAAAATGAGTGATTGAGATTCAAATTTAGGAGTGATCCATGTAATTTGTGTTCTCAATTCTTATTGGTTTCTCAAACTCATGTTGAAGGATATTAGGATTATTTATTTCCATAAATTAATTAAATTACCCATGTAGGGGAATATGTTCAATTTGATTTTTTATTAAAACTATACAATTAATTCATTAAAATTAATTATATAATTTGATTGATCCCTTTTAGGCTGATATTTGATTATTTGATGTCATTATTAATTAATCCTTTGATTTTATTTGATTTAATTCCAATTTAAATGATAAATATCCATTTGATTTGATTTTGATCCCTTTTGATGAAAATTAGAGCATTTGGCTAAGATTTGCATATTTTGAGATTAAAGAACACCTGGTCAATTTTAGGTGTCTACATTTACATGGTTGCCTCTCGACTAGACAACGAACTAGGAAAACTTTAAGAATTTGCAAAATGATAAAGAAAAGTACCAAACTGCCAAATTGATTCCACAAGGATTAACAACATAACAAGAACTAAAGTTTCAATGCATTATAATAGACCATTCAATCTTTTAAAATTCTGGATGATGGCAAAATTGTCTGTGTCACACATAATGCAATGCTTCTTCCTATTCAATCTGTACAAACTGATAACCAACCCCCAGTTTAGGGTTTGTCTAACCTTATATATGCCAACCCCATGTGTTCAGACCCTAAGATCGGGGTTTGAACCCATTTAAAGCTATTTCCATGATTTTAGGAAATGTTGTCATGACAATTTTGCAAAGTTGCAAAAGTTGTCATGAGCAACTTTACAACTTTTTGCACATATGACATTTTGCTATCCCTTCTCACTCAACTCTATCCAAAATCAATCAATTGGATCCTAAAACACTTAAAAACAACAAAATCACATATTTCCCTTCAATTTGGGGTCTTGGTACATGTTTGACCAACTTTGACTATTCTAGGCTAGAACCTTTTTGAACCAACCAAAAACATGACTCAAAAGACTCTTACCTACAAACACACATTATATTAAACTTGGGACTTTATCATTAGTTCTTATTACCGTGGTGGTTGGTTATTGTCAAAGGTCTTCATTGAGACCTTAAGGTACTCTGCACCACGAGTCTTCTTCATAAACACATATGACTAACACACAAGGCTCTAATTGTTTTCTTTTATTTTTAAATTCTACGCTGGAAATCATCACTTTTGCAAGCTGATTAAATATCTTACCTCATGATTATTTTTTTGGAAACGAACCTCTAGAGATGTGTGTTCGTAGGTGGCATTGCTGAGAGATGCCAAACATTCAATGACTTAACATAATTGTGACCATAGAAGAATCTAAGAAACGAACCAACTATACATATCCAAATATGAAAAGCTTCCTTGCACAAAGACTGCAAAGCTACAAAAGGGTAGTGTCAGATTGCAGAAAAAAACCCAGGCAGAACTCTGTCGAAGTGCAACTGAACATCGTATATTTTTTGATGCTTATTTCACTTAGCATAAAGATAAACCCGTGGCTATCCAGCCAACTGAACCTCAAGATATATAAGCAGAATTTAAAAAAACAAAAAAACCACTAACTGTGCCCTTGGTAAGCTATGCTTTTAAGTTTTCTGTTTAGACGTTTCCTAAAGATAAATAACGCGTTGGAGTGAGCCGCTGTTTAATTGTAAGATTATGTTTCACGCAAATACATATATTATTAGAAAAATTGCTTGCAAATATGAAACTGAGAAGCCTTGATCCATGATTCATCAACAGTTGGTGATCGGAGCATTATGATCTGAGATTAACTGTTCAAGGTCCCCAAAAATCAGTTTGTATTCTTTGCCCGAGCTCATATCACCTTGTATACTTTAATCAAATAAAGCTACATATAACCAGACGTGAGTCATTTTACTTGGGCATTATTTATTCTGATGTTCTAACAGTTACTAGCAATTCCATATGAATAGCTTATTCATTTAAATAATGAATCATTGTTTATTGTTTCTTGCAAGCATATGTCATATCTCATCATGGGTTAGGTGATGAGATACAAGTTGGTGTTTGTCTTATCATTGGGCTGTTAAGCCACTGCTTTGCATATCTCCTTTTCTGATCTCTTCCAACACTGAATAATATTGTACTCTGTGATGAGTTTAAGACAATATAAATTATCAACGACCAAATACTCCTTTGGTTGTTTGTGTTTTAGCCGATAATTAGGAAATTCAGTAACGAAGCTTCGTGGGCCAGCAAAATGTCATTGCAGACAACAAAAACTGTATTCTTCCACTCGAGATTGATGTCCAGCAAGCAGTAATACGTGTTACATCAAACACAACTTCGTGTACCGGCATGCCTTACGTCTATGTGTACCGAGGTGAAACGATTATCACTAGTTTGTCTTGAAGGATTCAAGAATGTTAGAAAAAAAGAGTAGCAGTTGAGAAATACATTGGTAACAATTGAGGTGGTCGTTTGCATTACCTGCACTTGATGACACAATCCATCTTGTGAAGACTCGTGTCGTCAGAATTTCACAGACATGTGATCTTCCTACTTGCCCATTCTCTAGCATGATCTAGTTGAAACGCTAGGTAACAGGTAAGGGAAATTCGACCATTTCATTCTTCAACCATATTTGCACTATTGGGAAGCTCTTCCTATCAATAGCGACGATCATCCTGCATATAACCATGGGTAAGATCCTATATATGTTGTAGAAACTCAACATGTTTAGTGTTATTTTGAAAGTGTTGATAAATTCATTTTTAATTCTAATAAAATATATTTCAATCAAATACGATTCAGTGAAAATATTTTGTATACAAAAATTTATATTATTTTAAAATATAGGTTATTCTTGATTATGATTTTAATAATATTTTATAAATTTTGAAAATAATAACCTAAATTACTTATTATTAGTTCATAAAATATATATAATTCTAGAACTCTCATTGTTGACTATGAAGATTGAAGAAACCGAGGATCAACATAGATAAATTAGAGGCACAAGATAGAGCCACCAAGTCAACCATAAATTAATTGGAGAAGTCGAGTACATGTAGTGAGAAAGTTCAACCAAGTCCAACCACGAAAGAAAGGATGAACTGTAGTGGTAGAAAAACTACCCAAGAAACTAGGAGGATGTGTCAAAAGGAAATAAACACATCTCTAGTAGACTCCTAAAGGATGACAACTTGTGTAGACAACTCTCAAACATGTATGGATGACTAATTAGGATTAAAAGCCTATATGTGTAATTAAATAAGTAAATATATTAACACCCACCTTAAGCATAATGTACGAGGATATGTAATAAATGAGTCCCAGCTACTAGCATGGTGCGGTACTAATGTACATTGAAATCTCTCATAAAAGGAGAAAGATAGAGAACTCAGTGGGAAAAAACTATCCTACAAAAAAAAAGATAAGAAGTGAAGAAGCCTATAAGGTCCTCCAAAATATAATGATGCTATTGATGTAGACCGTAGACCTTGAAGAGAATGTGACCCTACAAATTTGCCTAAATATGACTGACATCTATCGAATCATCTGAATTAGGACTGGAATCAAGATATGAAGAACCCACATCAATTGGAGAGCCCATATGGTGTGCAACATCAAAATCTCTAATCTCTTGAGCAAATAAGACCCTACCTTTCAATTTCTCTTTTTCCTTAGTAATATACTTATTTGAAGAGGATGCTTGACAGAATCACTTACCTCAATATTATTCTTTTTGAGTAGAAGAGTGAGGTGCTCAATCTATTTTTTTGTGCATTGATGTTCTTCATAACTAGTTTTGTTTCAAAAGCAACATTTAAATATCTATGTAATTGATTTACTTTGTTGAGATGAGTTATCCTTTTTTAAGTTATCAATTTTGTCTTCTTTCATCCTTGTTTTTTTATTATTAGTGTTCTTTTTCTCTCATTTAGCATTTTGTTGTTTTTCATGTCTTGCAATTAGAGCTTCTGCCTTATTAGATTTCAAATTACCTATTTGAATTAACTTATCATGTTCCCTTGTAAGATCATAAATAATGTTATCAACTAAGGGCATAGATCACGAGACACCAAGGACTCTTCTAGTGGAAAAGAAAGTAGAGACAAATATAGAAAATTCAAAACCTAGTTTGGAAAGTACAAAAAATATTAATTCATCCTCTTTCTTGTTAATTCCACAATATTTTAATTGCTACTTAAAAGATTTAAATTTAGTGAAAAAAATCCTCTAAACTTTAAAAACTTGAAGGACAAAGACCTAGGAGTTGATTTTCCAACTCATGAATTCTAAGTTCATCAACTATATCAAATAGTTTGTTTAAAGCTTTCCAAACTTCGTTGGGTGTTTTCAAGTTTTCAACATGAAATACTAATTTTGGAGACATGTTTAAACATAGAAAGTCAAATGCGTGGTTACATTTATTAAAAAAAAAATGTGTATTTAGTTGCATTAGGTTTTTTTTATCTTCCCATTGTTACCCTATACAAGTCTTTATTTGTTAGTAAAATAATTACTTCCAAATTTCAAACACGATAATTGAAAGGAGTTAGGGGTTTTATAGTCACATTAGAATCCATAATGCTAGACTTAGATAGTTACTAAATGTAGAATGCAAAAATGAAGAATGAAGAGCACTTTGTGTGGAAGTGTAAAAAATAGAAAAACACACAACACCCCCTTGATTATCTATCCCGCCTTATTTTTGACACTTTATAGAAGGAGTGATTTGTAATCAAACCCACAATAGAAATTCAAAATCCCACTTTCTAATGATAGTGCATTAGTGTGTTCATTGGATCTGTGACAAAAAATATGCACTTTTCCAAAAGAATAGAAGTTAATTTAGAGTTGATGAGTGAAAGTCATGAGGAAAATAATTTTTCCACTTTACAAAATTAATCTTACTCCCCCAAAAAATTATAATGAATTTTGATTTATCTCCACGCAAAAATAATTTGCCAAAAATAAATAATAGAAGGCCCAAATTTAAGCCCCCAATAAGCATGAAGGACTCAATATGTCCTCTATGTGGTGAATTGGTCACATAAATACAATTAATATTACCCACATGAGAGAGAAAATAAGGATAAGATTCCTCTGAATGAAGTAGTAGCCATTTTGCCGATCATGAAATCTAGAAGACAAATTAATATCCAGTGCCAACAAAGAACAATTATCTCCTCAGGAAGAAACATATCCATTGGAGATATGAGAATCCACTATCATAAACTAGAAGTTCAAATCCAAATCTAAATACTTTGCACATCTAAAAAGTACATATATGTTTCTATATCCATGAAATATGATGTTTCCAAAAATCAATGAGATGCATGCCCAGTCATTATACATGGTGACAAATCAAGACTATGTAAAATCTACGAAAGAAAAAACTTCATGCAATGAGGATAACTTGACAAAACTGATGTACCTATCAAAAAAGGGGAGATGAACATTGTCATAATAATCCTCTAGATTTACAATATTAGACTCAACCAAAAGGGATAAAAATGTTTTTAGGATATCAATACCATGTATTTCTACTTTAAATCACTATGGACCATACATGTTACAATTCTAAGGTCACTAAGAAAAATAATAATAATGAAGATTTAGATATTGTGTCAATATTAGGAGTGGAAACTAAGACAAAATTATTTGATCAATTATGACATGAAATACATGTGATATACTAAAGAATCTCAAAATTACCACAATCAGAGGGTATACAAACTTCATGTGGAAAGGGAATGCAACAATGTGTTTCTTACCCAATTTTTCTTGCAACTCAATCAAGTAGAGTTGTAGATGTGTTTAAGCTAGACTAAGGAGTATATACATTTTGTCTATTATATGATTCATTCATGAATGATTTTTTACTAATGATTTCTATTTCATTACAAGTACAATCAAGATAGAAATAATTGTTTTAAAGAATAATCTCTTTATTATTTTGTATGTTCAAATAAATAACTGTCACACAAGCCATGAGACAAACTAAAATATACATTATTAAAAATAAATTTATAAATACATAAATAACATATGAATAGAGGAGGGGACCCATTATTTCTCGATGAATGATGAATCCTTACTTGCAATGTTCAATCTTCATTTCCTCACTCACAACTTTCTTTCCATGTCCAATTTACCAACAGGAAGAGAGAGTAAGGGGGTGTTAGAGCTTAGGGATCCTCTTAAATTTATATGCAATATCTACAGTTGTAGATTTAGTTTCACAATGCATGATTCATAGTGAAGAAGGCAAAAAAATTAAATCATAACTTCATCATTTTTATCTAATAAGTTTGTTTAATATACAAGTTCAAATTTCATTATTATTATTAAATACCTTAAGTTGGTATCATAACATCACAACATGTGGGATAAATTGGGCTCCCAGAAGGATTCAAACCAACATGGTTTTATTCTTCTTCAAACAATGTTAATCATCACAAGGTGTGAAAATCCCTTCATCAAACATACCATTATGGTCCAATTAGGAAGATGTACATCATTCATAATAGCGAATATTTGGATTCAATATTAAAAGAAAGGTGCATCTACTTAATGGGATGATAAATTGAGGTGGAGGATGTGTTGGGATAATATAAAGGTGTGTACTAAGTGGGGAGGGGTGAATTAGTACCCTTAAAAACTTTTAGACAAATATTTGTAACCAAATGTTCTATAATAACTGACTGAGTAGATAACATTCACCAAACATATAATAACACTGATGCAATGTAAATGTATGTAATGTAAACAATAAACATACATAAAATTTAAGTACACATGACACTAGTATTTTGGTATTGCAGGAAACCCCTATTAGGAGGTAAAAATTGCAGTGGGGATGAGACCCACAAAACTTCATTACTGTAGTAAATAAAGTAGCATGTTAAAGCTTACAAATATTGATCACTTCTAGTGACTGTACCCTATTATGAGTAATGATGACATCGATTACATTTTCCTCATGTGAGGATTTAGCAACACAAAACATGTATGCACTTGGTTAAGAGATTTTTGGATTATTACAATTTTCAAAGAGTAACAAATTTGTGTGATCTAAACATAGTAAAATCTCTACATTGTTAATACAAATCCTTTAAGTGTATATAAATATATCACCTTACTGTGAATGATAATACATTATGTTTTGCTCGGTAGCCTTGCCTCTATTTTTAAAACTGAATTCTTGCACTGTAGTACTTGTCCTAAAATCCTTGTCTAAACTCTAATTTCTGTAGTATGGAGGCTACTTAATCAATATACATTAAAAATGACATCGTAACATTACATATATCAAACTTCTTGATCTAGATAGGGTTATACAAAATTTTATATAACCTAAGATCAACAGTGTACAAAATTTACCTTTATCATCTAAACATCGGAGATATAAATAATTAATGAGGTGAATCTCTAATTAATGTTCTCCTCGGTCATTGTAAACTATTATCCATGTCAAAAAAAGTCATTACCTAGATTTATGTGTAATTACAAACTTTTATGTGACCGTTAGTCTTCTCGCTAAGTACTGTATCTCGGTGTTTGGTGTTCTTAGTGTATGTTCATGCATATTGTGTGCTTGGTGTACACTTCTACTAGGTAAAGTCTGTAAGCTTGGTGATCATTGCACTCGGTTATCTCTGCACTTCGGTGATCATACGAACTAATTCTGTCTGTGACTCTTTACTCACTGTCATTTGAATGCTTGAATACTAATGACAATCTTTAAAGCTCATTTGGAGTAACATTCTCCCCCTTTGCCATTAATATCAAAAACTTGTATATGTAGATGTAGTATACACACAAAAACTATACATAGTTATTATTCATAATGACTTGCCCTTTGTACATGCTCGGTATATGCATATGTCTCACCCTCATTATAGTTTCCCCTTTTATTATACATATATAAATATGTTTCCCCCTTTTTTGAAATTAATGACAAAAAGAATAAAACTTACAACTTGTCAAAAATGTTAGGATTCGATTCTAGAGATTTTCCATTAACTTCTCCCATTCCTCCATTAGATTCTTAATGGTCAAAATCTCTAGGTTCAGTTGAGCATGCATATCATATATGTTCTCGGTAACTTATAGTTCCGGGGTGGCGATCAAGTTCTTTTCCAGTGACACATGCTTTTGCATCATAACCAAATGCGGTAGTAACATAGATTGTAGCTCAGTTACCTATTCTCTGATTTTTTCCTCTTCCTTTTTAAGATAAAGTCTCAACCTCTCCATTTTTATCACCCTTGTGTAATGCATCTGCAATGCATCTTGCTCAATTGAATGACTGCTAGCACTATCTATTAGATCTATATCTAATTGCTTCATCTTATTACTAAGCTTGGTAGGGAAGTGATCTAAACTACATAAATTTTGTAGAATTCTAAGAGCCACACTAGGGTATGTGTAGGATCATGGTATACCAAGCTATGGCCTTAAGTGGCAATGAAAAATTAGAAAATTAGGGTTAGTCATCTTGACGTAAAAAGTTGGACATCTTATCAACCTTATGTGAAAAAGTTGTAAGAATAGAATCTGTAGGAAATTAAATATAGTTTCCAAAATACTAGCCCTTTTCTGAAAAAAATTAATCTAATTGTTGAAAATTTTAGATTTCAATGCAGGAGTATAAAAATTTTAGGAGAAAGATAAAAAGTACGTGTATGTCTGACCACCTTAATCACAAGAAAATGATGATATCTTTTTACAAGATTCAAGATATAAGTAGAAGACTCGTGCCCAGATGTGACGCATATTTTTGTGTGATTTTTTATCAAATAATTAATTAATTATAAATTTTCTACTATGACTTTTTCAGAATAATAAAACTCCCGTGTCTGACCACCTTAACTAATTCTAAACTTTTACAATTTGGATAAATGGGTGCAGAGTGACCTGGTTGAACTTAAGAATAGATGCATCAAGCTGGAAAATAAGAGCTCTATGATTGAAGAAACTATGACTATTCTCAAAAATGAATTTCCTCAAAATGTCAATGTTCTTGTACATGATCACGGCTCTGAAATTGATGAAAAAATTAAAAAAGTTGTTGAGTTAGCTATGATACCTATCCAGAAGAAAATAAGCGGGAATGAGGAAATGCTAAAACATTTTCTTACACTGGTGAACACTGGTATGAGGGCTACTTTGGAGAATTTGATGTCTCTAAGCAACTGGCTGGAAGGAAACAAAGAAACCATTGAACATTTTGATCCCTCCCAGCAGATGGGACCTGGCACTCGCACTAGATCCAAGCAGTAGAAGGTTGAGGATCCGGATGTCCAGAAGCTGAGAGTGAACATGATGACTATGAAGACTCAGCTGGAGGATTTTGAGAGTTTCCTGAAGACTCTGTTTTGATCTCAGTGCTGGCGGCTCTTATCTTTGTTTTCCTTCCAGCGTTTTATTTTGTTTTTTGCTTTGCTTCTGCCTATTGTTAATTTTGGGATCTATCCCTTTGTAGCATGCTTCCTTCCTTGGGGCAGCCTGTTGTTCTCTGGGGTTTAATGCCTTTCTTTTCTCAGCTTTGTTAAAGGGTTTCAGGGTCCCTTCAAAACCTGTTTTTACCGTAATCAAAAACTAATTCTAAACTTTACAAAAAAAAATTTTTTTTTTTTAATTTTCTTATAGTAGGTGAAGCATAGAATGCGACACATGTTTCAGATTTCAAAAAGGTTAAACCATTTGAAAGTTATAGTTATTTTTCAATCAGTCTGTCAATCGGGACTTTAGAGGTAACTCAAATAGAAAATAAGTAATAAATACATATTGAAATAGAAATTTGATAGTAACTATATTGATGGAAACCAGATAATCTATTTAAGAAACCCTTTTTGTTTCATCAATTTCGGGTGAAAAAAAGGTCATCAGCTACATCGCCGAAGTCTGGAGATCATAGGAAGTATGATAAACACATTTTTTGTGTTGACCATCCACGTTTGGCATTGCAAATCCAAAACCCAAGGCAAATACCAAGGCTAATCGGGTATGAGATATTAAAAGATATGAGATAATATCAGATATCCGATATTATCCGATATCTGATGTCTCCCACAATCTTTCCACTTCAAATTTCAACATTTTCAATATTAATTTTAGTTTTTTAGTTTTTTTATAGATTTCATATTTTACAATATTAATTTTATACAAATACTAAATGGTAATAGCATTAGTATTAACTTATTATTATTTATATTAGTATTGTATAATAGTAGTATTATATTATATTAATATTAGTATGATATTTAGTAATATTAGTATTAATATATTATTATTATTCATATTAGTATTATATTATGTTATATATATTTCTATTATATTATATAAATTAGTATTATATTACTATTGTATAATAGTATAATATTAGTATTATATTTATTATTATTTAAATTATAATAATACAAGAGAGAGAGAGAGAGAGGACACAAATGGGTTGAAAGGGGTCATGGGG
Organism: Thuja plicata; assembly: GCA_018584345.1. Classification (NCBI taxonomy): domain Eukaryota; kingdom Viridiplantae; phylum Streptophyta; class Pinopsida; order Cupressales; family Cupressaceae; genus Thuja; species Thuja plicata. The sequence goes on from MU227549.1 coordinate 4,094,227, forward strand.
TCTTCCTAGGGGTCCTAGTACGTAATAAAACATACTAGGACCCCTAGGAAGACCCAATGACCCCTTTTAACCCATTTGAATGCTCAAGTGTGTCCTGAGGGCGTATGACACCTTAGGACACACTTAAGCATTCAAATGGGTTGAAAGGGGTCATGGGGTCATCCTAGGGGTCCTAGTATGTGATAAGGCCCCCTACGAAGACCCATGACCCCTTTTTACCCATTTTAATGCCCAAGTATGTCCTAAGGGGTCGTAGGATCCCTTGGGACACACTTGATAATTTAAATTGGTCAAAAGGGGTCATGGGGTCATCCTAGGGGTCCTAGTACATGATAAGCCCCCTAGGAAGGCCCCATGACCCCTTTTAACGTATTTGAATGCTCAAGTGTGTCCTAAGGGGTCGTAGGACCCCTTGGGACACACTTGAGCATTCAAATGGG
>MU227549.1:4096080-4109688 GCA_018584345.1 Thuja plicata
CCCCTAGGAAGACCCCATGACCCCTTTTAACCGATTTGAATGCTCAGGTGTCTCCTAAGGGGTCATACGACCCCTTAGGAGACACCTGAGAATTCAAATGGGTTAAAATGGGTCATGGGGTCTTCCTAGGGATCCTAGTATGCCTTATCATGTACTAGGACCCCTAGGAAGACCCCATGACCCCTCTTGACCCATTTGAATGCTCAAGTGTATATGACCCCTTAGGACACACTTGAGCATTCAAATGGGTCGAAAGGGGTCATGGGGTCTTCTTAGGGGTCCTAGTATGTGATCAAGTGTACAAGGGCCCCTAGGAAGACCCCATGACCTCTCTCTCCTACTCCTACTCCTAATCTCTCTCTCTGTCTCACTCACATATAAATATAAATATAAAATTAATATGATATTAATATAAATATAATATGATTTTTTATGAATAGTGTCTTTTCAATTAATAAAATATCAAATTTACATATCCACAAAAAAGGGGTCGGGGGATATAGAAATCACCCTGCAGAGTTCATACGGCAAAGCCAAAAATAGTAATCAACTATTCATAAAGAAAAATAGGCATAAAGCCTTTAAGAAGCAAGAGCAGTGGAAGAAGGAGGAGGATATTTATCATCATAACCCCACACATCATTGGGGTTAACAAGAGGGTTGGGGAGAAACCATCCATCATCTTCAGCTTCTTCTTTATCTTTCTCTTCTACCCTGGGCAGAGAAATGGCTAAAGCCAGGCAGAGAAACTTGGAAGAGTGGCAGGATGCCAATCAGAGCCATGACAAGAGCCAAGAGCATTAGGAGGGGTAGACAGAGCTAGAGCTGGAGACCACCCAGAAGTATAGCGAGGCAGAGAATCCAAGCAGCACCGCCAACCATCACCGCCACCTCTCGGAGAGTGGTGGCAGGGTGCCTGAGACCGCGGGGTGCGTGAGCGGTGCACCGAGGATCTGCGCCCATGGCGGAAGCCTCTGGGAGAAGTACCTTTAGTAGAAATGGCATCAGAAGGAATCTTGGCAACAGTGCGGGGAGAAAAACCCCAATGACTGAGAAGCTCTTGCAGGTGAGCCACTTCCAGAGCTACTTTTTTAGCTTGAACTTAAATGTGCATCATAACATTATTACATATGCAAGCCTTGTTATATAGAGCAACATTCATATCAATAAAGCTGTGAGAAAAAATAATAGCATTCCTATCTTTCCGTAAAGTGAACAAAATATCCATCCTGAAAGTATGCCAAATCTGGGTAACTTGGAGGGAAGTCTAGGAGAATCTCCTAAGACAATCATGTGCTAGGAAAAAGGCTCAGGCCAAAAGGGTTTGAAGAAATCATGAATCCACTGCCATTACTGTTGAGCTCTCCTACAAAACGAGAAGATGTGCAAGAAAGTCTCAAGGTGACCATAGAAAGGACATTGAGGGTCATGAATAGCTAGATGTTTGAGCCTAGGGCCAACTAGTAGCCCTTGAAAAAGTAGACACCAAGAAAAAGGAACCATCTTGGGCTCCGTAATGGCAGCCCAGACGGTTTGAAAGTGAGAGATCCAGTGAGAAGTGGAAGAATGAAGATGCCATCTCTAATTAAGGGTATCCACCATCGGAAGATGGGGGGACAAACACCTATAACCCAGCCTTGGTTTGGAATTGTTGAAAGGCATGGTAGGATACCATTTCCAATCCTTCCACCAAGGCCTAACCACTTGAATACCAATCTTATGAAGCAAGTTGGCAGGAATCGCAGAAACCAAAAGATCAAAATTTTGGTGATCAGAGCAAGCCAAATGATACTGAACCTTTATTTCCTCCTAGAATAGAGACCCATAGAGGCTCTAGAGAAAAGGTCTTTGGGAGTCTGGATGCCATGTTTGAAAAAATGAAGAGCACTAGCCCTTGAGTCTTGGCCAGGGGGATGCCTTGAATAGAAAACAACAGAGACCACGAGAGGCTCTGCTGATTGAAATAAAGTCCATTACAAAAGGCATCACCATCCAAATGGAGCCAGGGCTTAATAGCTTCCCAAGCTTTCCAAATTCTCTTGATGATGAAGGTACCCTAAATTTGAACAGGTTCTTTCATAGTGAGCAAGGTTTGGAGACCAATGCCCTTTAGAGCCGACCTGTGAGCTGGGAATCCAGAAGAGATGCAGTGCTTGACAAGAATTTTCTAGGCCTCATCACTAGTAAGAGCATGGATAATCCAATTTAAACAAAGAGCATGCCCCTATCTTTCAGTGGAGAGAAGGCCAAGGCCTCCAGAATCGTGAGGAAGGCAATAGAACTCCCAGGCAACCCTATGAAACCCATGGCCGTTAGTACCAAAGGCCCAAAGAAAATCTCTGAGTAGACGTTCCAGCTTGAGATAAGAAGCCTTAGAGGGAGCCCAACATGAGGAGTAGTAGACATGAGTAGCAGGCAACAGTTTGGAGCAAATCTAAAATTTCCCAGCAAGGGAAAGAGGCTTGCAGATCCAATATTGCAGCTTTTTTTCAAGCTTGGCAATCACAACATTCTATAAATCCAAAGAGGAGCCATGGAAAGTGAAGGGAACACCCAAGAAGAAGAAAAATTCCCCATTCTAAACCCATTTCCATCCAAATTTATCAAGCCAGGTAGGGGCTGGAAGAAAATATTGTCTAAAACAAAGAGTTTTAGACCATTGGATAGCAGATCCAGAGGCTTGACAAAAGGTGTCTAGGCACTGTAAGGCATTGGAGATGTTCTCCTCATCCTCAATAAGAGTGAGAAAGGAGTCATTAGCAAAGTGACCATTAACAAGCTGGGAAGAGGAACCAGGAAGGGAAATACCACGAACCAAACTAGAGGAAACATAGTTGGCAAGAAAACAACCAAAGCCTTTAGAAGAAAGCACATATAAACTAGGAGCTAGTGGACAACCTTTCCAGATGGATCTAAAAGGCCCAAAAGTATTAGATTGAGACCCATTGATTGTAATGCACGTAAAGGCATCACCAAAAAGCATTTCTATAGACTGTAGGAAGTGAGGACCAAACCCAAGAGCTTGAAGCATAGCAAGTATAAAAAGGCCATTCAATGCAGTCATAGGCTTTAGCAAAATCAATTTTGAGGAACAAGGTAGCCTATTTAGATTGGCAAGCCCATTCCATCCCTTCCCAGACAACAATAATGTTGTCAAGAATGTACCTGGATTTAAGAAAGTCAGTTTGTTCAGGGCAGACAATAAGAGGAAGGAGATGTCTGATTTTGAGACCTAACACTTTGGCAATTATCTTGTAGGAGATGTTCAACAAGGTGATGGGCCTCTAGTTGCAGATATCCTCCAGATCACAAAATTTACGTATGAATTTGATATTCCGTTTATTAATTAAAGTACCCAAACTTTTATTGTGAAAGGCCTCAAGGTAAACTTTGTGCAGGTAAGGACTAACAGCATCCCAAAGGTGTTTGTAGAATTCGCAGGGGAAGCCATCACATCCTAGAGATTTATCATTGGCCATAGAAAAAACCACTTCTCTGAGGTCAGAGATGGTAAGAATTTTCTCAGAAAAGGCACGCCTCTCGACCGTTATGCGGTTTGGAGTAACAACAATACAATCCTTAAGAGCCTCTTCTCGCGCAACAAAATTACCCTACGAAGCAAATACTTGTTCATAATGTTGAACAAAATCCTAAAGAATGGCTAGAAGCTCAGTAAGGGTTTTAGATCCTTGTTTAATCTTTTGAATACCAACATTGGTATGTCAGGATTTGAGAGCATGAAAAAAATCCTTAGAGGCTTTATCGCCCACCTCCAACCAGTGGAGGTGAGCTTTGATTTGAGCTCCACGAGCAACATAGGCATCAAAAATTTGCTGCTCAGGTCAAATTTGGGCCAGCTTAAGCTGGAGTTTAGAATCAAAGGGGTTTAACGCAAGGAAATCAACAGCATTGTGAAGAGCCTTAGTGTTATCTTTGTAAGCATGGTTCTTGTAGCAGGCTAACTAACGACCGTAAATGTGAAGAAATCTTGCTGTACAGGTGATGGCATCATTCCACCATTGAATCCAACCAAGATGAATATGGGGGAGAGGCTCTAAACACCAAACTTGAAGAATGTGAGAAGTAGTGGAGGCATGCGTCAGCACAGACGTGTTGAGATAAAACTATGTCTAAGCAGCCCTCCTAGCAAAGGACTGCCAAGTGATGGAAAAATAAATGGGGAAGTGATCTGATAGGGTCACATCTGTCAGAGGAATGATAGGTAGGCCTCAATCTTCAGAAAAAGGAGAAAAAGGATTGAGCCATTATCATAGCATGATCTAGCCTCTTAAATATGTGGTCAGAGCCAGCTTTGAAATTAGACCAAGTATACCAAACCCCACCCTGCTAGTGGCGGTTAGCATTAGGATCAAAAAGGCCCAATTTATTGCAGATGTGGTACCAAGCTTCTCTCTCCCTAGCTATCCAAAAAAAAGGGATAATCCCTTCCTTGTCAGAGGCTATCTCAACCATATTAAAATTCCCATACATAAATCAAGTAGTAGCAGGCAGATTGTCTGCCAGCCATCACCAAAGTTGAGATCTTTTGACAACATCATTGGGGGCATAAACATTAATGTTACCAAAAGAATGATTATAAAAAGATAGAAAAATCTAGGTGAAATGCTACATCAAATCAAATCCATGAGCAATAATAGAAGAATGAAGGTGAGGTGATAGAATAGTAATGACACCACCTTTACCAGCTTCATGCTGAGAAGAAAAGACAATGTCGTCCGGCCATATGACACAACATGCAGAGTTAAGAAGGAACCCATAAATTTTAACATCCTATAAACATAGCATGTCCAGATTGTGAAGTCTGTGATGTGTATCACAAACATAGTACTTTTTGGAGAGCTCAATTAGACCTCACACATTACAGACAAAAAATTCATAAAAACTCTTGCATGGTTTCCTCATCCCCAAGAGAGGAGAAACTATTCTACAAGAAGGATGGTACAGAGCCAAAGCTAGGGAGTAAATCTCTAGAAGAGGTAAACCACCTTTTATCTGGGTCATCTGTGTGTCCATTAGGATTGTGAGACTGATGTAAAGACCGTGAGGAAACTAAAGAAACCATTGGTGGCACAAGCACTGCTTCTGGAGTGGAAGGCTTTGTAGCTAAGCTTTTCCCCTAGATAACAGGGTTTGAAATAAGTGATGGTGGTGCATCAGTGGAAGGAGGAGATTTTCCAATCAGAGGTTTTAGAGATGACACAATAGCAGAACTGGCTTGCATCATCTTGGACCTTGAGGCATTCCTGCCTTTTCAGAAAACTGTAGTCCATTCTTTTTTTTTTCTAGCTTTCGTGCTTTTGGCCGGTGCTTCCTTTGGTGATGGCTTTACCCAAGGGGTAGCTAGCGGGCAATACTTAATCTTGTGCTCTATTGATTGAAATCGATAACATGTGTTGGGTAGGTTCAAATAGAGCACTTTTTGAGAAATGGTGAGAGAACCAACCTGTATTTCAACAGTGTCCTTGAGGTCCCTAGAAAGGTCAACCTGAACATAGACACACTTCTGGGGAAGGGCATTGACTCAATAAATGGCTAGCATGGAAAAGGGAGACCAGGAAACTCAACCCAAACAGGAACCCTAAGTTTCTTGTTGTCTAAGACTATGAAGTCTCAAGACCATCTCTGAAAAACAAGCAAGGATGACCTAACAGTCCAGGGCCCATGACTAAAAACCACTTCCACTTGGGAAGGGTTAGCAAAATAGAAAAGGAAAAAACCTTTGGTAAGGTTTTGCATACCAGCAAGGCGGACCCCATGAGGGGTCCAGCTCTTGTTTACCCAATCTTTGAGGATACTTTTAGGAGTACGACCCACAAAATATCCAATCAGAGTATGCTTTTCTAATCGTTCACATACAAAATCAAATTCTTTCAGATTAAGAACAATATCAGGGTTTTCTCATGAAAGACCTTTGGGATGAACTTGCGAGGACGTTTGTTCAGAGGAGGCACCATGGCTTTTCAAAGCTTCAACTCGTGCACCAGCATCAACTGCTGGGCCAAAGTTGGCCGGAGCCATACTAAAAGCTAACCCTAATGCAAAAATCCCATAGTAAATGTGGTATGATAGATGGAAAGCTCAAAGTAAAGACACAGAAAGGACATCGTACGCATGAAACCCTAGCAGAGCCACTTCCCAAAATTATCAAGCATATAAATGTAATATTAATGTGATATTAATATAAATATAAATATGATATTAATATTAATATAATAATAATATTAATGTAAATATAATACTAATACATATAGTAAAATAATTAATATTGATATAATAATATAATATTAATATAAATTAATAGTTATACATAAAGTAAAATAAAAATTCCGGATGAAAATGAAAAGCTTGAACCCAAATTTGGGCTGGAGATATCGGACATCCGATAATATATTTGATATTATTGGATGTCCGATATGTCTGACGGGTATCCAAAAGAAAAAATTTATTCTCTCGGTCCCTATCCAAGAATTGCATTTTTCTCAAAGAATTTCACGGAATATCTATTGTGAAAGACAAAAAACCACTTTTTTGACCTTTTTGGTGGAATCTCTATATTCTCAAAGGTTGCATCACCTTTTTGGTCTCAACATGGGGAGTAGTAGTCATCGAAAGAATAAATAGAAGAGGAACCTCACAAATGAGGAGATTGAAGTCTATAGAAAATGGATAGGGTTTCCCATCGAAATAAGAGACAAGGTATGTTAAATTTTAATGAAGATGTGGGCATAGGCCCACCCTTAAATGCGGTTTCAAGTGAAGAAGAACATGAATTTGAAAGGATTTATGACAATAATATTGAAAATGAGAATGTAGGGATTGAAGATGAAAATGTAAGTTTTGAAAATGAACATTTAGATGTGGACAATGGAAGCGTGGACATTGACATGACAATCCACTATTCAAATATGAAGGAATTGACAATGATAATGGTGCACAAGAACCAAATCAGTGTTACACATCTCCAAATCATATGAGAAATGAATTCCCTTGTGAGGAAGAAATACAAACTTCAAATTTGAAGAAAAACAAAATGGTTACTTGAAATTGATGAGAACATAATGAGCAATTTCGATGACAAGCAATCAAAAAGAACCGTTCGGTTGTGGGTTTCAAAAATTTTTGATCAATTTTTTAGCCACAAGACATTGGTTGAGCAATGTCAATTTTTTATGCAATTGTTAAAGATGCAGAGGATGAGACCTATTCTAGGAAAATTGAAGAGTAGTGTGAACAAGAAAAAGGAGAGGAATGCTATTATTGTAAGAAATATTTTTAGTGCTCTCAATTCCATTCGAAAGACTACCAAGGAAAAAGACAAGAGAGTCGCTAGGAGGGTTATTAAAACATCCTTAGTAAGTCATCATTTGAGAAAGGCTCATTTGATGAGACAAACTTGTGTTGACTTGAACCTAAATCGTAAAAATTTGGATAGAGCACTTGCAAGAAGAGAAAGACTTGATGATCCTCTTCAAAATGATACATGGGCTTATGGTGGGAGAGTTCCATGTTGTGATAAGAAGCTTATTGATGATGTGAAGGATCAAATTCAACTATTTTGGCAATCTAACTCAAGAGTTTCACCAAATGTGAAGGATGTCTTAAGTTGAGAATTGGCATTCGAAACCGCACCCTGCATCCAAAACATTATTTGGAGGTGAGTCAATCAATGTTGTTCAAAAAAATTTGTGAGACACATCCAACATTGAAAATATCACAAAGAGATTTTAAAGAATTGAAGCCTTATTTTTGTGTGCCTCTTAAGATTTGAAATACATGTTGTTGCAAATATCATGTGGAGTTTTCAATGCATCATGAGTTGTAATGATCCACTCATTTTACTTTGCATACTAGTGAAATGTTGGAGGAGTGTGGTGCAAGTGCTCTTCCAAAATCATCAAGAGACTTGCTAGATCATTTTCTATGTCCTAGAGATGATAAATGTTTCTTTTATAGATAAGATTGGTTAAATGACAAGTGCCCAGAGTGTGGTGGGCTAGTGAAGTTTATTTCATGTTTTCATGAGGGCCACAAATACAATTTTGGAAAGACAATTGTCCAGAAAAAGGTATATGAAACTGTTAAATATACATTGAAAAGTGGAGGTGAAGGCTCTAGATGTGAGTTGGTTACAACAGAATGCAATGTACCTGAATTTATTTCAGATTTTAGGAAGAATTTTTTTTACAAGTATGCAAGGCATAGTCACAGGTCTCAGTGGTTGGATCAACAATTCAGGATTTGTAAGAACACTTTCCCGATTGGCACTATTATATTGGTCATTGACTTTACAAAGAACTATACATTGAAGCCCCAAAATGAGTTGCAAGCTCAATATTACAATTCCATTCTGGTTGCTATTTTTGTGCACATAACATATAGACATTCCCCTGATAGTACAAAATATGACCGAAAGATAATCCAAGAATACCATTTTTATATGAGCAATGATAAATATAACTCACGAGTATGTCCAACATTTCTTTGAGAAGTATTTTGAGTGGGTGTGGGAAAATGATATTTCTATGGATAGACATCTGATTTGGTTAGATAATTGCATAGGTAAATTAAAAAATGCTCGTATGTTTTATTGGTTATGTAGAATGCATGTAGAGAGGGGTGTACCTCATATTTGGAGTTTTTTTAAGGCTAGTCATGGAAAAGGAGAGCATGATGGAGCAGGTGCATGTGTAAAGAGAGCTTTAGTTAAGGAGAAATTGAGGATTTTAGGTGTAGAACTCCTTGATGCTTGTTCTAATGTTGATTGGTGTACTTCAACATTGTCACAAGGGGGACTTTTGATTCAGCGGTGTGCTGATTCTTTTGGTTGGTTGAGTTGGGCACAATTGGAGATAGGTTGGATTGTCAAACCGTGAAATATTCTTCAAAAATGCATTCATTACGAAGCTTAGATGCTAGTACATGGACCATTTGGATATGAGAGTTGGCTTGTTTTTGTCCCAGGTGTCTTCAATGTGATTGGGATCAATGTGAGTCAAGTGAGTGGGTTGATACGTGGGTTCCACATTATCTAACTCCTTTATCTATGACACTCTCTATAATAAATGATGACATGGATTGTTCACTTGACTATGATCATCTTTCAAATCTTCTACAGCCAGGACATGTTTTTTCATTGGTTCCACCATGGGGAAATGATGAGACATCAAATTACTGGTTAGCAGATTGTGTATGAGGAAAGCAGAAACTTGCACAACCAACAATAGATGATGATATGTTCACATATCCAACAAGATCACATGTTGTTGCGGGAACATGGTTGTGCACATACATGATTAGAAATTATGGTATTCCCACATTTGAAGACTATGAGAAGCACAAAAAAATTCTCATGTATTCACACCTTGTTATAGCAAGTGATATTAAGTTGCTGAAACATCAAGGAAAACCAAAGACAAAAGAACTTTGGACTATTAGTACTGCTGATCATGAAGCAATATTGAATACCCTCAAACAGAGAGATGACCCTTCAGCAACACTTCAGTAGGTAAGTGGAACTCACTATAAGGCTCTCCATGTTGATTACGGTTACATTCAATACATGTTCATTGTAGATTTCTACTTTAAACTTGGCCAATAAAATTGGTTTTGTATGTGGATTGTAAGTGCAGTTGGATACATATATTATAGATATAGGAGATTGAGGTGTGAATTTGATTAGCCTAGATCTCTTATGACGGTAAAATTCACTATGCATTGGCTAGTCATGTTCTTTGGTTCGTTTAGTTACTTATACATTCATAATCTTTTTGGCTTGACCTATAAACTTATTTTTTTCTTGTGCCTTCTGAATGCCGGGATTGGAATGTAGATGTCATCAAGTACCATGTGTTAAAATTATGCACTTTAGGAGTAGAAATGACACTTAAAATTTTGATATATATAGTAATGTATCGAAGATTTTAAAATTCTATATCTCAGACTTTTCATAACATTGATATAATCAAACTTGTATAATGATGAAATACATGCAAGAATGAAAATATTTACAAAAAATTGTCAAGGCTTTATTTAAAATGTGTTAGGTAAGATGTTTTATAAATTCTTTTACAATAAAATATAAGGCTTTGTTGAATGTTCTCAAAGTAGTAAATTATGGAACCGTACAATTTCAAAAAGTCATACAATTACATGAAAAATTCATTCGTATATAGAACATATTTTCTAGTTTTACTTCAAAATATCCCAAAGGTCTTGGAAATTAATTTTATGATCAAAGAGTACTAGTTGGGGAAGCACTTTTCCCAAAAGGACAAGTCTTGAAACATTGGACAACTCCTCTAACGTAGGAACCCTCACTTTGTCTTGGAAGGGGTAATTGGGGTACTTAATGAAGGAAGTACCCATCAAACCTTGAACTCGACCAATATAACACTTGGGATACCTTGGAGCACATGAGAGAATATAATTTATCCATTTTTGGTTCTTGAAAAAATAACCATCAAAGGTTATGGGGAATCGAGCATCTAGTCTATGCTTCTATGCCAGTCACATACCACTAAGAATTTGAGAGCATCAAGAACCATTCATCATGGGACCAAACCATCAGCTCCATCAGCTCAAGATAGCTAGGTAAATTCTAGGGGAGATCTTTCTTCACTCGTGTAACACCAAGAACATTCCAACACATGTCAGACTGAAGTGTTCCAAGGTGCACTAAGCCAAATTGGGAAGAAATTTTGGAGATCCATATCTCAAACCTCGTAATAGATATCAAATAATTGTGAAGTACATAAGGACCATCTTGGGAAGGCCTAAAAGCACATGGCTTGGTTCAGGGAGATTCCATTTTGATTCCATTTGGCGACCGAATCTCGGTTGGCGCAAAAAGTGACATTATTTCTTAGTTGAAAGTTGCTCAATGGTGCATCTTTCAAACCGTTCATCATGGGACCAAACCATCAACTCAAACAAAACTATTTGGCTGGGTAAATTCTAGGGGAGACCTTTCTTCACTCATGTAGCACCAAGAACATTCCGACGCATGTCGAACAAAAGTATTCCCAAGGTGCACTATGCGAAATTTGGTAGAAATTTTTGGAGATCCATATCTAAGACCTCATGATAGATATCAAAGATGCATGAAGTGAATAAGGACCATATTGGGAAGGCCTACAATCACATGGCTCAGTTCTAGGAGATTCCACTTTGATTCCATTTGGCAACCAGATCTCGGTTGGTCCAAAAAGTGGCATTGTTGCTTAGTTAAAAGTTGCTCAATGGTGTATCTTTCAAACCATTCATCGTGGGACCAAATACTCAACTCCATCAGCTCCATTTGGCAAGATAAATGCTAGGGGAGACCTTTCTTCACTCATGTAGCACCAAGAATGTTCCAGTGCATGTCAGACCGAAGTGTTCCCAAGGTGCACTAAGCCAAATTTGGCAGCGATTTTTGGAGATCCATATCTTAGACCTTGTGGAAGATATCAAAGATCCATGAAGTGCATAGGGACAATCTTGGGAAGGCCTAAAAGCATGTGGCTTGGTTCTGGGAGATTCCACTCTGATTCCATTTGGCGACCAGATCTCGGTTGGTACAAAAAGTGACATTATTGCTCAGTTGAAAGTTACTCAATGGTGCATCTTTCAAACCATTCATCATGGGACCAAACCGTTAGCTCCATTAGATATAGTTGGCTGGGTAAACACTAGAGGATACCTTTCTTTTCTTGTGTAGCACAAAGATCACTATGGCGCATGTCAGACCGAAGTGTTCCCAAGGTGCAGTAAGCCAAATTTGGCAACAATTTTTGGAGATCCATATCTCGGACCTCGTGACAGATATCAAAGATTCGTGAAGTGCAAAAGGACCATCTTGGGAAGGCATACAAGCATTTGGCTTGGTCCTAGGAGATTCCACTTTGATTCCATTTGGCAACCAGATCTCAGTTGGTGCAACAAGTGACATTGTTCCTCAGTTGAAAGTTGCTCAATGGTGCATCTTTCAAACCATTTGTCGTGGGACCAAACCGTCAGCTCCATTGAATCTAATTGGATAGGTAAATGCTATGGGAGACCTTTATTTTCTCATGTAGCACCAAGAAAATTCCAGCACTTGTCAGACTGAAGTGTTCCCAAGGTGCACTAAGCCAAATTTGGCAGCGATTTTTAGAGATCCATATTTCAGACCTCATGATAGATATCAAAGATCCATGAAGTGCACAAGGACTGTCTTAGGAAGGCCTACAAGTACCTATCTTGGTTTTTGGAGATTCCACTCTGATTCCATTTGGAAACCAGATCTTAGTTGGTGCAAAAAGTGACATTGTTTCTCAATGGTGCATCTTTCAAACCATTCATCATGGGACCAAACCGTCATCTCCATTGAATCTAGTGGGCTAGTTAAATTCTAGGGGAGACATTTCTTCACTTATGTAGCACCAAGAATGTTCCAGTGCATGTGAGACCGAAGTGTTCCTAAGGTGCACTAAGCCAAATTTAGCAGTAATATTTGGATATCCATATCTCGGACCTCGTGATAGATATCAAAGATCTATGAAGTGCAAAAGGACCATCTTTAAAATGCCTACAAGAACATGGATCAATTCTCGGATATTCCACTCTGATTCCATTTGGTGGCTAGATCTTGGTTGGTGCAAAAAGTGACATTGTTGCTTAGTTGAAAGTTGCTCAATGGTGCATCATTCAAACCATTCATTGTGGGACCAAACTATCAGCTCCATAAGATCTAGTTGGCCAGGTAAATGATAGGGGAGACCTTTCTTCATTTATGTAGCACCACGAACATTCCTGTGCATGTCAGACTGAAGTGTTCCCATGGTGCACTAAGGAAAATTTGGCAGTGATTTTTGGAGATACATATCTCGGACCTTGTGATAGATATCAAAGATCTATGATGTGCAAAAGGACCACCTTTGGAAGGTCTACAAGCACATGGCTTGGTTCTAGGAGATTTCACTTTGATTCCATTTGGTGACCGGATCTTGGTTGGTGCAAAAAGTGACATTGTTGCTCAATTGAATGTTGCTCAATGGTGCATCATTCAAACTATTCATCGTGGGACCAAACCATTAGCTCCATCAGATCCAGTTGGCCAGGAAAATTCTAGGGGAGACCTTTCGTCACTCATGTAGGACCAAGAACATTTCGGTGCATGTCAAACTGAAGTGTTCACAAGGTGCACTAAGCCAAATTTGGCAGCAATTTTTGGAGATCCATATCTCAGACCTTGTGACAGATATAAAAGATCCATGAACTACACAAGAATCATCTTTGGAAGGCCAAAAAACATTTGGCTTTGTTCTGGGAGATTCCACTCTGATTCCATTTGGCAACCAGATCTTGGTTGGTGCAAAAAGTGACATTGTTGCTTAGTTGAAAGTTGATTCCATTTGGCGACTGGATCTCGGCTTGTGCAAAAAGTGACATTGATGCCTATTGAATGAAGGATGCATAACATGGATTTTGGAGCATTATTTAATGGTAGGAGTATGAAGAAGTATGAAGCAACGCATTACATTAATTGCAAGGATTATAAACAAAACATGAAAAGTACTTTTAGATCTATTCAAACATGGTGTAACACCAAAATAATAACATTAATCA
>MU227549.1:4109757-4125707 GCA_018584345.1 Thuja plicata
GTCTTTCAAATAAACACATGTAAAATAAATGTTAAATAACATAATGCATTTCACAAAACATTAATTAATTGCACTCCTATCTACCATGAATCTTGCAATCAACATTTTGGTGCTCTCAAAAGTATAGGGCACCAGATGGCTAATGGAGAATGAAGATGTAGTATGAATATAATACATACATACAATACGTGGAAAATATATAATATAAAAATGAACATACATACATAAATACAATGTATGACAAAGACATAATATAGAAATAATACACACATACAACACATTTCAAACATATAATATTGAAATGATACATAGATAGTACACATGAAAAAGATAAAATAATCAGAAATGAACATGTAGATATGCATATATATGAAATAGTTTTGTACAAAATGTGGCAAATGCCATCTCAAAAAATTTACAAAATCAATTCATGTCTAGATACAATATGTCATACACCATCTCAAAATGTGCCATATGGCATCTCAACATAAGAAGTTCAACTACAAATGTTTCTAGGACATCCTATTCTACTGGTGGATGATCAAAGTGAAGTCTCTTTGAACTACTCTTTGGCTCTTATGGATCTTGCATTCAAACACAAAAGTGAAACCCCAAGTTAGATTACTTAATTTATATGGTTTCTATAAATAATAAATAAAAATTTAAAATCGTAGTCAACAATAATAAATAACTCTCATGTACCTCACCTCTATGTCTCCTCAAGCGGTCAGGAAACCTAATATATGTCATTGGTAGTGAAGGGACAATGCCACCAATGTTGACTCTGACCTGTACATATGTTTGTGAACATGAGATTGATGTACGACTTATACTATTTAATGTTAAATCTTTGGTAGCAAATACATGTTTTAAATATAACTGAATTAACATTAAAACTTACCTGTGTTGAAATTTCTTCAGGTAATGTCGGTTGGGTCATCAATGATATAAACCCTTGGTGTGGTACCTCCCTCAAACTAGGGGTGACCTACAAAAGTCAAACAGATAAGTTTCATATAATCATGACTTAATCATATTATATATATACTTGATAGTAAACTACACACAAATAAATCTAGAAATATAAGTATTGTGGGGCTATCACTACGAATTGAGATGCCTATGGCTCTATCATGGCGAACCAGTCTCACGACATCATCAGACACCACCCTCTGTCAAATAGAACATGTAATTAAAAATGAGTACGCACAAGTGACAAGTATACTATGTATTCTTAATCAATCTAAAATACTTAATTACCTTCCCCTTGTGAACATGAGATGCCTGAACCCCCTCACATTTCCCCCTAGTGGCAACTAGTGAAACTTGCATTAGTATGTAATAAGATGATCATAAAAATGTGAAAATACATGAATACAATATTATAATAAAAGGAAACCAATGAGTACATTAAAACATATGTACCATGGAAGTGTCAAGGCCAAATGAAATGTCTGAAAGTGTGGACCCCTTCACCTGTGTCATCTCCTCCTCTTTCATCAACTAGACGTAAATGAAACACATAGAAAAATATAAATGGGCAATCATTATAAGAAAATTCTATTAAAAATATGAACGTTTAAAATTAAATGTATAATGTAACAATTTAACTGTTTACTCTTACTATAATAGTAGGATTCCATGGCTTTGTATGCCCCTGATGCACATCTCCATGGGGTGTTTTAGTGCCTGTAGTGTGCTATGTAGTATCATTCACCTCAAACACATAGTTATATGCATCACTATCATTCAGGAGACCCAAGCACATGTTCTTGCACATAACGCAAGTATGAGGCACAAAAACATGTGTGCTCATGGAGGATGTGGAAGGGCGAGAAGCATAAGTATGAGGAGGCAACAATGCTACACTCTGCCTAACGAGTAGATCACTCAAATGGTGAATGGCTTGAATAGTCTATGAGCCAGTCTCAACAAAAAATGTCAAGATGTTGTACTGTGGGAGGTGGTGAAATCTTGGGAGGGCAGACATATGTGCAGGATTTCATCTAATGTGCCCCTGGCCTATCTTGGGGAGCACCTAAGTCCACACCCTAGTTCTTTCTCATACTCCAGTAATTGACTTTGTGACCGAGCACAAATTCAGCATACAATTTTTGTATTAAATAAAATGGGACATCGAAATTGCTGTAGGGTGGTTTATCAAAAACCATCCACCAGCGATCCCAAAAGTTGTTACATATTGCCTCATTTGTACACCATTTAATTGAGAACTTGGTTTTTTTGGGGTCCACTTTTAAATAGGTTTTGGGATCAACAAAAATGTTACATATGTCATGTTTTTTTATGTTTAGATCATAAACTTGATCGTAGTTAAGCCCATCATCAAATTGGACATGCATGGATTCACACCAAAGAAGTGTGGCATTGTGTTTTCCTATGTGTTTCTCCATGCTCTCAATAATGGAGGTTAGTGAGGAAAACATGGGACACAAGGTGGGGATATTCACATATGTGTTCTGGTATCCTCTAAGCTGATTTAGATTATCTCCTATGATATCCTATAATGGTCAAGGGTTTGAGAATGGTTAGTCTTCTGAAGGCGGGGGATTGTTTTGATGTGAAACTGGATTGTTCGTGGACTGAGAGGGAGGGTTTTCAGATTGGTCTAAATCCATGTCTGATTCAAAAACAATATAGAATAAACAATATCAATTCCAACTCTAGTTTACCATAAATTTTACAAAATAATACATAATATCATATAAAACCTAGTTTTAAAAAAAAAATATAAATTCAATGCTAAAACAAAAAACAATAATGAAATAACTATGTTTCACTTACCTGGTGTACTAGAGGAAATCTAATATCAAATACCTATCTGATATACAATTTTGTTGGCTCGGTATTGCTTCTTCAACATTTTCACAATGAAAATGTTGAACACTGTTGCGGGCAACAATATATTTCTACTAATGGATATCGGATATCCGATATTATCTGCATTTGATATTATCAGACATTTGATAATGCTTTAGATTTTTCTTTTGGCTTGGATAAGTGTACTGACACCCAGGCCTACTCAAAAGTCAACAAACTTTTGGGTGCGCTTTTGGATGAGTGAAAAACTCAATTTTTTCATATCGCCACTTTTTGGAATACCATGATCATGCATAGACCCACTAATAAAAGCTTCTAATCTAGTTACAAATTATGACAGAGTTACCTTGTTAACTACCACTACTTCGCTGATCTTTTCAGTAACCTTGTACTGAATGTTTTTTTCTTCTCTCTCTTCTAACTTCTGGTCGGCATCAATGTTTGGAATGTTTATTGCCTCGGTGAATAGTGCAAGTTGAAAAATAATGGGGGCTTATTCATCAATGTTCACATCTAGAATAACTTACATTATAATCTCCTTAGTGGTCTCTATCAACTCTGCACTTTTACATTCTTGCCTCAGCTTATCTTGTGTCGCTTTGTGGGTGCACAGTTCACCATACCTCGTTAAAGAGTCAGGTTCAAGTGTCTGTGGATCACAATCATGAATGTAAATGATTTCATCAAGTGTCACATGACCCTTCCTCCCTTTCTTACTTTTCTTCTTCTTCTCTTATGTGCTTGATGAAGGGAATAGTGTCATTTCTAGTTGAGCCTTTTGCTTGGTTTCATGATTTTATGGCTCATTTGGTGGTATGACTTGGGAAGGTGGGTCGATAGCTGACCTGGTGCAATAGTAGATGTATCTACCATCATGGTTTATGTGGTACATTTACCTTTGTTTTCTGCATTAGAGGTATCTTTAGGGGCATCACCTTGTGTTGTCCCACCAATATGCTCAGTCTCTTTACCTTGTGTATCGCACTTGTCTTTTGTTGTGTCTGTGACCTTCTCTAGTGTTTTCTTTTGTGCTTCACTCTCTATATCAATATCTTGTACCAAGATAGGAAAATTACATATTACCATCGCTCAAGAGACCTCTATTGTATCTTGTTCATATATGGTCTTAGTAGCTCTCATTATTTTATCTTCTTTAGCCTTATCATCAAGATCAGCTTCAGTAATGTCATTTATTATAATCTCTAGGTGACTTAGATTAGTAAATTATTTAGTAATTCCATCCAATCCATTATAAATGTGTGTATCATTAATATCTATCAGTTCTTTGCTTGGTAAACGTCCCTTAGTATCGACTATAGATGCAATATCATTTGTTTCCCTAGTTTCCTTAGTTGGATTGAGTAGATTTTTCCAAATTCTGGTGCTCTTTGTATCCACTTCCTTTTAATTCCCTTGAATTATGTTCAATGTTTGTGAATTCTTAGGGAACTTCTTGGCATACTTTTGCATAATAACATCAATTTGTTCTACTATACTATCAGCCTTAAGTAGAGTGAGAGGTGCCTCTCTCATCTGTTTTTTGGTGTTGAGTTCATAAGTCCATCTGGCTGATATTTTATCACATAGATCTTTTGGAATGTAAGTAGAAAATTCAATAGGGACTTGTTTGAAATTGATCATTATACCTATGATATCTTCTTCAATTTTACCTTGTTCTCAATAGTCAGATCTACATAGGCATGTACCTTATGATGTCCTAACCGTTTGATTATTCTGATTTCTTCTGCAATTTCATCAATAGACTTTGGTAATTTGTTTTGTACAACATTAAATTGATTTGTATTTTCATCAGAATCATCCTTGTCATCCTTATGCCTTACATATTTCTTTCTCTATCTCAGTGTTGTGGTCTTCGATTTTCTTGTCTGATATGTGAATTTCGGTGATGGCCTTGTTATCTTTGCAAGTCCTTTCTTTAAAGGAGGTGAATCTATTGTCACTATCTATGATATTTTCCTCGATGGAAACTCAATATTTATTCCTTTGGCCTTTTCAGCCTTAGGTTCCTCAACTTTTTCTTCATTGGACTTGGTGGCATCAACATCTTGTTATAGTTCTTCATCTTTACTGACTGAAGTCTACTCCTTGGTATCATCAAATAACTTATCCAGTTCTTCATCAGTGATATAAAATTTTCTTTTCAGGGTCTTAATAATTTTGGTCTTCTTCCTTCCCATCTTCTCAACTTGTAATCCAATTGATAATGCTTCTTCATATGTGCCAAATCTCATGGCAGATTTTTCAACTCGTTTGTTAAGTAATCTTTCTATAGCATCAGAAGCTATGTCAATTTCTAGTTCATTTCTATCAGAGGTATCCATCTTGTCCTCATTTTTACTACCTTGATAAGAGTAGTATTTGTGTCAACTAAAAAATATATTTCATCCTTATATTTTCTACCAACTCGATGTAAGTGTTCCAAATGGCTTGCTTGAACAATCTACTAAGAAGATCTTCTTTATCTTCTTCAAGGATCCTAATCTCCTCTAGGTCCTTATTATGCTTATATCATTAACTAATTCCTAATCCTACTGTCCTCTAAGAGTCTCCAATTTGTGCTTCACCATTGAAAGACTAACATCCTATAGTCACTTAACTTCTTCACTTCTCCTACTTACACTTAGAAAGGTCTAAGTGCCAATCTTCACTCTAATATTCTTGATTCATTTATAGGGGTGTCCATCACCTTGTATACATTGAATATGATCAAATTTTAATCCATCTTGATGGTTCTCATATCCATTTTCAATCGAGTCTAACTTTTAATTTTCAAAAGGCCTAATTTGGCTTACTTCCTTATAGCCCTTAACAATGTATTTTTCTCACTTCTTTCAAAAATTTTACAAAGAAGTTCAAATTCTAAGACCATATCTACATACCATTTATCCTTTTACAAAGGATTTTTTAAGTCTTAAACCCTTAAATCATCTGTACATGGGGTTCCTACAAACTAGGACCAATAGGGATAATAGGCCTAAATTTTAGGACAGTCTGCAAGACTATGCAAAACTTGCTTAAAACTTGACTTCACTAATTGGTATGGAATAAAACCTCCTAAAATTTCAAGGAAACACTAAAACCTAATTGGAAATGTACTTGGACCGTATACTTCTTTCTTTCCCTGCTCATGAATGCTCACTGTTTCACTTCATAACCTCTAACCAGATAGTGCATGCTTTCCTAGGGCTTGGATGTAAAAATATCATCTCAACTTCCTAAGAATCCTATCACTACACATATGTACACTAATAACTCCCCTAAAATTTCCATCTACCCTTAGGTGTTACCCATGGTTAGATTTCATGGGGGAGCCATGACTTGACTATCTGGTCAGGACATGAACAACATACTCCCTAGTTACAAAACAATTTAGCTACGACTGTATACTACGTCTACTCAACTAACTTAGTCAATGAAAAGTGTGTCTAACTATCCAATGCACACAAAACAACCTTTATATTCAAGCTCTCAATCCATACAATATGACTATCACAAGGAAATACTCTGGATTCTTAGAAAATCAGAATTGCAGAGCTCTATTTAACTTCACACTTGTTACAATGTAATGACTAACTATTTTATTTGAGTATCTCCATACCTTAGATGCCTTCTTCCACCATTATATGCCTTTTTAGTTGATTCCCTACTCCTAGTTTCAAGAAGAATCCAATGTAACCAATGTTGCATGCAACATTTGCAATTATTGCAAATGTTGTCATGACAACAATTTAGCAACTTTTGGCATCCTCTCTATTATGCCTTCTCCCTACTTTTTTGGACCTATAACCTCTTCAATTAAAGGATCCAAGCCCATTAATGACCCTATGACATCTCTATGTCCACATTTTAGTGATCTAGACACATTCATGACTCCAATCCTTCATTTAGTACCTAATCCTAAGAATTTGAAAAACTACTAACAATGGCTATTGATGTGACCTTAGTCCTAATGAATAACTCACTTAGCCTACATAGAAATAACCTTCTAAGGTCCAAAAACAAACTAACCTATCTTGACATGGCCAATGTAAAGTACAAGCCAAAATGAAAACAACTTGGAGGTTAGCCTAGGTGTGATCCTGCACCATCCTCCCCAAAACAAAAAGATCAATCCACCCTTGGATTGAGGATTCTTGGATCAATCCCCCCATATTCTTGAACTCTAATTATTTGACCCATACTGCATCAGCATTGGTTTGATCATGCCTTTTGATCAAGTGCTCCTTGTACTCTTTTGTTATAGTCTTCTTGTATACTCTTGTATCCAGTATGCTGTCAGCTCCTTTGAATGTAGGAGGGGGTAATTATAACTCTTCCACATCTCTGATGACTTCTTGGAGACTCTGATCCATATCTTTTTGTGGTCATTTGTAATGGACTAATTCTGCAATGTTGAAGATAGGTGACAATCCACTGTCTTCCAAGAGCTCAACCTTGAATGCATTTTCACTATACTTAGCCAAGCTAGGACAGGGGCCTATCCTTCTCATCTGCAACTTGTGAGGGACTCTCTTTTGAAGTCTAGATTTTTTTAGATGGATCATGACTACATCTCCCACATTAAACTAAACTTGCCTTCTACTTTCATCAATCTTTTCTTTATGCTTTAAGGTGTTCTCTGTCAATGTTTTCTGGATTGTATCATGTATCTCATTCATAGCACAAGAAAATTCATTTGCATATCCACTTTCTTTCATTCCATCCTTCAACTCTCTAAACTCATATACATCTCTAGGTTGTAATCCATACACTATCTCAAAGGGGATCTTCCCTGTTGACCTTTTGATGGTGTCATTGTAGGCATACTCAACGTGTCCAACCAATTGATCTCATTGATGTCTGTACTCCTTTATCAAGAACCTTAGTATATTTCCAAGGCTTCTATTCACCACTTTGGTCTAACCATCAGTTTGTGGATGATAGGTAGACCCAAAGGATAAATTAGTGCCTAATCTTTTCCAAAGATTCTTCCAAAAATGACTCATAAATTTAGTGTCTCTATCAGACAAAATGCTCTTAGGTAGCCCATGGATTCTTACCATCTCTTTGAAGAAGAGAGCGGCTATTTGGCTAGCATCATTAGTGGTCTTGCTTGACACAAAGTTATCCATTTTACTAAACCTATCTACAACTACATAAACACTATCCATGCCTTGTCTTGTTTTGGGTAACCCAACTACAAAATCTATGCTCAAGCAATCCCAAGGCCTAGTGGGAATAGGTAGTGGTTGGTAAAGACTAGCATTTGAAGAGGTACCCTTGGCTCTTTGACACACAATAAAACTCTCCAAATACCTCTTGACATCAAGATTGATTTCCAGCCAATAGTAGGACCTTTGAACTAGTTCTTGTATCTTAGTGATCCCAAAGTGACCAGTCAATGCACCATAGTGCTTTTCTTGTATCATATTCTCCCTAATAGAACATCTAGGGACACATAGTTGATTTCCTTTAAACAAAGGTAACTTTTCAAAGTATATTCAACATACTCACTATGGAAATGGTTCTTGTATTTAGTACATACCATGTAAATATTTGCAAAGTCCTCAGCTTCAGCATATAGATCCTTGAAGTGATCTATTCCCATGCTCTTCAACTAAATCTGTTGGATGGTAAGAACTCTTCTTGACAATGCATCTACAACTTGATTGAGGACGCCTTTCTTCTGTTTGATATTAAAGGTGTAACCTTGTAGGTACTCAACCCACTTCATGTGCTTTTGGCTCAACTTCTCTTGAGAATTCAAAAATCTTAAGGCTTGATTATCTGAATAAACAATGAACTCCTTGGGAAGAAAGTGGTGCCTCCACTTTCTCAAGGCTCGAACCAATACATACAACTCAAGGTCATAAGAAGAATACTTCTTCTTTGCTTCACTTAACTTCTTAGAATTAAATTATACTGGTCTACTCTCTTGGCTTAGGATAGCCCCAATAGCTATGTTTCTTGCATCACATTCAATTGTGAAAATCTTCTCAAAGCTTGGCAAGACTAATACTGGTTGGGTAGCAATATTTTCCTTCAACAACTCAAATCTTTTTTTGGCTTGTTCATTCTACATGAACTTGGTCTTCATTCCTCCTTTGATTTTGTCCAACATAGGAGAAAAAATAGCACTAAATTGCCTTATGAACTTCCTATAATACTGAGAAAGGCCATGAAAACTTCTTACCTCTGTTGTTGTCCTTGGAGTAGGCCAATTCATAATGGCTTCCACTTTTCTCTTGTCCATTTTCAGATTACCATGAGATAGAAAAAATCCAAGGTACACTAGCTCTATTTTGATGAACTCACACTTCTCCAAGTTAATCATTAAATTCTCTTCATCTAGCCTCTTGAGTACTAATTCCACATGCTTGAGGTGTTCCTCTCTTGTCTTACTAAAGATGAGTATATCATCCAGGTATACCACTACAAACTTGCCAATGTGATCCTTGAGTACTTCATTCATCAACCTCATAACAGTTGATGGAGCATTTGATAAGCCAAATTGCATGACTAGCCATTCATACAGCCCTTCAGTAGTCTTGAAGGTTGTCTTCCATTCATCTCATTCATTCACCCTTATCTGATGATATCCACTTTTTAAATCTATCTTTGTGAAGTACCTTGTACCTCCTAGACAATCCATCAAGTCTTCTATCCTACGGATAGGGAACCTATATCAGATAGTGATCCTATTTATGGCTCTAGAGTTAGTACATAATCTCCAAGTACCTCCTTTCTTAGGGGCTAGGACTATGGGTACAAAATAAGGACTACTAATCTTCCTTATAAGACCTTGTTCTAGTAACTCTTGAATTTGCCTAGTTATTTCCTCATTTTGTTGAGGGGTCATCTTATAGGCTGCCTTATTGGGTAGGGTAGCTCCAAGAATAAGGTCAATCTTATGGATTATGGGTCTTATAGGGGGTAAGGTTGATGGTTGTCCATCACTTACAATACCTTCATACTTCTGCAACATTTCTTGTATCACTTGTGGCAGCTCTGTCCTCTTCACAATTTTGTCTTCCACTTCCTTGGGCTTCAACATTAGTGCAAAGACAACTCCTTATCCTTTCTCTATGGCTTCCAAGAACTCTTTATCACTCACCATTAGTACATTGGGACCTACTATCTTCACCTTTATATCTTCTAACAATGACTGAGTGTTGAAAGTCATGTTATCCTTCTTGAAAGTATAGGAGTTATTTATTCCATCATGGATAGCTTGGTTGTCAAATTTTCATGGCCTGCCTAGGAGAAAGTGACATGCATCCATGGTTAGTACATAACATAGTACCTTGTCCTTATATCTCCCTATAGATAACTCCACCCATGCTTGATCTTATTCACTAAAACATGTTGTCCCTTATTGATCCATGTTACCTTTTAAGGTTGTGTATGAGGTATCCTTGTTATGCCTAACTTGCTGACTGCTTCCTCTAATACAATATTATCAGTATACCTTGAGTCTATGATAACCCTACATACTTTACCCATCACCCTACATTTGATTCTAAACAAAGATCTCCTTTGGCTTGGCTCCTCCCTGATTGGCTCGTTGATCAATGTTCTCCAAATCATGAGGTTCTCACCTTCCTCTAAGTTTAATGGCACCTCATGGTGTTTATCAGTTGCATTTGTGTCTTCTTGGACTAGATTAGTCCTCTTTTTACCTCCTTGAGAAGTACTACCCTTCTTTGGACACCTATAGGTAGGGTATCCCATTTGGTTATAATGGTAACATTTCATATTGGAAAAATAATTACCTCTTCCTTGTCCACCACTTCTACCTCTAAAATTGGAGTTCCTTCCTCTACCACCTCTACTAGAACTTGATTTTTTCTACTCATTGTATTTGACTTCTCCTTGTGCCCTTGATTCTGAACTTCGTCCACCATAACCACCTCTTTGTCCTCTACTATCTCTTCATTTAGAACTTTGTTCTTGCTTCCTTTTGCCTTTCTCCTCTATCTTCAAGGCCATTTGATATCATTGGAAGATGGTTTTGAAGTTCACAAGACTCATGTCTTCTTGAATAGACCATTTGAGTCCATTCAAATACCTAGCTAGCTTGATGCTTTCATCTTCAACCAATTGTGATCTTAAGCACAATTTTTGGAACTCTTCAGTGTAGTCTTGGACATCAAAGTATTTTTGTCTAAGATTATCTCTCCTCCTATGTAGCTACACCTCATAATCATTAGGAAAATAGGTTTGCTTCATCTTAGTCACCATGCTCTTCCATGTGGCTATAGGACTCTTTCCTTCTTTCTCTCTTTCAGGTTGAACAAACTTCCACCATGTGAGAGTTGAACCTCTCAATCTTGACTTGGCCAGATTTACTTTTTGGGCCCCTATGATACCATCACATTCAAAATGGTTCTCTATTCTATCTATCCAATTCACTATTGAATCAAGATCCATTTCTTCACTAAATAGTGACACACCCTCCAAAGCTTTACCACTTAAAGCCTTCAATGCCTTTAAGAAGGGTTCTTGGTCACTAACAGGGTCAGGGGTTGGATCTTCCTCTTCTAGATCCACTCCTTTCTCCCTTTCTTCTTCTTCTTATTTTTGATCTATCTTATCCTTCATCTTCTCAGCTTTGTCTTGGACTTCTCCCAAGAGTTTCTCCATTTGAGATAACCTTTCTCTTAACAATGTGTTGTCTTCTTCTTGATCTTCTACCTTTTTGGCTAACTTAGCGTTAGTCACCATGGATTATTCTTTCTCTTAAATTCCAGGTGTGTTCTCTCCAACTAATTGAGTAGACTGAAACATCCACCACAATCCTAATCTTTAATCAAGCTATGATACCAATATGATGTAAGTGTTCCAAATGGCTTGCATGCACAATCTACTAAGAAGATCTTATTTATATTATTTAAGGATCCTAATCTCCTCTAGGTCCTTATTAGGCTTAGATAATTAAATATTTCCTAATCCTACTCTCCTCTAAGAGTCTCCAATTTTTGCTTCACCTTTGAAAGACTAGCATCCTATAGTCACTTCACTTCTCCACTTCTACTTGCACTTAGAAAGGTCTAAGTGCCAATCTTCACTCTAATATTCTTGATTATTTTGTAGGGGTTTCCATCACCTTGTAGACATTGAATATGATCATATTTTAATCCATCTTGATGGTTCTCATATCCATTTTCAATTGAGTCTAAGTTTTTGTCTTCAAAAGGCCTAATTTGGCTTACTTCCTTGTAGCCCTTAACAGTGTGTTTTTTCTGACTTCTTTCAAAACTTTTCCAAAGAAGTTCAAATTCTAAGACCATATCCAGATACCCTTTATCCTTTTACAAAGTATTTTGTAAGTCTTAAACCCTTAAATCATTCATACATGGGGTTCCTACTAACTAGGACCAATAGGGCTAATATGCCTAAATTTTAGGACAGTGTGCACCACTATGCAAAACTTGCTTAAAACTTGACTTCACTGATTTGTATGGACTCAAACTGCCTAAAATATCAAGGTAACACTAAACCCTAACTAGAAATTTACTTGGACTGTATAGTTCTTTCTTTCCCTGCTCATGAATGCTCACTGTTTCACTTCCAGACCTCTAACCGAACAGTGCGTGCTCGCCTAGGGCTTGGATCTAAAAATAGAAGCTTGACTTCCTAAGAATCATAGCTCTACACATATGTACAATACTTACTCCCCTAACATTTCCATCTACCATTAGGTGTTTCCCATGGTTAGATTTCATGGTGGAGCCATGACTTGACTGTCTAGTCAGGACAGGACCAATGGACTCCCTAGTTACAAAACAATTTAGCTACGACTGTATACTACCTCTACTCAACTAACTCACTGAATGAAAATTATGTCTAACTATGCTATGCATGCAAAAAAACCATTATATTCAATCGCTCAATCCATACAATATGACTGTCACAAGGAAATGCTCGGCATTATCAAAAAATCAGAATTGCAGAGCTCTATTCAACTACACACTTGTTACAATGTAATGACTAACTATTTTATTCGAGTCCCTCCATACCTTAGATGCCTTCTTACACCATTCTAGGCCTTATTGGTTGATTCCCCACTACTATTTTCAAGGAGAATCCAATGTAACCAATGTTGCATGCAACATTTGCAATTATTGCAAATGTTGTCATGACAACTGTTGGTTGTATTTCCTGTTTTTGCTGCTTTGCCTTGATTCCTTGTCCTGCCCTCTGAAATTTTCAGGTATTCATATTTAAACCTTGCATAAACCATGAAAAACCCAATGTATTCAAGTTAAAATGATGTATTTTGAAACCCTAAGACATGTCTTTATATTTCATCGTTACTTTTTTAAAGTCACTTAAGACACGTGCTTTAAGTTAGGTCGCCTGATCATGTTACCCAGAAAGAATATGCTAAATCCTCTCCCGACTTTGCTTTTGCCTTGTGTCGTGTAGTCTCTTTACAAAATGGAATATTCCTTCTACTTCTCAAGACTTAGCGATATCTTTTTATTCGGGTAGTCACGGAATAGCTGTGTTATAAGATTTATAATGAATGGGACCCACTACTCAGTCGGGTGATCACGAGAGAAGTCAAAAGTCAAAGAAATATTATCAGACTTCACGATTCACTTCATGTCGCATGATCGCTAGATCGGGCCATGGAAAACAGTTAAGTATTTCTTTAGTCGCGTGGTCTCGTGATCAAATGACAGTTAAGGGATAATAGTCCCGATTCCGCGACTAACTGTTTGATGTTAGTGATTTCCCTCAGTCGGGATGTCGCCAGAACAAGATGATGACTCAGCTTTCCAGTATGCATTGAGTGGACAAAAGAACAGATGACATTTGTCTTGATGTAAGTGGTTGTTGGGAGGTCGCTAGAAGGAGAAAATGGATCAACTGATAAAGAGACTAAGGTATGTTTGGCTTTAGTCACGAGGTCTCCAGATGATTTAAAGGCATGAAGAAATGTTAAGCGATTAAACGACAGTCGTTCGACAAAGAATAAAGAGATCTGATGGTGGTCGCGTTATCTGGAGAAGAAAGTGCCCCAGGGAAAAAGTCCTCCCGACTTGGCGATTAGGGTATGTCGTAAAGTCGCCATAAAAGGAGAAAGGGTACTTTTCAATGATAATATCAAGTTAAAGTTGTCACCCGACTCAGCGACTAGGGTTTCCATGTAGTCTTAAGAAAGAACAAGAGTATCTAGCAACTTAGCGATAATTATAAAGATTAATGATGAACGGTTTGTCGCCAAGTCTGGAGAAAGATGATGAGTTAGTGTTAACCCCACGCGACTTAGATTTTCACTTGTGTTGCTT
The DNA here is from genome assembly GCA_018584345.1 of Thuja plicata. Lineage (NCBI taxonomy): Eukaryota > Viridiplantae > Streptophyta > Pinopsida > Cupressales > Cupressaceae > Thuja > Thuja plicata. The sequence continues at coordinate 4,123,893 of MU227549.1, forward strand.
GATCGCCAGACGGACTTGGGTCAGCCAAGGTAGAGAATGTGCATTATCGCCAGGTTTGGATATTAAACCATGGTTAAGGAAAAGTGCTCGTGACAAAGAGACTTCCTGCAGTCGCAAGGTCGCCAGATCTTGAGATCTAAAATGCGGCGCCAAGTGGATGACATGACAGAATGGATCTCTCGGTGGCCAATCAGATACATGAATTTTGATTACTGTGCACAAAAGGTAGCTGAGATGTATTTCAGAGGATAAATCAGAAGATGCCATGTCAGCTGCCTTAAACATTTGATGATTGCGCCAAAGATTCATAATTTCAAATTTGATTTTCTGTCAACTTCGTGCAACTACGGCTAGGTTTTTGAAAGCTCACGACATGGAAACTTAATGGCAGAAATGATGTTTCCGAATCATGAGCCATGTAATCTGAATCGAGATGGCTATAAACAGATGATTGTGCATTCATTATTGTTCATCGTGCTTTCAGATTTCAGAGCTAAGTTGATTATTTTCTGTGAAAAGTGATATTCAGAGCAAGTGCAGTATTTTCAAAGGTGATCAGAAATCTCTGAAGTTGCAGAGGATTGTGCTCAAGACAGATAGTTGTTACTAGGGAGTTGATTTGTTTTAGTATCAAGGAATTTTAAGATATCACAAGGATGAGTAGAGCTGTGAGCGTTGCTTCTACAAGTGGAGGCAATGGAGAGGAGCAAAAAGGAAAACCTAGCTATTCAGACGAGTTTCTCCAGCTGCTGCCAGGTTCAACACAGAATAGAAAGATAGATGCAAGAGTGTTTAAAGATGACTTTATGAACATCAGAGATGCTGCAACGCTGGGAACAAAAGGTTATTCTCTCTTTACATACTTTTATAAAAATTCAGATAAACCTATCCCTGTTTCAAACCCTTGGACATCTGGTCTGGGTAGGTTATTAGTGGCTGATGTGTTCCTAGATGTTGACCTATTTTTGGACTTGGAAAACCATTATGATTCCCTAACAAAAACCATCAAAAGAGATGATGGCACTGCCTTGCTGATACTGAATAGAAATTCTTTCACGCAAGCATTTGGTTTGTTCAGTACCATGTCAACCAAAATTGACATGAAGAAACAGGAAAAGAGATATAGTCTCAAGCCTGGTGTAGCAAGGAGCTTGTTGAAGAAGCACATGCCAAAGGAATTAAGAGATCATGTAGGTCCTAAGGTTGAACCCTACCCATATTACTATAAGGACCTACACTTTTATATCAAGTACAATGCCTATGCCCTTTGTAGAGTACTAGGGATAGATGGAGATGCAGAAAGAATAGGTCATGGTGTCCTAATGATGGTCTTGGACCTACAAGAGGTGCATTCACGCACCAGTTATGACTACATCCAGCATATTATTGATGAGATGCATGAGGGTTTTATTGCAACTCAGAAGAAGTTAAAAGACCCTAAGGAGAAGGAACCAAATTTTTTGCATTATTCAGTTTTAATGCACCTTCTCTTATATTACAACTTTTCCATCATTGACCCCAATAATTTATCTCCTCAGAGATTCTTCCAGGCATAGACAAATCTTGTCCAGTTCTGGGTTAGGGTTTGGAACTATACATCCAGAGATTGTGACTTCTGTGTCTTTGAGAATTGGATTGTGTATCCAATAGTAAAGAGTCTGGGAATAAGCAGGACCAGAATTCCCTTAAAGGTCATACAGCTGCTTAGGCCCTGTGAGTATCTAGAAAATTGGCCTGGGAACCATAACTGGGGTGACTTCTTCTTGGAGGAGAATTTCACCATATTCAGAGTATTTGGGTGCATTCACCCACCCC
>MU227549.1:4143110-4170107 GCA_018584345.1 Thuja plicata
GCTAACCCTGAGAGGGTATTGAATGAAGGGATCCCATCAACCTCAAGAGTTGGATCCTCTTGGAGAAAAAAGAAAAACTAGGTTGATATGGATGAAACTCCTTTGAAAGGTGAGGAAACAAATGTCAAAAATGATAAGAATACTGTTCAACACTCTTATGATGGAAATACTTCAGATTATGAGGAGGCTGCTGAAAGAGTATTGGACACACCCACAACAACTTCCACTTCCAATGAAAGGGAAGAAATTACCACACCTAGTTCAAACTTAGAAGATAACCCTTCTGATATGTTAGATAATGAAGAGAAATTTATTTTAAAGCAGCTGGCTTTAGTCCAATAAATGAAAAAGGAAAGAGAGATAAGAAAGAAAAAGAACGATCATAAGGATCTTGATAATGATAGAAAGAGACATCCTAAACATCAAACTACCAAACAAATAGATAAGTCTCAGAAAAACAAAGAAGTACCAATCACTCAAAGAGCTTCTACTTTACAAATAGATAAGGGGAAAAAGAAGATGGGTGAACAGAAAGATCAAGACCTTAAGATTCAGAAACCTATTGTTGAACAGATGTCCAAATCAGAGATTGATTTGGAAAAATTGAGAATTGAAAAGGAAACCATGGAAAAGATGTTAGAGAAAGCCCAGATTTTACAGTGTTTTGTTTATGTGAAACTTCAAGCATTTGACTCTATAACCCAAAGGATAGGCACTGATCTAGACTTGGGTCTAATAATCTATCATCATATAAGTTTTCAAAACATTCAAAATTATTCCAAACATAATTGTCACTAAAATATATGAGTTGAACTCATCAAGGACTTATGTCAGCAGGACAGTGTCCACTTTGTTGATTCTTTAGAGAGTGAATCATTAGGTTATCCCTCCTAAAATCAAAAGGAAGAAGGATGCAAATCCTTCTCTCACTTGTTTATGTTCTCAAAACCATAGCCTGGCTTATAATGCTCTATTTTAAGTTAGTCATTGCAATCTCTAAAGTGTTCTATAAGTAGATATAGTGAGGTTTTTGGTTCATACCCAGTGAATGAAACAATCCACCAAACACATAGGCTAAGATATCAGTAATCTTTAAAAGGTAAAACTTGCCTGAGTCTGTGGAGCTCAAAAAGGAAGAAGGATATTATCCAATCCTTAGAAATTAGCCTTTCTCTTTCCTAAAAGAGGTTGCAACTGAGTATGCTAGGTATACTATCATCATTAGGTAAGTGTTGCAAGAAAAAGTGCTAACAAATTGGCGACTCCGCTGGGGAGTCTAAGAGATTTTAAAAGTTTTGTTAAGAATCTGCAGAATATCTCTTGCCTAGGTAATCTGAATATCTGGCACTTAAAATTTTAATTGGTTTACAAGTATATTTATGGTTATTATTAAAATACTCTCTTGATAAGTATTTATCCCATGTTTTGGGTGGCGACTCTAAAAGGAACATCTCTGTGATTAGTGTAAAAGAAATAAATGTCTTACAGAATGAATACTAGGTCAAGGGTGAGAACTGATCCAGAGAGGGTATTACATGAAGGAATCCCATCATATTCAAGGGTTGGAGTCTCTTGGAGGATAAAAAGAAATCAAGTTGATATGGATGAAACCCTTTTAAAATGTGAAGAGGTTAATATCAGGAATGATATGAAAACTATTTAGCAACCTCAAGATGAAAATACTTCAGATTATGAGGAGGCTACTGAAAGAGTATTAGATACACCCATAGTCACTTGTACTTCAAATGAGAGAGAAGAGATTACTACACCTAGTTCAGATTCAGAAGACGGCCCTTATGATATGCTAGCCAATGAAGAGAAGTTTATTTTGAAGCAGCTTGCCCTAGTTCAACAAATGAATAAGGAAAGAGAAAGGAGAAAGAAAAGGAAAGATCATAAGGATCTTGATAAAAATAGAAAAAGACTTCCAAAACACCAAACTATGAAAGAAATAGAGATGTCTCAAAAGAACCAAGAGATACCATTCACTCATAAAGCTTCCATTTTACAAATAAATAAGGGTAAACAAAAGATGGGTGAACATAAAGGTCAAGAACCTAAATTTCAGAAGTCCGTGGTTGAACAAATGTCTAAGTTAGAAATTGATTTAGAAAAATTGGGAATTGAAAAAGAAACCATGGAAAAAATGTTGGAAAAGGCACAAATGGAAGCTGCCACAATTGAAATGAAGAAAAAGATAGATTTTTTACAATCTTCAAAATATTCTTATACTGTACTAGAGAGTAATACAACTTTTAGAGGAAAAGCTACTATGGCTAAAGAGGATGATTGTTTTCAAAGGAAACCATTGCAAAATGAGAGGTACAAACAATTTGATTTTGTGGGTATCCCTGGATACCCTAATGCTTTTCCTAAAGATGTGGATGATATAGGAGAAAAGCTCCCAAAGTTTGTTGGTAATAATGTGATATCTTGTGAAACACATTTAAGGAAATTCATTGACTTTGTTTATGACTTGAATATCACCCATGAGGATGTACTAATGAAGTTATTTGTTCAGCCCCTTTTTGAGGATGCAAGAGAATGGTTTAGAAGCCTTGCTAATGGCTCTGTTGTTTCTATGCATGAGTTGATTGAATTATTTAAAGATCAGTATGGAGACAAAACAATTAAAGGCTTTTTATTGAATGAGTTCAATAATATCAAGAAAAATTACAATGAAGAGGTTACTGATTTTAACACAAGATTTCAAAGAGCTAGATGCATAAACTATTCCAGAAGATAAAGCTAGATGAAGAGGTATGTCTAGCAACTTATTTAAATGCCTTTGATTCCAAGATGGGATATGCTCTAAGAGATAAAAACCCTAGAACTCTTACTGATGCTTATAAAATAGCAGTTAATATTGAAATGAATAGAAGAGTGTCTGGTAAATTAAATATGAGGGATGATGTAAGGTGTAGCAAGAGCAATCTGAAAGAGACAGAATATAAAGAATATAGGGCTCCTCAAAATAATAGACCTTCTTACAATACTACTTATAATCCTCAGAACAGAATGCAAAATCATCCATATGGAACTTAGTTCAAAGATGGAAAGCCTGTTATTGCACCTAAAAGGGAAAAAATAGACAATAAAACTCTAGATCCCCTACATAGAAATTCTGTCCATTTCTGCAATGAGGAGACATGGTGTGAGGCTTGTGACGCTCCTCATAATCCTGATTTTTGTGTTGTCTCCTTGAATTTAAAGGAAAATGAGGAACATGAAAATGATGAGGGGTAACATTGTGATCATAGTATGACCAATACCTTTTCATGCCATGATGTTGATTCAAACAATGAGGAGGAGAATCATGATTCCTATGTCTCACAAAAAAGGATTGAGAATCATCACCAATAGATTTTGTTTGATAGTGAAATCGTTGAAACTGATGACAATATAAGATGTTATGCTCAAGATGGTTAGGATGTTCCACTCATAAGGAAAGCTTCAGATGAAGAGAAGGCTAGAATTATTGCTGAGTTAGTGAATAAAGTTAGAAGAAATTATCACTTAAGGAACAGGGTGGTAGGTGGAACTAGTACCCAACCTTCAGGTGTCTTTATAAAGGAAAACAAGGTTGACACTAAGTATGCTCAAAAAAAGGAAGGACCTAATGAAAGTGTAAATAAACACAAGGTCAAGATTGTCACAAAGGCCATAGAGCCAAATGTGGTTCATGAGTTAGTTCAAAAAGAAAACAATGGGGAAAATGATGTTATTATTGATAAATCAAAGTATTTAGATCTGAGGTACACTCCAGTAGACATGGGTCAGTGCTTGTCCCAAATGACAGTTAAGGTTCCATTTCTAGAAATGATGAGGATCAAAGAACATAAAGAGAAGGTGATGTCATTGTTAAATAGTGTACCCACAATAAAGTTTTAGGGTCCAGTGGTGGTTTCTGAAAAGACAACTACCAAGGGAAATGAATTAGAGGTGTTGAAATCTGAAATTCCTCAAATATTCCTAAATGCAACTTCTTATCCAAAAGTTGTTGACCCATTTTTTCTCTCATTGATAATTAATGATAAAATGCTCAAGAATTGCATGATTGATTCAGGAGCCTCAAATACAATTATGCCAATTGAAATCATGAAGGCAATGGGGCTACAAGTTGATACACCTCATGGAAGATGCAGAGCTATGGAGTCTAGAGAGGTCCCTATAATTGGAACTATTGAGGCTATGCCTTATCGACTAGCGGTTTGCCTTGATGTAGTGATGAGAATGAATGTTCTTGTGGTTGACATAGCACCTCATTATGGCATGTTGTTATCAAGAAAATGGAGTGCTTCAATGGGTGGTAGTATACAAAATAATTTATCATATGCTACTTTCAACATTGCTGGAGAAAATGTCAATGTTTTGAGAGAGAGCTGAACTCCCCACATGATATAAAAATATGAAGATACTCATGTGAACTATTGCATTGACATAGACATGGAAAATTTTAGAATGCAAAGAGATGAGCATAAAAATCAAGAAGCTGACCTTTTGAATAGAGAATCAATCTTGCAGGAAGATGGATTATGGAAAATGTACTTTGATGGTGCTTGCTCTAAACAAGGATCAGGGGCAGTGGTATTGTTGATATCTCCATCAGGTACAACTTTTAAATACTCATTTCTGTTAGACTTTCAATGTACAAACAATACTACAGAGTATGAGGCTTTATTCTTAGGACTTGATATTGCTACCAAACATGGTATAAAATGTTTAAAGGTTTATGGTGACTCTGAGTTGGTGGTAGCACAAGTCAGATCTAAATATGCTGTGAAGAATGATAGATTGAAAATATACAAATATGCTATTTTGGATCAACTTGAGATGTTTGATGCCTTTAATATAAATTGGATAGAGAGGTCAAAAAATATTATGGCTGATTTTCTAGCGAATATGGCTATGAAAAATGATGATTTGACCTTACATGGAGTATCAATACTTGAAGTAAAAACAAGACCAGTTGTTCCAGACAACATATACAACTGGCAGGTGTTCTAGGATGATCAAGATATTTTAAGGTTCATGTAATGTTTAGATCACTATGAGAACCAAAGTATTGATTGTGGTTCCTTACTGGAACATGATGATGGAAATGATTATATCTTTGGAAATGAAGTTGTCCAATTAAGTTCTAATCAGATTCTTAGGGGTTTGTTTGAACTTGAGGCATTGTTTATAACTCAACAAAATGATACATCCAAGTTAAGTAATGCTAATGCTGAGGATCTAGAAGAAATAAACTTAGGATCTGAAAATAATCCTCAAATAGTTTATATTGGAAAAGGTTTGGATTCTCATGTAAGAATAAATCTGATTAAGCTATTGAGAAAATACAAAAATTTCTTTGCATGGTCATATGACAACTTGAAAGCATATAGAGAAGACCTTTTTTAGCATGAAATTCCTTTGAAGCCAGATGTCAAGCCATTCCGGCAGAAGCAAAGACCTATTAATCCCTTGTTGGCTCCCAAGATGTAGCAAGAGTTGATGAAGCTCAAGGATGCAGGGATAATCCAGCCTATTAGACATTCAACATGGGTATCAAATCTAGTGCTAGTTAGGAAGAAAAATGGTGACATCAGACTATGTGTTGATTTCAAAAACCTCAATATTGCTTCATTAAAAGATAACTATTCACTGCCAAATATGGAAGCAATGTTGCATAAGGGAACTAGTTGTGAATTGTTGTCCATGATGGATGGTTTTTCAGGTTACAACCAGGTTTTAGTTAAAGAAATAGAGTAGTATAAAACTGCATTTACTACTCCTTGGGGAACATATGTGTATATCAAAATGCCTTTTGGATTAATAAATGCAGGAGAAACTTTTCAAAGAGCCATGGATGTTGCTTTCAAGGATTTTATAGATCTATTCATGGTCATTTATTAGGATGACTTGACTGCATATTCCAAAAAAGCTTTTGATCATTGTGACCACCTGGGTAAAAATTTTAAGAAAGCTTTGGAATATGGTGTTTCATTGAACCCTAAGACGTGTCATTTTGCGGTCAAAGAGGGGAAGTTGCTAGGACATATAGTGTCCAAAGAAGGGGTAAGGATAGACCCTAAGAGAGTGGAAGCAATTCAAAGAGTAATTGCTCTAAAAAAATTTAAAAGTGTTCAGTCCTTTTTAGGGAAGATAAATTTTGTCAGAAGGTTTATAGTCAATTTTGCAGAAATTGTTAAGCCCATTGTGAAATTACTGAAGAAAGATGCTAAGTTTGTTTGGAATGAGGAAGCTCAACAAGAATTTGAAAGAATTAAAGAGGCAGTACAAGAGGCTCCAATTTTGAAATCTCCAGATTACACTAAGCCTTTCTCTTTGTTTTCATTTGCCTCATTTCATACCATTACTGCCATATTGCTTCAAAAGGATGAACAGGGATTTGAACATCCTATAGCCTTTTACAGTAGATCCTTGCAGGCTACAGAACTTAACTATGAAATAATGGAGAAAAAGGCTTATGTATTGGTTAAGGCTATAAAATCATTTAGACCTTACTTGGTTTGTGCTAAGGTGTAGGTCTATGTTCCTCATTCAGCAGTAAAAGATATCCTTACACAGTCAGAGGTTACTGGTAAGAGATGTAAATGGATTACAAGAATCCAAGAGTTCAATCTTGAAATCAGTATCAGCAAACTAATAAGAGGACAAGGTCTAGCAAAACTTATGACAAAAGAAAATCTAGATTTAGTACAGCTGAACCAGATAGAGATACATGATCAAGCTATTACTAGTATAGAAAGGCAAACATATTATGCTGATATTGTTTTCTTTCTCAAAAGTGCTAAGTGCCCTAATCATTTATCTAAAAATCAAAAGAGAAGTCTAAAGTTATAAACTTAAAGGTATATTCTGATCCAAGGAGATTTTTTTTGGAAAGATAAGAGTGGTATACTATTGTTGTGCCTTGAAAAATTCCAGGCTGAGAGGGTTTTGGCTGAGATGCATCAAGGGGAATGTGGAGGTCACTTTTCTGCTAAGACCATCACCCATAAGATTTTGAGTTTGGGATATTATTGGCCTACTTTGTTCAAGGATACATATATTTATGTTAGAAAATGTCAACCATGTCAGAGTTTTTCCAACAAATTAAAATTCGTAGGTGCTCTATCACTAAATCCAGTGAGTACTGAGGCTCCTTTTTCTATGTGGGGGATTGATTTTATTGGTGAATTTCAAGAGAAATCTAGTGTAGGACATAGCTAGATACTGTCGACCACTGATTACTTTACTAAATGGATTGAGGCTATCCCTACTAGGAGAGCAACAAGCAAGGTGGTTACTAAGTTTCTCATGGATAACATTTTAACCAGGTCTAGTGTGCCTAGTAAATTAGTGATGGATTATGCTATGAGTTTCAGATTAGAAGAAATGACAAGCTTCTATGAAAGGTATGGGATTACAATATCATACTCATCTCCATATCACCCACAAGCTAATGGACAAGCTGAGTCTAGCAAAAAAAGCATATTGAAGATACTAAAAAGGACTCTGGAACAAAATAAGAAAATATGGCATACAAACATGAGGTTAGCCCTTTGGGCTAATAGGATAAAAATCAAGAAGGCAACTGGTAAGTCCCCTTTCAAATTGCTATATGGTTTACAAGCAAGGTTTCTAGTGAATAATTTATTACCTATTTACTAGTTCATACAAGAGAAATATTTAGATGTCTCTAACCCAATGCAAGACAAAATGATACAATTGATAGAATTAGATGAAACCAGCAGAGATAGTCAGAGGGAGAACTTAAGATTACAGTAGAAAATGAAGTATTTGTTTGACAAAAGTGCTACTAACAGAAATTTTTAGGCTGCTGACTTAGTTCTCCAAAGGAATTCAAGGGCAGAAGATAGAGGTAAGCATAAGAAATTTGAGACTCTATCGTTAGGGCCTTATATAATCTCAGAACATTTTGGCAAAGATTCATATTTGTTGAAAGATATGGAGGGAGAAGGTTTTGAGTTTCCTGTGCATGGGCAATTTTTGAAACCATTTTTCAAATGAAAATCATTGTAGTGCACAAGTAAATATGTATTATATGTTTAGTCTTTTCCCTATTCGTAGGTTCTGTAAATATTTCCCTCCTCTCTTTGGTGTTCAGTTCTATTTTTGTGGTGTTCTGCAGCCAGAGATTCTATGGTTCTTTGTCATAAACCATGTTTAGCCAATCCTCATTAGAGCCACTGTTGGTTGTATTCTAGGTTTTGGCTTCTTTCCCTCAGCTTTGTAGTTTTCCCTCTAAGGGTTTTCATGTTTTCAAGTCTAAACCTGTGAGAATATTCAAAAGACTTGAAACCCTAGCTCTTATTCAGTGTTCAAACTTGAACAGAAACCCTTGGGTCCTATTTGTTTATGTTTCTCGATTACCTTTTTGCCTCACTTAAGTCATGAGTTGTATTCTAATCGCCTAGTCACATAATTGAAAATGGCATATTCCTTTTTATCCTAGACTTAGCGAGTAGCCTTTGTCACATTGTCTCATGCAACATTTGAATATTCCTTTTTATTTCCTAGACTTTGCAATTTCCTTTGTGTCGCATAATCGTGAAATCATTAAACAGGGCCAGCAATATGTCAAGGGGCCCATAGATAGGTTGGGAGGTCGCAAGAATTTTTCAGCAGTCAAGGGTTTATTACGAGACATTGTGATTTCCTTGTGTCACACAATCTCTAAATGAGTCTGAGGTTATGTGTGATATAAAGGATTTAGTCACGCAGTCTCCATAAAAGATGCCGGTTAAGTTAAAACTTCTGAGACTATGTGACTAACCTTTAGCGGTTTCGGATAGAGCACAGTCGGGTTGTCGCCAGATGACTCAGCCTTCAAATCACAATAAGACACATGTCAAGAGGTAAATTAAATTTTAAGAATGATCACTTAAACTAAAAATTTTATTTAGCGACTACAAGACTAACTAGGAGTTTCTGTTGGTCGCAAGGTCTCAGAATATTTTCAGGGTATAAGAAGTTACTTGGTGATTAAGCGATAGCCGTCAGATAATGTCATTGAAAGATCCTATAGTAGTCGCCAAGTCTGAGAATAAAAGAGCCTAAGGAGAAAAGTCCTTGCGACTCAGTGGCCAAGGGTATGTCACGAGGTCGTCACATAAATTAAGTGGCAACATGCCTTTGTCGCGTTGTCTCAAGAAATTTTGGTACTTAGCATTTTCATTTAGCGATTAAGTGACTAAGGGCAGTCACATAGTCTGGAAAAGGAAAGATAACATTTAGTGACTAAGAGATAACTATAGAAGTTAACACTAACAGTTAGTCGCATAGTCTTAGAAAAGAATGTGGGTTAGAAATAACCATTGGCAAATTTGATTTCCTTGTGTCACGTGATCGCCAAATGGTGACTGTGGTTAGCAAAAGTAAAGGAAGTTGTGTAGTCGCCATGTCTCTAGAGAAATCACAGGTTAAGGATTGGGGTCAGCGATAGAGAAAATAAGTGTAGTCATGTGGTCGCTCGATACCAAATTCAGTGAAAAGGTGGCAGTATCAAATATGTCAGTATGAATCATTCATCGGCCAATTAGATTTTTAGATTTTGATTATTGTGCATAAAAGGGTAGCTGATATGTATGAAAGTGGGCCAATCCCAGGATGACATGTCAGCTCATTTGAATTTTATAAGGTTTTTCCAGGGATTTAGTTTTATAAATTTGATTTTCCTGTCACACTCAGGAAACTATGGCTAGGTTTTCAATTATGTTCACAGTATGTGGAATTAAAGATAGAATTGATGTTCTAAAAATCTAGAGCTATGTACTTCAAATGGTTACTATAAGGAGTTGATTATATGTTCATTTTCATTCACCTTACTTTTAGAATTCCAAAACGTGAAGAGCTGAGTTGTTTGACAGAGTAAAAATTCAGAGAATTACAGGGTTTTCTATTGTTTTAAGGCTCATTGTTTCCAAAGAATTATGCACAGGATAGTTTGTGAATCTCAGTGTTAGATTTGTTTCAATATCGATAAAGAGAAGGAGATTCAAGCACTATAAACATGAGCAGAGCGGTTAGTGTAGCCTCGACCAGCGGTGAAAGTGAGAAGGTGGAAGACGAGGCCAAGGGAAAAGTTAATTATTCAGATGAATTCCTCTGGTTGCTTCCTGGTTTTACTCAGAACAAAAGGGCAAATCCAAATGTGCTCATTGATGACTATCGAGATGTTCAAGATGTTGTTAGTCTAGGAACAATAGGTTTTTCTCTTTTTAATTATTTTTATAAGAACTTTGATAAGGCTATTCCAGTGTCAAACCCTTGGACCTGTGGTTTAGCCAAGTTAATTGTTCCTGATGTCTTCATAGATGTAGACTTGTTCCTAGACCTGGCCAATCATTATGATGTTTTGTCTAAGATAATCAAAAGGAATGATGGCACTACCCTATTGATATTGAATAGAAATTCATTCATGCAAGCCTTTGGCTTATACAACACCATGTCCACCAGAATTGACATGACAAAGCAGCAACAAAGATATACTTTGAAGCCTGGTATTGCTAGAGGCCAGTTGCTAAAACATATGCTAAAAGAAGTGAGAAGATATTTGGATCCTATGTCTGGGACTAGCCCATATTATTATAAGGATTTACACTTCTATATCAACTATGTTGCCTATGCCCTATGTAGAGTGCTGGGGATAGATGGTGATGCAGAGAATATTAATGCATGAATTTTGATGATGGTGTTGGACCTACAAGAGGTCCACTCCAATACTTGTTATGATTATATTTAGCATATCATTAATAAAATGCATGAGGGTTTCATTGCAACATAGAAGAAGATGAAAGACCCAAAGGAGAAGGAGCCCAAGTTCTTAAACTACTCCATTCTCATGCATCTCCTTTTGCATTTCAATTTTGTTATCATGGATGTTAATAATTTATCCCCTCAGAGGTTCTACCAAGCAAGACCAAATCCTATCCAATTTTGGGTGAGGGTTTGGAATTACACTTCTAGGGACTGTGATTATTGTTCTTTTTAGAATTGGATCATGTATCCAATAATACAAAACTTGGGGATCAGTAGAACAAGAATCCCACTAAAAGTTATACAACTACTTAGGCCATGTGAATACATAGATATGTGTGGTTGAAAGCATAATTGGGGTGATTTCTTCTTGGAAGAAAATTACACAGTCATTAGGGCATATGGGTGTATTCACCCACTTCATCTATTACCATATTATGTACCAGCAAGAGTGGCAACAATGGAATTGATATGGTAGTTATTGTTGATAGACAATGAGCATTTTGCACCACATAAGAAGGGGACTTTGACCCCTAGGCAATTTAGAATTTTTAACTTCACAATTGGTAAAGGTGCTATTGATACAGTGGGTCAATGGTTGGAAGGATACAGAATGGGGGTAGCCCCTTATAGATATATTGACCCAGAAGGCTTTATGGCAGGGGTAAGAAAATTATATACTCCTACAATCCCCAATACTAATGTTCACTATCAATGCATAGAGGAAGATGCAACAAGGAATATCTTAGATGAAGATGATATTCATACAAGAAGACTGAGGATTCAAGAGCTGTTAAATCTTGAGAGGCAAATAAAGAGAAATGGGATGGCTTTTAGGGGTTTTTACCCTAATCTCCCATATTTTGACAGGATTAAAGCCATGATAGATAACTATTATGTGCTTATAGAACAACTTCATACAGTTCTTGACAAAAAAGGTGCTCAGACACCTGATTATTCAGATTCTGAATACAACAGTAGTAGTGACAATGATTATGCATGTCCTACTAGGTATGCTCCACCACAACAAGATATTGCTAAAATGCTACAGTTGCAAGGAGAAGAGGTCCACATTGTGGATTTGACAATGGTCACCCAACTAGATGATATAGAAGAACCCACTGCAAAGAGACAGAAATTAGGGATAGGTCAGACTTCGACTGAAGGGAAAAATAAGAAGAAAGATAAGGCTAAGGCCTTAGTACTTGGAAATAGGTTATATGATCATAACCTAAAGAAAGCAATCAGGGAAGGCAAGAAACAACAGCCTGATTTAGATGATGAGGTTGAAGTTCCTCTTAAGGCATGTATTGATGAAACATTGATTCATCAACAAGAATTTTTGAATGATGATAACTTTGTGAAAATTGAGGAGTTCAAAGACTTCTTGAGATGGTATAAGAAAAAGAAAATAAGAGCTCAATTGACAGTTGATGGTAAGGAGACCATAACTAATGAGGCATTGGTGGCTTTGCAAACTTATGATCCTAAAAATGAGGATATCTCACCGGAAGATGCAAGGAAATTAGTACTAGGAAGTGGTATACTATTGGCTGAAGGCTGGGATCTAGCATCCACCTTCATAATTGATCAAATAAGGAAACAACCAGACCTCAAGATGGCTAGTGAAGTTTAGATAGGTGATGTGATAAAAGGATTTGGGTATAGCCCAAAGTCTCAGGCCTTTGCAATGTGGAGCCTGTGCCCAAAAGATCAAAATCCCCAAGTGGTGAATATTCAGGAGAATATGGTGGGCAGCCAAATGGTGTGGACGATGCAAAATACAGGGGATTTGGAGATATCCCAAATCATGACACACTAGGCTCACTTGAATGAATACAAAACTAAACAATTGTCTAAAAAGTGTAGTACATTGTTAGAAGAGACCAGCGCATTGGCAAAAGATAGAGAATTATGTCGAATGCAACTTTACCAGCGGGACCAGATGATAAAGAAATTGATGGAAGAATTGGAAGCAAAACCTGAGGTGATGTATGTACCTATGCAACCACAGCCCCTGCAAATTGAAGACAAAGCAAAGTCTGAAGAGGTGGTTGAGGAGAAACCTAAGGAAGAGAAAGGAAATGCAATTGCTTTAAGAGCATTAAAGGGTGTGTTACAACATGGAATTGACATCTTAAAAGATATAGCTATTTTTGTACTCAATACCTACAACAAATTGACAACTTTTCAAACTGAGGTAATGGGGTATTTGGCTATCCTCAACCCCTATTTTACTAAGTGTTCTACTAGGGTGCAATTATTTGAGAAGCTAGCATCATTGCAGGCCTTGAGATTAGATTTACTAGAAATAGCGACTGAAGTTGAAGATGAGATCAAAAGAGTTAATATTACTCTCTCATTATTTAAGGGAAAATTGAACCAAATTGAGGTAAAGTTAAGCCTCTTTTCTGATTATTTTAACAGATTTATACCTTAAGAGGAGATGATAATCAAGTAAAGGCCTTAGATGCCTGGAGGGGTGAGTTTGAGAGTTAAATTCCTAGTGATGAGGCATTTATTTCAGGAACAGATATTGATATAGAAGGGTTCAATAAGATATTGGACAAAGCTTTCAAGGCAGAGACTGACATCAACAAGTTTCTAGTATATGTCAAGAATATCACTGATGCAAGATGGGACAGGGAAAAATTCCAAATATAGAGTACTCAAGACTTCAAGTGGCCATCAGATGATGAAGTGAAAGCATGGGAGTTGATGACTACACCTAAGAGAAAGAATCCATCAGTTGAAGAAGAAATCTTGGACGATGAGTAAGGATGACTACTTGGCACCTCACCATTAAAGATAAAGAGGATAGTTATTTCAATAGGAGAATGTAGGTAAATCTAAAAGCACGGCCATCTAGACTTGATATAACTACTGCCATCTACCATGTATACTATCAGATTCAAGTCGCTAGATCAGGAGAAGAACAAAGAATATCTATTTTCATCTTTTTGGCTTGGTCATTCCACCGCTTCTTCTCTCTCTTTCTTTTTGTCTCTTCTGTATTTTTAGGGTTAGGTTTTCTAAGACCATTCAAAGATTGTAGCATCCTTTTGAAATGATTCCAAAATGGTTCAAGACCTATATATATATATATAAGAGAGTTGTAGTATTTAAGGGAGGATAAAATATAATGAAAGGCATCAGTCTTTCTAAATCTGTGCCTATGTTCTTTCAAGCTTCAAAGCTTTTTTATGTATAAAGGAAGGATTACATCAATAAAATACAGTGCAATTTTACTCTTCTTTGTTGTTGTTTCTTTATTTCCTATGTATGTTTTTTTATGCTTAAGATTGTAAGGCATTCCAAAGCATTTTGGTTACAAGGTGACTATCTAATTACTTGCAAGTTTCTTTCATGTAAAGAACTAAGTTTTGTGAGTATTTTCAAGAAGCATATCAGTATTTAAGGATTTGATACAATATTTTAGAGGTAATCAAATAATTTGTAAGTCAACTTATCTTAATTGCATTTAGGTTGTAAGGTAGCTTACAATGTTTTGTTTATGTGAAACTTCAAGCTTTTGAATCTATAACCCAAAGGATAGGCACTGATCTAGACCTGGGTCTGATAATCTATCATCATCTATGTTTTCAAAACATTCAAAATTATTCCAAACATACTTGTCACTAAAATATATGAGTTGAACTCATCAAGCACTTATGTCAGCAGGATAGTATCCACTTTGTTGATTCTTTAGAGAGTGAATAATTAGGTTATCCCTCCTAAAATCAAAAGGAAGAAGGATGCAAATCCTTATCTCATTGGTTTATGTTCGCAAAACCATAGCCTGGCTTATAGTGCTCTATTTTAAGTTAGTCATTGCAATCTCTAAAGTGTTCTATAAGTAGTTATAGTGAGGTTTTTGGTTCATACCCAGTGAATGAAATAATCCACCAAACACATAGGCTGAGATATCAGTAATATTTAAAAGGTAAAACTTGCCTGAGTCTGTGGAGCTCAAAAATGAAGAAGGATATTATCCAATCCTTAGAAATTAGCCTTTCTCTTGCCTAAAAGAGGTTGCAACTGAGTATGCTAGGTATACTGTCATCATTAGGTAAGTGTTGCAAGAAAAAGTGCTAACAAACTTGACCAATTCCAAGTACAAGCCAAACACAAAAGAATTCTTTACAAGAATCATCTTTTTCTATTTCTCCATCTTTGCCTTCATAGTTTATGATGAGGATGCCATTGATATCAATTTAGGGAACAAAACACTTAAAATAACTCGGTAAGTGAAAATGTGTATTTTCTAAACTCTTAGCTTCTCAAAATATACTTAGAATGTCTACAAAATCCATGAAATAATCTTCTACAAATTTTCTCTCTATTTCTATACTTTTCTCTCTAATCATTGCATGAAAAAATGAGTTCACAACCCTCAAAATTATACCAAATAACTTTATTCCACGCAATAAATTCTCATCACCAACAACTTAGTAGACAAACATAATGCTCAGTTAACACTATAGATACTTTAGCTTAGTGAGTGTACCAAATGCTTCATTTCTTTAGCAACTTGGTTGTCTCACACATATTTACCGAATGGCATTACTGACTCAATACATATTAACTGACTAAACTAGATCAAAGTAATCATAAATATAATACCATAGTGCATCTTAATTCATGCTAATTTGGAATTTGTACAATGAATATAGGATTTGATGTAAGATATAGCTTTGTAAAATATATTACCATACCTTCTTGTAGTGATTAGGTGGAGATGGTGGAACCACTTAATCCATTGGATGAGGTGTCAGGGACTGTTGTGCTTGGTCCTGCATTATCATTTGATGCTTTCCTCCACATTTAATTTTTGATCCTCATGATTTATTCGATTGTATTTCCATTTCCATAAATATTTATTCTGTCTAAACAATCTATGCTTAAATGACTAACCTTATGGTAGTGACAACATGTCATACCAAAGTTTGACCAATTCTTAGACTTAGTTCTCCATTGTCTCATATAGTTTGTTGTTGTATGTCCATATTTACCACATGCAGTACAACAAACCCAAGTGTTGTAATCCCTAGCATAAGAATTACCTTTTCTTCTCGGTTGATTTACCTTTTGTTTTCCTTTAGGCTTCCTGATATGCTTTGTATTATTCCTTGATGTATGACCATGCATGTTACAATTTTGACAATATTTATCCATGTATGGTTTCTTTTGTGGTTTTTTCAACTTGGCTCTACATTCATGTTCTTGATGTCCATGCTTATTATAATTATAGCAATTTCCATTAAATTTAGGAGAGTTTCTTGAAATATCCTTTTCTTTGCTTCTACATATATTTGATGT
Source organism: Thuja plicata (assembly GCA_018584345.1). NCBI lineage: Eukaryota > Viridiplantae > Streptophyta > Pinopsida > Cupressales > Cupressaceae > Thuja > Thuja plicata. The sequence continues at coordinate 4,159,197 of MU227549.1, forward strand.
GTGGCCTGATTTTCCACAGTGATGGTAAGAGGGCTTCTTAGGCTTCAAATTTGAATATACATTCCTTTGTTCATCTTTATTTGACAATTCTCCTTGCTCAATATACCCTAATCCACTATTGTTGTTTTGTGTTCTTTGATAGTTTAGAAAGTCGTCCATTCTCTTAGTACTCTCTTGAGATATCTAAATCACTTCATTATGTTGTTCCAGAATTTTCAACTCATATCTCTGGTTTTCATTCTCTTCTTTCAATACACCAATATCTTCTAGTTTTCTAGAAAGCTCAATATTCACTTGGTTTGCCTCATGACTCATAGGAACAACTTGATTGGTGATCTCAAAGTAATGTTTAGTAAGTCTCAATATCTCATATTCTTTTTCTTGTAACTTTTTAGTTATTTTACTTCTGGCATCAACAACCATGTTTCTATATTGTTCAAATTTATTTTCATCATTCAAGACTTAAACCATTCTAGCCATTTGTGTATCTCAACTGATCTGTAGTACTTAAACTTGTTCAGTAAGTTGTTGATTTCTCTCAGATAGATTTGAAATTATTCCTTTAGATGCATCAATTATGCCACCAAATTTAGACCCAGATGTCTCAAATGGGACATGCATCTCTTGTTCTTGCTAATCATTCTTATGACAGCAAAGTGCCATTTCCTTTCTCTTAATAAACATCTCTTTAACTTTCTCCTTGGATTCTTTGTATTGTTAGACAAAGATCTATAACTGTAACTTCTAATTTTCAATAGTTTTATCAAGTGTATACCTTTCCATTGTAAGATATTTTCTCTTCACTAATTAAACTTTCCAAACAAGAGAACTAGCTCTGATACCAATTATTGGGATAATAGAAAAGTGTCTAACGAGAGGGGGAGGGGTGAATCAGTACCGTTAAAACATTCAAACAAACCTTTGTAACCAAATGTTCTATTATAACCAACTGAGTAAATAACATTCACCAAACATATAATGTCATTACTGAAATGTAAATGCATATAATGTAAACAATAAACATACATCAAATTCAAGTACACATGACATTAGTATTTTGGTATCGCAAAAAATCCCCGTTAGAAGGTAAAAAATGCAGTGGGGATGTGACCCACCAAAATTCACTACTCTAGTAAATAAAGTAGCTTGTTAAAGCTGACAAAGATTGATCACTTTCAGTGACCTTACCTTGTTAAGAGTAACAATGAAATCAATTAGATCTACCTCGTGTGTGGATTTATAAACACAAACTATGTGTGCCATCGGTTAAGAGACTTATACAAAGATGGTTAAGTCTACTCTGTTAGGAGATTTTTGTATTGTTACAATTGTCATAGAGTAACAAAAGTGTGTTATGAACATATTACAATCTCTATATTGTGAATACAAACCCTTTAAGTGCATATAAATTTATCACCTTATTGTGAATCATAATACCTTTTTCTCTTCTCGGTAGCCTCACCTTTGTTCTAAAAACTAAATTCTTGCACTCTAGTCCTTGTCCTAAAACCCTTGTATGATCTCTAATGTCGATAGTATGGTGGCTACTTGATCATTACTTGATAAACATACATTAAAAATGACATCGTAACATTATATATATCAAAATTCTTGACCTAATTGTTGGGATTAATTGGAAGTATGTACTGAGAGGGGAGGGGTGAATTAGTACCTCCAAAACTTTTATATACCTTTTTTCAATTAACCTTTTTAATCAATTGTATATCCATTCAATCTGATTTATAATATCTTGTTGTGAGTTATATAAATTCATAACATTAACATACATGTGAACATTCATGAAAGTAAATTAACACATAACAAAATATATGATATAGCAAAAAAATTTTGTGAGGAAGTAAAAACTGCGGTGGGGATGGCACCAACAAAATCTTCACTATCTGCAGATTGGAAGGGGTTAGTTAAGGCTTACAATTTGATCACTTCTGATGATCTACCCTGTTAGGAGTATCGGTGGAGACCTGTTAAAGTATACTCTATTAAGAGCTTTAGAAACACTATTGAGTGTGCACTCGATTAAGTGATTTGTTGTTCGATGGTTAAATCCACCTTCCTTGAAAGGATTTTTACACTTTTCTCCACTTTTTAGAATGGTAGAAAATTACAACTTGACCTAGTAAATGCAATCTCCTATTGTTGATATAGATCCTATTTAGTTCACATAACAATATTATCAACTTAACTATGATTGAATAATATCTCTGAGTCTCGGTATGCTTTGTTCTTGGTTCTTGCTAACCAAATTCATCTTTTGTTGTCCCTATTCTTGAAACTCTCAATTTGATCCATAGATGTGATCGTCTGATTCATTCATGTTATCCTCTCTCTTTACATCATCTCTTCACGCATTTTAATGAATGATTGCATCATCTATTTATATATGGATTGACATGGATTTAAAACAATTAAATGTCTTATAAATAGAATAAACTCACTTTATCTGACATGGAAGTCAGATCCACTTTTTGCATTCTGCAACTAACTTTGGTTTTGTCTATCGATCATGCTTGATTGTCCTTTATTTTTGTTCTATGAGTTGCACTGTATCTGTCTTTTCGGTCTGCATTGTAACTTTCATATTGGGTTCCTCTGTCGGGTTCCACTTTGTCTTTCTATTTTGGATTTTGGTTTACACACTAACTTGTACCATTGGTTCTCTTTACACTTAGTCATCTTCGGTGATCATCTCTCAATATATAATCTTTGGTTTCCTCATGTCCTATCTTTTGGTGTATGCTTACCGAAAGTATAGTTTGCATACTAATGGAAAATTAATGTCATCAATATCCCCCTCTGATATTAGTATAAAAACTTATAAGCCAAAATACTAACAAAATGTTAAGTATATACAACATATATAATCCTTAGTCATTTAATGACTCCCCCTATGTATATGTTAGTATATTTGTACATATGATGTGTTTCCTTATACATATTATATACATATACATATTTTCCATCTGCCCGTCTGAATAAATGAATGAATACCTGTCATGTGTTCTTTTTGTATTTTGTACTCATCATGTTCCCCCTTTTTTGATATTAAGGGCAAAGGACATTACCTTTAGAGCTTATCAAAAATATGGGAATGGGAAGACTTCATGTCTTCCATCATCATCTCCCATTTCTCTTTGAGGTTCTCTACAGCCATGTGCTCGAGTGTGATATTTGAATGTATGTCGTAGATGTTGTCTGCTACAGACATCTCAAGAGTTGTAATTAGTTGCCTTGCAGAACTGATATGTTGTTGGAGCAGTGTAATATTTGGCAGAAGTTGAGCTTGGAGCTCAGTTACTTCTTCCCTAAATGTGTTTCTACCTCCCATATCTCTTTCCTTAACCTTTTAATCTCTATTATCTTCTCATAATGCATTTTGACTACATTTTCTCCATCAGTGGTTAGGCTTTGTGTACTAGTTGCTAGATTAGTGTCCAACTTTGGAATGTTGTCACTATTTTCCTTAGTGAACTTTTAAATTGTGCTCAATATTTGAATTAAGGCTATAGCTTCAGATATGATTGGATCTAATTCTGATATGCATTCTTATAGCTTTACCTTATTTACCGCCACTTCTTGGCTAATGTTCTCTATGAGCTTTTGTTGGTACTTCATCTTGGCTCTCTCCTTAATTGCCTTCTCAACATCAATGTTTTGAGTTGTGATTGCATTGGTGAGAGTAGCTAGTTGATAAATTATAGGCTTTTTTTTATTGATATCAACATCGGGCACTATTTGATGTAGAATGTCACGTGTTCTCTGTAATGCCATGGAGTGCCTGTGTTATTTCTTCATCTTTTCTTGGAATGCCTTTCTCTGGAATTTCTCTCCATATTCCTGTAGTGCTTGAATATTAAATGTAGAGGGTTTACACTTTGGTATTTCAATGATTTCATCCAATGTAACCTATAACTTGTTCTTCTTTGTCTTTTCTTCTTTTGTGACTCACTAGACTATAACACCATTGGCAATTTCTCAGCCTTTTCTGTTGTGCTTGATGAAGTGACCTTATGTACTTCTTTTTGTTGGTTAGCATCAGTTTCATCTTGTTGGGTGTCTGCAAGAATCTCCACATTCACATTTACATCATTGGTAGCACTCTTTTTAAATTTTACCAAGAGTACCATATTTTGGTTTGTCTCCTTCATTGGTGTCCTTTTCTTCATTAGTCTTGGTTTCTACATTCTTTCTTTGAGTATCAGTATCCTTTTCCTTATATCCTCTAGTAACCTTATTATTGTCAGTTACATCTTTAGTATCTGTAATGTCTTTCTGACCATCGGTGTTATCCTTGTTTGTTTCTTCTCCTGCATACTAGGGAGTATCCTTCTCAGGTGACTTGCTTTCTTCTTGCATGATATTGATAGCTTGTATCAATATTGGAAATTTGTCTAGAATGTTCACTTGTGTAGTATCAAATCTTGTGTCCTTCTCATTGGTTTTTTTCCTTTTCAGTAGTGAAATATTCATCCTTATTTACTTCCTCTATTGGGTCACCGGTAATTTCTATGACATTAGTGTCTGCAATGTTGTCATTTGTGGTGTCTTCCCATGTTTCATCTACAACATATGCAGTCTTATTACTTGTGTTATCATCTTCTTCTTTATCTAACTCAATTGATGTAACATCTTGAGCTGCCTTGCAAACCTCTTGGTTTTGAAATCTTTGTCAGGCATATCCTCCTCAATAGGTCTATTCATTATCTTGCACAATTTCTTGTGACATTCTTGTTCAAGCTCCATTAGTCTTCCTTCAAGAAATTTATATGCCCTTAGCTTTGGTGAGAACTCCTTTGTGTAATTTTCCATCATTTCATCTATCTCTTCCTTCTTAGATTTAGGTGGCATGAGAGTAACAAGTACTCTTTCTCTTATTTCTTTCTCATTCTTCAAAGAAAATGTCCTCCTAGAGTAAAGTTTGTCCAATAGTTCTCTTGGAACATTTTTACTTTCAAATTGCATTGGTACATATTTGAAGTTGTACATTTTAGCAATAATCGCATCCTCAATTTTATTCTGATCTTCTAAATTTTATTTCAGTCATTTTCTAATGTTTGGCTCTGTAATAGATTCATAATTTGCAATATAAACACAAATCTCATCAATAGTTTCAGTTTATTTTACCTTGACACTTTCTCCTTCAAAAGCTTCATCCTACTCGATGTCCTCTATGTCCTCTTAGGTTTTGATGAATTTTCTTCCTTTCTTGTGTTGACTTCACTTCAATGTGGGATCTCTCCTCTTATAATTCCTGACCTTTCCTTTCTTTAGAGGTGGACTAGTGTCCTTTAATGTTTTTCTTATTGTCTGAGAAGAAGTTGTTGTCCTTGGCCTTTTTTTTGGTGGACGAGGAGGTGATTCTAACTCTATTTCTTTGAAGTCATCTCTTCCTTCATCTTTACCAATAGATAACTGCTCTTCTGTTTCTTCCTCCTATTCAACTTCTTCATCTTGTTCACCTTCTTCCTCGGTTGCTGATAGAATCTTCTTGGGAATCTTTATCATCTTGTCCTTTTTCTTGACTATCTTCTTAACAACAAGGCCTGATTTAATTCTTGTATTGGCCTCTTCATATGTGTGAAACCTGAGTGGTTCATTGATCAAGGCATCAATTTCCTTAGGAGAAAGATCAACTTTGATCTCATACTCCAATGGCTCTAACCATGTTGTCCTTAGTACAATAGGCTTAATGTATTTATTGTCAGTATCAACAATGAAGAATATCTCATCTTTATATTGCTCAATGAGTTTCTCGGGGATTCTTACCCTCTTTTTCATTTGGTCTTTGAATATATTGAAGCATTCATCCATGACTATCTTGAAGTTATCACCTAGTGTATCAATGTGCTCACTAATTTGCATCGTGCTATCCCATTTAACATCTCCAAATGATGGGAATGTTTCTTGAAAATAAAAGAAGATACACATTATAAGTGAGCCAAACTTACAAGTGTTTGACTTTGCATTCTTGATAGTCTTTAGGTTTTCCTTTAACTAATTTTAGAGTAGCTCAAATAGGTCTAGTTGTGTACTCTTCTTCACAATTTTGAATGCCATGTCTACTGCACCTGATTCTATGTTGTTTAATCTACTTTCATGGAAGAATTTATAGCCCAAAACACATACACTGAACTTGATTTCACCATCAGTTATTGTGGTAACTTTCATTCCTCTGCCATCCCATTTGGCTCCAGTCATTTTCTCAGTTTCGACCTTCAGTGGATTATTTAGTGCCTTGACATTATTGATTATAGGGTAATTGGTAACCACATGGATGACATCTCATGTTATTTCCTTCGATTCATCCAACCATAACTTGTTGTTATGCATTCTTCTCAGCACTAACTGAATCCATTCAGTTTTGAAGACCTTCAAAAACGTTAGGGCATTGGTGAACCCTTTTACCTCAATGTGTTTTTTCTCTTCCTTGAGTGTTTCATCGTCATTGCAAAGATTCTTGTAAGCTTCTTCAATCTCTTATATTCTAATCTCTGCAACATTGTTGTGTATGAAGGATCAAACATCTTCAACCACTAAAACCCTAGATGGAATGCATGAAAATGCACTAGCATTGTTAGGTTGTGACGCAACCTCAGGATGGATCTTATAGTTAGGTTCCTCACATGCCATGTTCTTGACGAGCTTGAACTCATCTTTCTTTACATTCTTAGATTTCATGGTTCATGAAGTCGATGCCATTTTCAAAAATTTAGGGCTTTTGCAAATTGTATAAAAATAGAGTTGCCAGTCTTCGAAACTTAGAGTTTGTTTCTTTCAAAGATTCATCAGCTACTTAGGCGTGTTATTTTTCAAGTCATGATCACTTTGCGATCCCTTCACTCTGTGCTCAAAAATTGCCTTGGTCACTCTGCTTTGGGTGTCATAAACAAATGAGTTGTTCTGATGCCCTATGTATAGTTGTTTCCCTAAAATGTGTTCCATAAATTCTTACCCACTTCTCAGTGTATGAAGACTGATTTTATCAATGAAGACATTACTTCCTTTGGTGACACTTGAAATGGTTCAGAGTAGTTGTTGTTAACTTTTCTTTTACCGATAGTTTTCGGTATCATTGACAATTTTCTTCATTTTCTTTTTTACTGATGAGGCTCGGTTTGTACTCAACAAGCTTTTATTTTAACTGACACTTCTCGATAAGTGTTGGAAATCTTAGCTTTGATTGTATACCAATGGGTTTTGGTATATATGCTCAAAATAATTGTTATAATATATTTTGACAAGTACAACCATGATGCATCTTTATTATGCTAATTTGGCATTTTATCAACATATTATGGAACTGATGTAAAGTAATAGCTTGGGGTAATGCAGTTCCATACTTACTTGTTCTACTTAGGTGGGGATGGTGATGTCACTAGATCCATTGGATGGGGTGGCACCATTTGCATTTCTCGTTCTAGCTTCATCATTTCTTGAAGCTTTTCTCCACATCTCGTCTCTAGCCATTTGGATATCTTCAATGGTATTTCCATTGGGATATGTGCTTGTTTCTATTATTCGATCTATGCAGTATTTCATTAGATGACCAACTTTATGACAATTTAAGCATGCCATTCCAAGGTTAGTCCAGCCTCTAGACTTTCTAGTCCACCATCTCATACAGTTTGTAGAAATGTGACCATATCTTCTACATGTTTTCCAAAGTATTGTAGTCCATAACATATTGATTATCGACTCTCTTCAGTTGATAGGGAGTTTCTTGACCTTTAGGCTTCCATGCTTTCCTTTTCTATTTCCAGCATTCAAGAGTTGTGTGCCCATTCATTGTGCATGTAGGATAGTAATTGTCCATGTAGGTTTCCTTCTTTGGTTGTTTCACTTCAGACATACATTCATATGCTTTATGTCCTTTCTTGTTACATTTATAATAGAATCCTATGAATGAAGATGTAGATTTAGGAATACCTTTCATTTTGCTTCTGCATAACTTTCTTGGTCTTGAATTTTTCTAAACATTCTTTGGATCAGCTTGATTTGATGATTCTCCAATCTTGGTAAAACCTAGAGACTGGTATTGTTTTTGACTCTTCGTTGTCCATCAAGAAAATCATCCATTCTTTTATTGCTCTTTTCAGCCTTTTTGATAATTTCAATATGTTGTTGCTGAATTCTTATTTCATGTTTAAACTTTTCATTCTCATCCCTTAGTTCATCAATAGCTTCTATTCTTTCAATGAGTTCATCATTTAATATGTTTTCCTCTTGTCTTATAAGAATACTCTAATTTGTAATCTCATGGTGATACTCTGCAAGTCTTTGTATTTCTGACTCTTTTTCTTGTAACTTTTCGGTGATCTTTCTTCCATCATCAATATCTAGTGTTCTTTTTTTATTAGCTTGTCTAGAATTGTTCATGACATCAATAATCCTTACTATCTGTGTCTCTTGACCGATTTGCAGATATTTAACTTGTCCAGCCAGATATAGATTGATTTCAGTTAGGCTTGTGATGATTTCTTCTAATGAATCTGATGCTTTTCTTGTAATTGATCCTGAAGACTCAAAGAAATCTGGTATCTATTCCTCATGATAATTTGTCTCATTACAGAGAGATGTCATATTCTTTCTTTCATCTAGGATTTGTCTCATGTTGATTCTAGCTTCTTTATACTATTCAAAGAACATCTAAATTTCAAGCTTTTTATTTTCAATATTTTTATCAAGTTTGTACTTATCGATTGTATGAACTTTTCTCTTAAGCCTTTAATCTTTCAAAGAAGAGACTTAGCTCTGATAACAATTGTCAAGATTAATAAGAAGTATGTACTTAGATGGAAGGGGTGAATCAGTATGTCCAAAACTTTTATATACCTTTTATCAATTAACCTTTGTAATCAATTGTATATCCATTCAATCTAATTTATACTATCTTGTTGTGAGTTATATCAATTCATAACATTAACATACATGTGAAAATTCATAGAAACATTCATGAAAGTAAATTGACACATAACAAAAGATATGATATCATAGAAAATTTTTGTCAGGAACTAAAAACTGTGGTGGGGATGACACCCACAAAATCTGTACTATATGCAGATTGGAAGGGGCTGATTAAGGCTTACAATTTGATCACTTCTGATAATCTACCCTGTTAGGAGTATCAGTGGTGACTTGTTAAATTATACTCTGTTAAGAGCTTTAGCAACACTGTTGAGTGTGCACTCAGTTAAGAGATTTGTTGTTGGATGGTTAAATCCACCTTCCTTGAAAGGATTTTTACACTTTTCTCCACTTGTTAGAATGATATAAAATTACATCTTGACCTAGTAAATGCAATCTCCTATTGCTGATATAGATCTTATTTATTTCACATAGAAATATTATCAACTTAACTGATATTGAGTAATACCTCTGACTCTCGGTATGCTCTGTTCTTATTTCTTGCTAACCAAATTCATATTTTTTTGTCCCTATTCTTGAAACTCCCAATCTAATCCATAGATGTGATCATCTAATTTATTCATGTTCTCCTCTCTCTTCACATAATCTATTCATCCATTTTAATGAACGATTGCATCATATATTTATAGATGGATTGACCTCATTAAGTTATGATATAAACAATGTTAACTCTAAGATAAAGTTTACAACTTATATCTAGATCTCCTAGTCTATGTGTTTTAAATTAGTCAGACCTATTAAAGCACTTACATTCATGTATCTTGTCACTAAAGAAATGGATTTAAAAGAATTAAATATCCTTTAAATTGAATACACTTTCTTTATCTGACGTGGAAGTCAGAACCACTTTTTGCAGGCTGCAACTGACTTTCGGTTCTATCTTTCGGTCATGCTTGATTGTCCTTCAGTTTTGTTCTATCAGATGCACTATATCTATCTTGTTGGTCTGCACTGTAACTTACATATTGGGTTCCTCTGTCGGGTTCCGTTTTGTCTTTCTATTTTGGATTTTAGTTTACACACTAACTTGTGTCAATAGTTCTCTTTACACTTAGTCATCTTTGGTTATCTCTTCGTATCTAATCTTCATTTTTCTCATGTCCTGTCTTTCAGTGTATGCTTGTCAAAAGTATAGTTTGTATACTAATACAAAATTAATTTCATCACTAATTAGGGTTTTACAATATCTTACATAACCTAAGATCAATAGTGTACAAATTTACCTTGATCATCTAAACATAACAAATATAAATAATTAATGTTGTGAATCCATTATTAATGTTCTCCCTGATCATTGTAAACCGTTATCCAAGTCATAAATTTTTCTTAGCTAGATTGATGTGCCATTACAAACTTTTATGTGACCACTAGTCTTCTCGATAAGTATTGTGTCTTAGTGCTCTATATTCTCTATGTATCTCGGTGCATATTGTGTGCTTGGTGTATATTACTTCTTAGTAAAGTCTATTAGCTTGGTGATAGTTGCACTCAGTTAACTATGTATGTGATCAGTGTACTTTGTTAACTCTGCACTTTGGTGATCATACCGATTGATCTATCTTTGACTCTATTACCTAGTTTCATTTGAATGCATGTATACTAATGACAATATTCAAATCTCATTTGGTTTAACAGGATGTAGTCACCTTGTTATCATTAATCATGTTCCTAGATAATGAAAACATAGATACAACTCATCTAACTATATTTATGAATGTCATACAAGCACAACACATAGCCACATGATATACATTAATGGTCTAAAAAGGGAATTGTTGTTACATGATGGAAAGAATTATGGATAATTCATACATTGCATCATAATAAAGGTCAATCTCCAAAACAACATGAAGAATGACCATGACTATCATAAAGGTAGTATTATCAAAGAATCATTAGACAAGTTTCAAGTATATCATAGTGAGAAAATGATATGATAGAATATATATATATATATATATATATATA
>MU227549.1:4170174-4188951 GCA_018584345.1 Thuja plicata
TATATATATATATATGGAAATAGGTATCAGTTCATAATGCTTCCAAGAACAAGAATGATGTAGTCCAACAAAGGAAATAGAAATCCAATAGGACGTATGATTGATTATAGTGAATAAAAGTTAAAGCCCCCTAATAGAAATTGAAAATAATCATTAATATAAGGTCAAGGTATATTCATAGTTATGAAAACTTTCAAGATCTAATCATGAGGAAAATAAGGTAGTTCCCTAAAAAAAGGAAACAATGCAACTTCAAGAAGTATAGAAAGTGGAAATGAGAAAGTGAATATGAAATATCTAAGGGGTCATTATGATATCTCACCATAAACTTTTGCAATTAAGAGACATAAAAGAAATGATTAAACTTATATAGGTACAACTATAGTACTATAACATTGTTATTATGAAAAGGATAACTATGATATATCCTTAGCACCATAAATATATTAATGGAAGTTAGTGAAGATTTCATTAAAACGATAACAAAATCCTGATTAAACATCAAGATATTTATGAATTTGTAGTGAATCACTGAGGTTCAACAAAATGACTTCCCAAAGAAAGGGAACACCATATGTCAAATACCATTAGCAAGGGCTTAAAACCCATATAGACAAAAACATAGATACATCTAAATGGTGACTCTAATGGTCAAACCCTAGTGAAACTGTCAAGAACCAAAGTTTTAGAAAATGATAAGATTCAAACCCTTCATGAACATTTTTGTAAACATAGGATCAAAGACCTAACAAAGGTTTAAAACAAGTTTAATAATGGCTTTCAAGGACACATACCCCTCCAAGTATCAAGCTACATGAGCATGAAAATACAAAGATATCAATGATTTCCAAAGCCAAAGTATACATAACAAAGTCTTCTAAATGGAGATCCATGGTGTGCAAGGAGGGACAAAACCCTATAGGGTACCTATAGCATGATGGTGAAACAAATGTCTAGATCAGCAAGTATGAAACAACAAGAAATGTTAAGAAGTAATGAAATGCTAGAACAAATATCAAGGTTCTTCAAAGTATGTAAGTTTATTGTGGAAAATGTTGAGAAATGCTAGTATGTATATCACTCACAAAATTTGTGGCCTCCTATTCATTAGGAATACAAACCCAACCCTTGAGAAAAACCAAGTTAGAACAACCAAAGGAAGAAAGATGCTTATGCAAGATCTTTACCGAAGGGGGATTTGGTATTCCTTTAAAGGAGAAAATGATATGTAAATGATAATTGAGTAATAGGAGATCTGATCTATGAAAGTAAATGGAAGAAAAAGAGAAGAATGAATTCACCTTGAAACATTAAGAGGAGCTTTGAACATTGGATTAGAATTTGACTTTCACTGGAATGTTAGAATGAACATTATCTCTGGATCTAGGAAATTGAGATCTATAACTATCTACTTTGTAAATTTCAGCCAAAAAGTATAGGGACAAGTCAAGAAATTGACTTGTACCTAGGGACAAGTTGGTAGGTTGATATATTCCCGGTAGTGCAAAATTTGATAGAAATTTCTCAGATCGTGTGTCTGCACTTGTACTTATCAGATTTGAGACTACAACTCTGTAACTTGTTCTTGTGCATAGGAAAATAGGGGAAAATATTGTTGAAAGGGGTTTGAATTGGTTAAACCCTTGTTGAGGAATTAACCTTGAAATTAAATTAGAATTGCACAAATGAAAGGTGCGTGTAAATTAAAAATGTATTTATGGTTTGTTCAGCCTGCATGAAACCCTCATGACCAAATGTAGTAATTTCTCAAATCCATAAAGATTCTTGGAATATACTTGGAATGATATGTTGAATCAAGGAAGCCTTAAAAAAAGGCATAGATATATTATTGACACTTTCATATCTTGAATGTTGGTATGCTTGATAATCTCTTAAAGAGGAGAGAGGAAGAATAATGGAAGGATCCTCTTTCTTTATTATGAATTTCTCTACTTGGTCATCATGGGGCAGAAACTTGCATCAACTAGAGATGATTGCCTTTTCTTGAAATGATGTTGAAATAAAATGGAGACCTGGAGATCTTGAATTTGTTTATTTCCTTCAAATATTGAATCCAAATCCATAATTACTTTAATGTTTGCACTTGATATTATTTGCATATGATTGACTAATTCACAATAATAATAGATGCCAAAATGATGCAGTCAAGGATTTAGAATCCCCAAAGGAATTGTCCAACCTTGCACCAAGAGGTAACACAATAGAAATAAAAAGAATAATAAACTTTGAACCAAAATAGTAGCTTTATTAATCAAAATTTATTTATACATGTCGATATGTAAGGCCTTCACAATTACAACCAATTACAAAGAAAAAAAACTCAACTCATGCCTACTCCTAGATCTTCTTAAGTCTCACAGTTATCCTCTACCGGCTTCTCTACTACCTAGCCCTTGCCCAGACTTCCTCCTATAACCACCTAAATTTGGTCTGTTCTAACTATGGACCCTATTTTCCCTAAGTTTGATCATACCCTCGATTATGTCCAATCAACCCTATTACTACTTGACATAATTCTTCAAATCAATTTAATATCCTAGGTGATTTTTATCACTGATTTATATTAACTATTATAACCATACAATTCAAATCAATTTCGACCAATCAAATAAAATTAAATCAAACATGGCCATAGTATTTAATTATAAAGGAATTAAATAAATCCCTAAATCAAATATCCACTTGCAAAATAACCCATTTCCCTAGCCTATTTAATTTAATTAAAGTGGTTATAGTCCCTTAAATTTTTAAAAAGTAATTTCATTGTTTAAATAATTAATTCCTATATTTCGAAATGAATTAAATAAGTTTATTTCATTTATTAATATTCCCCTAAACCCCAACCTAACCTATCTCAACTAATTCTACCCTGGGTTCTAACCCTTCCCAACCCATTCACCCATGCTAATATAATCCTAATCCTAAATTCTTCTCTAACCCACCTCCTAATGTTGTCACATTCAATTAAGGAATACTTAGCAACTCAACCCACTTGAGAAAGTCCACTTTCTCAAGCTTGATCTCCTTAAGGTCAACTTTCTCATGCCATCCTCTTACATCCTCCCTTGCCTCTTTAAGGCTTTCATTAAAGCCTTATTAATGAAGATGCCTTAAGCCTATGTCTTTCACATGTCTTATTAATGCCTTGGGCGTTAATGGCTCTTACATCTTCATTTATGAGTCTTCTAATTCATAAATGAACCTCTCTCTCTCTCTCTCTCTAAATAGAAGCCTATTTTGAGAGAAAATAAGCCTTCACATTAGATCAAAAACACATTGTTATGCTGTTGAATTCATCTTAGATCTACATTCCACTCTTTATTCCATGCTTTTGTATTGTTTTAGTTTCATCTTTTAGAGATAGAATACATGCTTTATCATCATCTTAGTTTAGTTTTGAATTAAATCCTTCATGCTAGAATAGTATTGGTCACTGATTTGTAGCATATTGTGAGGGCTAATATGCAACTAATCACACTCTTTCTAGTTAGAAGGAAATAGGCTAATATTAGTGGTTTTAAACATTTTATCTAAGCATTTGGACTAATGCAATGACCTATTGAGTGTTTGTGTTGTTTTCAACAGGTACCAAAATACACAAACACATTTCTGGCGCCCACCGTGGGGCACGAATTTCAATTTAGCCTCATTTCTAACATTTTTTTGACAATTTGTACGCTTAGGAATCAGTCATAGAATAGCATTTAATCTTGCAGGATCGCATCCCACATATGGCCTTGCATCACGTAAATTTTAGATCACATCTGGGATTTCTTGGATCATATTGGGTTTTGGCTCACATTCGGTCAGCAAAGGCTTGTATTCGGTAAAAAGGATCGTATCCCAGATAATATATCGCATGTAGTGAAATTTTAAGATTGTATCTAGTTTAGAAGCTTATGCATGTCATTTGACTAATCATAACATTTTGACAAAGTGGTGTTTGTGGTATTTTGCAACTTGATAAGTGTTTACAGGGCATATCTGGAGGTTTTTCATGGAGTTAGATTAGAAAAATACTAACGTAGTTTTCGCAGGTTGCCAACCCCATCTTGACTTCTATTTCCTTACTTTCCAAAACATAAAACCATTTCTCTACTTGCTAAGACATCTAGATATTATGCTCTTTTCCTCTTGAGGAGAATCAAAAAATGGATGTTGTCTTATGATTTATGAGGAAATAGGGAGTACATAAACAACAAACAAACTGTTTAATTAATTTTTGGATAGAAATTGAACAAAACAAAGCACTAAATTACGTGGGTTAATTGAACAAGTTCAATCATATAATTTCTTTTGGAAATCAGAAATTGAACAACTCATTAAATCATTGTGGTAATTGAATAAGACAAATTTCCCTTTTCAAAGATTTCTATTTTCATTAAAATAGGAATCATTAAATCAAGCTCAACATAGCTTGAGGGAAAGAACATTGTTTTAAATTTTTGAGGAAAAAATGGCATGGACTAGGAGAGTATGCTCTTCTTCATTTGAAGAATCAAAAATCTAGAACTCCTAAGCTCGCCAATCCTGGTTACCAATCTTTTAATAGTAGAGGGCCTGTCGGTTGAGGAAAAAATCTCCCAAGAAAGACCCAAGTGAGGACAGGTCTTATGCCAACCCTTCCAACTCACTATAAATAGTTTCTTCCTTGTAGGCCAAAGCCTCAGAAGATGGAACTAGTTTTGTTCTTGGAATTTTGACATCATTCTTTGAACATATCAGGGTATATATAGAGCAGAGCCTCTTGAATCTTGCTTACGAGACTATATATATTTAGGTACTCATAGGGCTATACACCTCAATTTTTCCTTGTTTAATTCTACGAGGGACAATTTTGAATGGATTGCCCAATAATCTACAACACATTCAACTGAAAGAATTCCTGATTCATCCCCGAAAGGGTGATAATCTTTGTACAAGGCAAAAATTAATTGCCCCAAGACACTCATCATATTGTGCCCTCACTTGCATTTGGAGTCAGCTAATACAATATCATGAGTGGAGCCATTGCATGCTTGGTGATGGCTGTATTCTAATTAGCATTTAACTGTGTACCTAAGTCAATGAGAAAATATTTTCATCCTCCACCTAGAAAATAGGAAAAGATGTGTGTTTGATTCATCCCTTTAACAATGGAAAACTATTTGACATGTCAAAAAGATCACTAAAAAGATAATCTCATCTAAACAGTCAAATAAATTTCATACCATGGAGTACAAGTGTTTTTCATGCTCTAAAAATACCTCTTGATGCAATCTGGAAACAAAAAACTTCACATTACTCAAAAACAAATTTTTCAAAATTGGCCAAAACTGACATGACCATCATAAGATCGCATCCTATTTTTCCTGAGTCGTATCCTGTATTTAGGATCGTATCATGTGCATTGGATCATATTTTGTCAAACATATAGTCAGATCTAGTTTTTAGGATCGCATCTAGGTTTTAAGATCTCATCTGGTTCCATCACAGGATCATATCTAGGAGCTCATATTCAGGATAGTGGGCATTTCTAGTAGCTTTTCCTAGGAAGTTTCAGTTGTTTTAGGTACCCTTTTTGCTCTTTATCTAGTCCCTCTTGTCTCTTCTGGTCTTCCTGCTATTATTTTCAAACACTTTTGAAACGTCTACCTTGCATGCCTAGTCAATCTTTCATGATTGGTTCAATATGTGTGTTCTACCCATTCTCTATAAACAACTTGGTTTCTAGTTCACTATCAAGGCATTCTAACCCTCTAACACTAGAATCATTTACATCCACCAACAAACAAATAGTTTTCTACCTAGACTCACCCACTTGAACGATCTGGAATCCTTTCTTGCACTATTGGAAAATGTTAACAAAGTTAATAAACAAACTTCATGGTTAACATGAGACGCAACAAGTACAAAAATGAAGGATCAAAAGTGCCTTCTAAAACATCACACTTTCAAGGAGAAACTTCTCGCAATTCCTTGTTTGATCTACATTCACCTTCAATGGATAGCAACACTAAAGATTGGAGCAAAGCCTTTGAGGGTTACAATGATGGCAAACAAGCACAATCTGAAGGCACGGAAGAAGAAGAAAGACCCAAGTTTGAACATAATCTATTTGGGTCAGATAGTGAAGAAGAGATCCCTGAAGATGAATATGAGAAGCTTAAACAAAGTAAAAGAGTCCACAAGCTATTGGAATGAATAATTGGAGATGACAAAGAAAAGTAATTTTTCCATCTAGCATCCACAGGTGTCAAATTACCCAAGAATTACAATGTGGATGATCTCAAGGAGAAGGAAGTACCAAACCCCATATCTATCCTTACCAAATGGCTCAATCAAATGCAAAGAGAGCTCACAAACCTCAAACAAAAGAAGGATAAACCAAAAACAAAATACTCCTTGGATGCCATTTGTCCATTTCCTTTCGACAAGAGTATCACAATGGTCTAGTTTCCTCCCAATGTGGCATGGCTAAAGTATGATAAATACACAGGGGAAACTGATCCACATGACCATGTAAGAGAATTTTATGCTCTAAGCATTAAGTACATGCACGAACCCACTTACCTCATGTGACTGTTCCCAGGAAGTCTAGGAGGAAATGCCATGGAGTGGTTTTCAAAGTTGAATCCTAAATTCAAAACATTCAAGGAGTTGATGCAATGGTTCATTCAACATTACTCCTACAACATCCAACATGACATCACCATGATGGATCTATGTAACACCAAGAAGAAAATTGGGGAATCCTTTACACACTTCCTACAAAGATGGAGGAAGATTTTAGCATGATATTCAAGAGTCATTCCTGAAATAGAGAAGATGGATATCTTTGGTAATAATCTCATACCTGAATTGAGCTATGCTCTAGTAATGCAAGACTCTCCTAGCTTCGATAGGATGATTAAAAATGCCCTTCGTATTGAGGAAGTCATGGTTAAAAAGGGGGAGATCACCCTTCAAAATGAAAGCAAAGGCAGTAGCTCCAACTCAAAGTCTAAATGGTGGAAAAAAAATAAAAATGTTGTCAATGATGGAGTGTTTAATTCTTCTAACATTACTTATAAACCTGAAGCATTCAATCTGACCAATGGTATGCAAGCAAGAAAGGAGGCTAAAATAACACCTCCCATTCCCAAAGCCAACAATGATAATGATAAGGGACGAACATGGAATTCAAAACCCCAAAGAACATTCACACCTTTGGGAGAACCTCTTGAGACCATCTTAAAAACATTGGTGGATAACAAATTCCTTATAATTCCTGATTCTAAACCTTGGGAACCAATGGTCAAACCTAGATGGTGGGATGATAACTCCTATTGTGTCTTCCATAAAAACAAGGGACACAAGACAAATAATTGTCTCAAGCTCAAGCACGTTATCCAAGACCTCATCGAAGGAGGTAAGATCAAGGTGGATGGACACACTATGAATGAAGATCATACAACATTTAATAAACCATTCCCTAATTATAATCAAGGGGAAACATCTAAAGGGAAAGGTAATGAGATAAACTACATCTATTCGAAGAGTGACAATGTGATCAATATGCTCAGCATTAAAAATGAATCCATCAACATGATCACAATCTAAGGAGCCTCATCCACACACAAGGTTCCTATTTTCACTATTCCTAAACCAGGAGCAAAACATGTGGTCACTATTCCTGGAGCCAAATATGACTTGGTAGACCAATTACAAAGAACTGCTGCCAAAATTTCCATCTTTGAATTGCTCAAAATATCCATGGTACATAGAGAAATCCTTGAACAAGCTCTACATGTTGTTAATGTTCCAAAGGATATATATATAGACAACTTCCAAGCGATGGTCAATCACATCTCAGCACCACATTACCTCTCCTTTTCTGATGAGGATGACAAGTCATTGACCCATCCACACAATCAACCCCTCCATATCAAAGTTCTTATTCATAAATCCCGTGTTAGACACATATTGATAGACAGAGGCGCTGGATTGAATATCTGTACACTGGATCTTGTCAGGAGGCTACGCCTCTTAGAGAAAACAATTGACTCTAGAAATAAGATAACCATTAAAGCATATGATGAGGAAGAAAGATCCTCCAAAGGTATTTTTTGTCTACCCATCAGAGTTGGACTGATTGAAAGAGATGTTATATGTCAAGTTTTGGATCTACCACTAGCCTACAACATTCAACTAGGGAGACCATGGATACACGAGATGCAAGTTGTACCATCCACTTATCATCAATGCATCAAGTTCCCACATAATGGGATAGAGGTGACAATTCCTATAGATGCCAACTAAACTTGCAATAATATCAAAGAAGGTACCATGATACCCCACAATAAGGAGGCTATGGACATAGTTACTCCTAAAAATACTAAGCACATGGTCATGAAGGGCTTTAGTAAAACATTGAAACTTCAAGAAACAGGTATGGGAGAATACAAGTTGAACCTGACTCCCTCACTGATAGAGCTTCCAGTATCACCAAGATCCTATGGAAAACTATCATCAACATTCACACCTCTCACAGTCAAAAATCCAGAAGTACACAAGGCTAGTGGCATGATAAAGGCATCCACATCTTCTTCAGATAACATAGAAGAGTAGGCAGTCTTAAACTGGCTTTACAAAGAAGAACTAGTAAACTCTGAGGTCAAACATGTAAAGATATCCCTAGAACAGTATGGAAAGGGGTATGATTTCCTCAAACAAATGGGATACAAAGGAAAAGGACCTCTAAATGATAGAGGATGAGGGATCATTGAACCCACACCCAATCCAATAAACCTACTTCAAAGAAGAGTCCACCTTCTGAAGTAGAGAGTGATAAAATAGACGAAATAGTATCAGAGCCATGGTTTTATGAGTGATTGCTACATGTTGGTACAGAGAATCTTGAATATCAAGGAGAACACTACGTACCTTGTTTTGAGGTACCACAAGATATTCATACTCCTTTGCTAGAACAACTGCCCATTCAAGAGGTAAGAGACACCATAGCTACAATCACTCAAGAGGAACCCCGGGCACAGAATTTACATCCTAAATGGGGGAAATTAGTCACCATTACACATGTTCTTGATCTACCTCACCTTGATCTACAAGAAGCTAACCAAGTCCATAAAATAAACATTGCTAAATATTTGGATAGATCTAATGATGATATCACAGACTCTCATGACTATGAGTGGGATCGGCTATCTATTGCCTCTAAGGAAATTGGGATAGAAACAATTCACATGTTTGCAGCTTCCTCAGCTCCTAGTAAATAACTGGACATTCCTTTCAATGACACTGATCCTCCTGAAGAAAAAGAAGAGTTCCTTCCTGCAATCATTGATGGAGACACTGGTGAATACATAACTCTAGAAGAATTTCATAGGATACAAGCAAGAAGCCTCCTTTTACAAAGGGATGATGATGAGATATCTACTGATGAGTCACTAGACTTTGATCCATATATAACTAACAATGGTCCTTTTAACAACAATCTTACTCTTATTGATCTAAACATCAAAGATATTAACTTAATAGACTGTGTCATGTCAGTTAACAGTTTTGATGCTAACACGATGTTGTCCTTCTTGGAATCTGACTCCCTAACATTAGTACTTCCAAACCTCATTGATTGGACTGAAATAGATCCTACCCCTATCCTTGACTTTCCCAATGACCACTCCCTAGCTTGTTACCTTAATTCTTGTGAACCTCACCCTTCTTCCACCAATGCAAGGAGTGAGAACATGTCACTGGAGGATATCAAGTTTCTGAGTCACAAATTGAAAAATAAAAAGAAAAAATGGACTGATGGTGAAAACCACTATGTGGCAGTATTAAATCCAAAAATAGTAAATAAAAAATACTTATCCAATGGTGAAAAACTCTTAGAGGTGCCAAAGGATGAGATTCTTGATATCCTTCTAGAACACTTTCAGGAAAGATCTTCGGTATTGATTGAACCAACACAGCCAGTGAACTTGGGCACTGTTGACGATCCTCAGATAGTTTAGCTAGCACAATCCCTATTAGAAGAAGAGAAGGTACAATTCACAGAATTCCTAAAGGAGAAAAAGATCAAATTCACCTGGTCCTACACTGATATGCCAGGGCTAGATCCCAATCTCATTATGCACCACTTATCTATAGCTCCTGGGATCAAACCCGTGAAACAAAAACTAAAAAAAATGCATCCTCATGTTGCATTGTTGGTGAAAGCAGAATTGGAAAAGTTGTTAAAAGTTGGATTTATTCGAGTCCTCGCCTATGCAGCATGGATATCCAATGTGGTCCCTATTTCTAAATCTGATAAATCTATTAGGATCTACACAGACTTTAGAGACCTCAACAAAGCATGTCCGAAAGACAATTTCCCTCTACCAAATATTGACATGATCATAGACCTTACAACTGGCTACCAAATGTATTCATTAATGGATGGATTCTCAGGTTATAATCAAATCAAGATCACCCCTAAGGATCAAGAGAAAACTGCATTCACATGTGCATGGGGCACATTTTGCTAGAACGTCATGCCATTTGGGTGAAAGAATGCCAGAGAAACATATCAGAGAGCTATGACAAAAAAATTCCATGACATGATGCATAAAAACACGGAGGACTATGTCGATGATAGACTCGCTAAATCCAAAGAAAGAGGTACTCATATTTCTGATTTAGGAAAGATATTGGATTCAGTGGAACAGTTCCAACTCAGGCTCAATCCAAAGAAATGTTCCTTTTGGGTCGAATCAGGCAAGCTCCTAGGAGATCCGGAAAAGGTAAAAGCTATTCTAGAGATGACTACTCCACATAATATCAGTCAAATGAGGACACTATAAGGGAGACTCCAGTCTACCAGGAGATTTATGTCCCAACTTTCCGATAAGGCACAACCCTTTACTAAGCTACTACATAAAGGGGTTGTGTTCAACTTGGATGAACATTGTGAAGCCAACTTCAGAGAATTAAAGGGGTACCTGGCTGCTCCACCTATAATTATGGATCCTATTCATGGAAAGCCCTTACTCCTATACATTTCAGCTACAGCTACATCCCTAGGAGTATTTCTTGCACAAGAGGATGAAACAAAGAAAGAATGAGCTATCTACTACATTAGTAGAACTTTAGTCGCTTATGAGCTAAATTATAGCATTATTGAGAAAGCATGCTTAGAAGTTGTCTTTGCATCATAGAAATTAAGACACTACATGTTCTCTCATATAGTCAAGCTCATTGCTAAAATTGATCCTTTCAAGTATCTATTAAGTAGAACAGCATTAATAGGCCGTTTGGCAAAGTGGGTCCTAATTCTAAGTGAGTTTGACATTGAGTATGTTGAATGAAGAGCTATCAAAGGACAGGTACTTGTGGATCAATTGGCTGATTCACCACTCCAGGATGATGAACCATTACTAATTGAATTTCTTGATGAAACAATCATGCATCTCACAAAACATCCATGGAAGATGTACTTTAACAGTTCGTTTACTCAACAAGGATCTGGAGCAGGGGTTCTCTTCATTACTCCATAAGGATATCAGATTCCCAAATCTTAGAAATTAATGTTTCCATGCACCAAAAATATCTCAAAATATGAAGCATTGGTCAATGGCCTCAAGCTTGCCATGGAATGGAAGATCATCGAGTTACACATATATGGTGACTCCCAACTAAATATTAATCAAATCAATGGGGAATATCAAACAAGAGATGAAAAGTTGATTCCCTACAAGCAACTAGTTGATGATTTGAAGAAATACTTTATCTTTGTCACCTTCCAGCAGATACCCAGATCAGAGAATAAAGTTGCAGATGCTATGGCTACCTTGGCATCCATGTTACAACTAGAGGATCATCAATTCCGCTATGACTTCTTGGTGGAAGAAATATCCTATCTAACCGTTGCCAATCCGGAATACTAGGTAATATGTGCCTTAAATACCCCAGATCAATCTTGATATGCCAAAAGCATTACCTACCTTTCTAATCAAACCATTCCCGCCAATCTATCTAGAAAGGAGAAAAGATCCCTGATTAGGATAGCATCATGTTATGTCCTCATAACTAACAACCTATATCGATGTAGTCTTGATGATACACTTCTTCAATGTTTAGAACTCGGAGAGTCTGATCTAGCCTTAAAATACATCCACGAAGGTGTATGTGGATCACACTCAAATGACTTTTCATTAGCTAAAAAACTGCTCAGAGTAGGCTATTATTGGCCTACCATGGAGAAAGATTCTATTCAATTTTTAAAATCATGTCATAAATTCTAGACACATGGAAACCTCATCCATGCTCTTGCCAGAGAATTGATACCTTTCATAACACATTGGCCATTTTAGCAATGGACCTTTGACTTGGTTGGACATATATATCCCAACTCTTCAAATGGACACAAGTTTATCATTACGATCACTGAGTATCTCACAAAGTGGGTTGAAGCCGTGCCACTAATCAAAGCCACTGGAAAATAGGTGGCTATGTTCATTCTGAACTACATTATTTATAGATATGGGATACCCTCTTCAATTGTGACAGACAATGGGGGCCAATTTAAAAACCAAGACATTAATGACCTCTGTGAACAGTTCCATATCACTCAACATTGCTCCTCAATCTATTATCCTCAAGGTAATGGACATGCTGAGGCATGAAACAAGAAAATTCTCAAAATCCTACACAAAACTCTGAACAAGTCTGGTAGAGACTGGCATCTACAACTAATTATGGCACTATGGACCTACAGAACAAGCATCCAAACACCAACTGGAGCCATGCCATTTTCTCTAGTCTATGGCACTAAAGTAGTACTACCTATTGAGGTTGAAATTCCATCTTTGTGGATCTCTTTACAAGGACTAGTTACTGATGAGAAGTACCGCATTGATTGAATAAATTATCTGGACCTCCTAGACGAGCACAGGCAACAAGCATTCAATCACCTCAAAGTGTACCATGAAAGGATGTCCAAAGGTTATGACAAGAAGGTCAAACCCCGCAAGTTTGAGGTGGGAGATCTTGTCCTAAAAGAGAATCCTAAGAACCAGCCTAACAGAGAGCAAAAAGGAAAATTTGAACCTAACTGGCTGGGACCTTATGTTATCACTGCTACTTTTGGGACTGGAGCTTATCAATTAGCTAAGCCTGAGGGAGATGTTCTTCTATATCCTATCAATACTCTACATTTGAAGCGGTTCTATGCTTAAATGTTTGGCTAGCAGAGCCTATACAACAAATAGTTCTTGCAAAATACCAAAAACATTCAAACAATTGATCCTGAAGAAATCCAAAAATAGTGGAAAAAGTCCTACAAAATGGGTATCCTTGGTGAAAACCTGGTGAACGGGCACCTTGATACTACAAAAACATTCAAAAAAACAAAAATAGTAAAAAAATTGAAAAAGATAAAACTGCCTTGATGAGCACCTGGTAAAACGGGCATCTTGGTAGCAAAAAGAGAAAGAAAAAGATCTTTCCAAGTGGTGAAAACCTGGCAATCAGGTGTCACTTGTGTTCTACGCTCCATCTATCAATGCACTACTGATACTAGGCCTTCATAATTTTTTCTATGCTCATACACTGACTTCATATTCCTAAATGACTGTCTTATCCTCACTTGGGATTTGTCTATCTTTACATCTTAGGAATAAGTCATTCTACACTGGGGGCATCTTTGTTGTCATGGTCAGTCGCGGTTGCTAGGTTTCTCTAGGATGGTTTTCCCCACAGACACAATGTTACTCATTACATGCAAGACATTGTCACTTTCCCAAAAACCACAATATCTTTTCAAACATGGGACATGACATTGACATTCGCTAGAATTCATACAAAGCCGTATTGGATTGCGACCATGAATGAATTATGCTATCAAGGCACATACATTGAACACCATATTGCTTATTTTCTAAATTTCTGATTGATGAATCTTTACTATGTTTGACATATGGATGAACAAAGTACTAATTAACACATAGTTTTCTCATTGTTTGATTATGATTCTTTTATGTCCTAATGATGTTTTCAACTAGGCGCATCTAAGTAATTATGAATTTTATCTGATTGATTCTCAATTGATGATTTGTTATGTCTTCTTAGTTACTCAATGATGTCTATGCAAAGACAAAGGGTCGCAAGGATCAGGGGCATAATGTTTTCTTGAATTTCTGTGTATGGTGATTGTTTCATATGATCCTATAAATTTCACCTAACTTAGATGTTTATGGTAAGAGTTGCCACTATGGGTGGATAGCCGCATATATCTCGATCTTTGTTATGTGTAAACTACGGTGAGTTTGACACAATTTCCTTGTTTATTTTCTGATCCAAATTCTCACTTAGGTATACATATCATAATGTACCCAAGGATATGAATTTTCAAGGTCATTGCAAGTCCAATATCTTACTTTAATCAGAATCTGGTATATCAAAAGGAAGGTGACTATTTTGTTATCCTGGCTTCTATGCCTTGATGCTTAAGTCTATTTTCAACATTTCAATAAAACATAGTATTCATATTAAAAAAAAAGGAAAATAAATAAATAAATAAATGCATTTAATATGACTATGGAAAGCAAAATGGATATATTTACCACATGAAACATGTCAGAATCTAGAAACTACATCATATCATCATAAACATGGTACAAATCAAAGCATAAAGAGTATCAGTGAGCATAAAGAGTATCAGTGAACATAAAGTGTATCAAAGCATAAAGTATATCAAGAAGTATACAGTGTATCAGTGACCATAAAGAGTATCAGTACACCAAAACTAGGATCAGCTATATATATGAATGAATGTACTATACAAAAGGGGGATCTCAATAGGATCCATATATACATGTATGATCTCAAAATAAACAAAATGGTGCAAGATATAAAATTTGGCCCTCCCCCTCTCCTTGGTCAGGAGGAGGAGAAGGTAGAATGAATGGAGCTGCTGGAGGTGGCATGGCCCCCTCTGACTGCTGAGCTACATGAGAAAAGGAAGGTGCTCTCTAACCCTCTGGCACTACTACATGATATAAGGCATAATAGTATGTCACCCTCTGTCCCTAATGGACTTCTATGTGAGCCTAAGCATCCCTCTCTGACCTAAGCCTCTCCATCTCCCTATCTCAGTCCAACAGTAATGCATCTGATATAGCTAGCCTTGACTCCACTGCTGTGGCCCTAGCCTCCAAGGCTGTGATCTGAGCTCTAAGATACTCTCTCTCCTACATGCATCAAGATAATGGGTCCCCATCTCTACCAGGATCCTACTCCTGCACTCTCTATCTCCGTTGTCTCTGCTGCTCTAGAGTAAGTAAATGGCTAGGATCTCTCTGTGGGGCCAAAAATCTATATCTTTTCCATCTCTTCCCACTTCCACTTGGACCACTAGTATCAACTACCTCTCCACCCCCCTGTCATCACCATCATGTCTATCATCTAGGGGAGGATGCCTGCCATCTCTACCACCATCTCTACCACCATGTCTCCCCGGTGCTCTATCTCTACTACCTCTCCCCCTGACAGGTCAATCCTCAGGATCATAATCTAGAGGCTCCTCTATACGAGGAATGATCTCCTCAGGCACTGTGGATCATGGAAACAAATACTGGAGCATCTCTGTAGCATACCTTTCTGATACTCTGGAATCCTCAACATCTGGGTGAGGGTCCCAGTCTATCACCACCATATCATGGATCTCCTGGGATGTCATCTCATAAGTAATCTATGCACCCCAATCAGATGCCTCATCTCTGATACGAGCATAAATTTCCACATCCTCTATGCGACCCTATCGTCGGCCATACTGTCTCAAAACTCTGGTAATGAGAAAATGCTCTATAATTTATCTTGCGCAGCTAATCAAATATATGCTCTGGCATAAGAAAGGAACCTACCATGCATCTAAGATCTATACCTCATAGTCTAAGTATGGTCACCACATGACCTCTATCATATCATCAAATAATCAACGCCAATACTCAACCTTGCCCAGGTGGGGCTGCTGTAAGAGACCTACATACATGTACACATAGTGCTGCTGAGGTGCCCTCTGCCTGTCAACAATCAACCATGTCACAGGGATGTGCTCCCAGGCCCAAATCTATAGAATTAGTATCCCCATAATCATACTATGGGTGTGGTGATATATAATCTCATGGAGCTCTCTATATATGTGAGCTAGAATACAGCTCCCCAAGGCAAAAAGTCGGTCGTGGACGATCATCTGCTCCACCATACTCACCCAGCTAACCAAGAAACTTTGCTTCCCTCTATCTGACATAAGGATGTCTCCTACCAATCCATCCAAGTATAGAGCTAATCAATCATAGTGACCAACCATATAATCCTAGGATAGGTATCTACAATATATACTGTCATCCTGAAAGAATCTTTGAGAAGTCCTGATCACCACGCCAGCTCTAGACTTGAAGAACACCTCATGTCCCACCATCGGTACATGCAGGATCCTCCAAACATCCTTAGGTGTCACAGTAATCTCACTAGTGGGTAGGTGGAATGTGTTTTTCTTAGAATGCCACCTCTCAGCCAGAGTAGTCAACAACCCTTAGTTTACCCCGATCTTAGGTAAACCTATCAGTGAATGCAATCCAAATCGGATCATGGTTGCCTGCTCATCATCTGACAGTTAGCTAGACAATGCAAGCACTCACGCAGGATAAGTGCCACGAAAGGCGACTACCTCAAACTGGGCCTGATTTTTGACAACACGGTAAAACATCAGCATTCTATCTACAACAAAGGACACATTCCTACTCTGCTAAGTCATTCCAAGTTCACAAAATGCAAACAGATCAAAGCAACTTAAAAACCTAAGTCTTCTACCAGATGCGATCCTGGAAAAATAGGATGCGATTATGCATATTGCGATCCTAAATGCAGGGTGCGATCCTCAAAATATAGAATGTGATCCCCTGATGGATTCTAGCTAAAAACAAGACTAAATCTAAAGAACTAGATGTGATCTGGAAAAACTCAGATGTGACACAGAATCTGGGAAAAATTGGATATGATCTAGGAAAAACTGGATGCGATGCACGTTTCACAGGATGCGATCTAGAATCTCAGATGCGATCCTACCTTCTAGGGGCTCTAAAATTCACAAAAATGCATAACATTCAAAAATGCAAATTTCATAGGGTAGTTTATCAAGCACTTACCGGTGGTGGGTAGTCGGCTGGTCGCTAGTGTCGTCGACTCAGCTCAAATCAATGTTTCCTCACGGGGACCACTATTTCTCTACAGAGCTCTCTGATTTGCTATAGATGAAAGTGAATATGAATAGTGAAATGGTCAATTTAGAGGCTTATATGGGTCTTTTGAGACATTTAGGGTTTCCAAAACTCCTCCTAGACAACTACAAAATCATTTGTGTTCTCTTTTTCCTCAATCGGGAACCAAATTGAAGGTGCCTACGACGTTTTCAGCAGCATAGTGTCATTTTTGTGACGGTTTTCAAAATTGTGATTTTGCTTCATTTGTTCCCCATATTGATAATTACTATACATTTCATCATACATCTTGGTATAAACATCATTTTTTCCGTCTTATCACTCATATTTTCACATAATTAACTTGGTAATCGTGTGTTTATTTTCAAACATGCCGTCTTCTACTCCACTCTTTCTGGCCCTATCACTTCCTGCAAGTGTTATTTTCTATTCAACTAAGGGATTTTATTTATTTTTCCTTTGATTTTGTTCCTGAGGGGGCATGATCACACTATCATCAAATTAATTTTTGCTTGAAACAACATCAAAATGACTTTGTTATCAAACAATCTAGGGGCATAACAGCTCCTTGACTAAGTCAGAACTGTTGGATAGAAAGCTTTGGTTCTCATGAGCCAAATATCTTATGTTTCCTCATTTTAAATTTTTTTATTAAGCTCCTGGCAGCTTCATACTAGCTTTTGGATGACAGCCAAGTTCAAAATCTGTATTATCAATTTTTGGACGATAATCAAGTTCAGAATTGGTATCTTTAAAATCTTTTATTGGTCTTTGGATGACAACCAAGTTCAAAATCAATTCTATCAATTTTGTTCGATCAAGTGTGAGACTGATCTCATCAACATTTCGTTCGACAACCAAGAACAAGATTCTCAATCTTTTTGAAGTCAAAATCAAAAACTTTCTTTGAATCAATGTGCTACTCGCACATCAATTCAAAGAGGGGCAAATGTAACCACCTAAATTTGGTCTGTTCTAACTATGGACCCTATTTTCCCTAAGTGTGATCATACCCTTGATTATGTCCAAGCGACCCTATTACTACTTGACATAATTCTTCAAATCAATTTAATATCCTAAGTGATTTTTATCACTGATTTATATTAACTATTATAGCCATACAATTCAAATCAATTTTCACCAATCAAATCAAATTAAACTCAAACATGGCTATAGTATTTAATTATAAAGGAATTAAATAAATCCCTAAATCAAATATCCACTTGCAAAATAACCCATTCCTCTAGCCTATTTAATTTAATTAAAATGGCTATAGTCCCCTAATTTATTTAAAAGCAATTTCATTGTTTAAATAATTAATTCCTATATTTCTAAATGAATTAAATAAGTTTATTTCATTTATTAATATTCTCCTAAACCCTAACCTAACCTATGTCAACTACTTCTACCCTGGGTTCTAACCCTTCTCAACCCATTCACCCATGCTAATCTAATCCTAATCCTAAATTCTTCTCTAACCCACCTCCTAATGTTGTCACATTCCATTAAGGAATACTTAGCA
>MU227549.1:4189051-4203988 GCA_018584345.1 Thuja plicata
TAAGCCTATGTCTCTCACATGCCTTATTAATGCCTTGGGCATTAATGGCTCTTACATCTTCATTTATGAGTCTTCTAATTCATAAATGAACCTTGTCCCCCCCCCTCTCTCTCTCTCCCATTCTTCTTTAAATAGAAGCCTATTTTGAGGGAAAATAAGCCTTCACATTAGATCAAAAACACATTGTTATGCTGTTGAATTCATCTTAGAATTATATTCCACTCTTTATTCCATGATTTTGTATTGTTTTAGTTTAATCTTTTAGAGCTAGAATACATGCTTTATCATCTATTTATTTTAGTTTTGAATTAAATCCTTTATGTTAGAATAGTATTGGTCACTGATTTGTAGCATATTCTGAGGGCTAATATGCAACTAATCACACTCTTTCTAGTTAGAAGGCAATAGACCAATATTAGTGGTTTTGAACATTTTATCTAACCATTTGGACTAATACAATGACCTATTGAGTGTTTGTGTTGTTTTGAATAGGTACCCAAATACACACACACACACACACACACACACACACACACACACACACCTCCTCCCTCTCAAAATGAGTGGAAGCTTTAAATTTATATAAAACAAAAAATAGGTTAGTAATGCAAGGGAATCATAGAATAAGAAACATCTTGAAGATCCTTGAATATACATGGACATATATGATTATTGTAATATGGCTTAGTAAGCCTTTTTGGTGCCTTATTAATGTAATTAGGTGTGAGACTCAGTTTAATATTAGTAATCTAAGTGTCATAGACATAGAAGGTTGGTATAATCATGAAATTGACAACTTCATTGTCAACTCCACGACACATTACTAGTTCAGTTCATATGACAACCAACTCCAAATCAGTCCTTTGAGTCCGTTGGAGTAGTGGGAAGTTAGAAATTAGTTATGGAAGTTATCGGGTTCTTGGGAAGCCTTTATTATGGATTTGTAACTGAATAGATAGTGTGTGGAAAAAGCTATGAGAAGATAGAGTAAAGAGGTTAAGAGAGAATCCATACGGCTCTCTAGCTTCCACCAGAGAGGCATGCAATTGTAATTTTCAATGTTTATATTTATGAATTTTACTTCAATGAGATTCATTCTTGTTATCTTGCCTTGTTAATGTAGTTTTTATTGTTCGGTTTCTTGGTTTGGACATTTTGTTTATGAAAGAATTTTGATAGTCATAATGAATCAGGATCTTGAATAGCCAGGTTGGTTTATATATTTTGGGTTGTATAATAGTTCCGAGTTGGGATTGTTTGGTGTAGCAAGGAATTGGGTTGAGACCGATTGTAGATGCTTGATTACATTATGTCTTTGAATGAATGCATTAAGTTTGCAAATGGTTCCAAGAAATTGTTATCCGAATATAGTGTTGGTGCATGCAATGATATTGTTCTAGTTAGTTAAAATGGTTATGCTCACATGGAGCCAAAGATAAATCAAGTTGTTCACAACCACAAAAGAGGAGTACTCCCACAATGAGAGGTGGAGTTCATCCTATTTTGAAACACGACATTTGAAATAGTAAAGTTTTTGGGTGTATTGTGATATGTGCCTGCCCGAGTTTAAGTCAGCCTGAAAGGATGGCCAAAGACCATCGTGTCTTTTAATACAGCATTTGGAAATGGGAGGAAGGGTGGTGGACTTGCATTTCGATAGTCATGCAAGAAGGAAATGTGAGTGACTTGTTTTGGAGAGTGATGTGTATGAGGAATAAGCCAAAGGATATAGAATGTCACTGTGAAAATGATGGGTGGAGATCATTATTTTTCTCTTGAAGAGAGAGAAAAGGTGGCAACATGTTATGGTGGTGACATGTTATCATACCACATACACATGTTGAATCTAACCGGTGAGATGGTGGAGTTCTAGCTTAGTCTGTGAATGGGCTATAAGCACACAATGTATTGAAGGAATTGGTATGGTGAGTTATGATTCAATGAAGGTTTATGGGGATGTTTTAAGATGACATGATTAGTGTTTTTGGAACATGAATATTTTTTTTGCCTCCAAGTCGATGACCACAAAGAATGATAAAGGAGTGTGCAAATTTGAAAGAATATTTGGATGAAATAGGCAGTTTGTTATTGGGAAAAGCATATTTAGAATTTTATATAATTCTAAGATGCAGATTGAAGGAAGATTATGGGGCATTTTGGAAAATGGAGGACTGGGTCAAATTTCTAATACATCAAGTGGTATTAGAGCCAGCGAAAGGTCTAGTGTTTTGGTGGGTTGAGATATAACTAGTTGCATGTTGATCCATCAGAGCTGTAGTAAGGATGCAATTGTGATTGCGTGTATGAAGATCTCAAGCTGAAATCTTGACACTATCTCCATCAAACATGAAGCTGGGTAGAATGTACAATGAGAGAACCCACTTAGAGAAGGGTGGGAAGCATCTTCTAGAATCTTGTTTGGGTAAGATGGAAGTATGGTGGTGGTGTGAAGAAGTAGCATGAAGAGTGGTGGACAGAAGCTAGTATGCACTCCATTGATGTGAGTCAATTGACAGAGATAGAGTACGCACAAGAAGCATGGATCCAGTGATGTCGAAAAAGAGGTGATCAATTTGTTTGTAGAACTCTCAGCCACGCATTTCCATGGGACATGGAAATCTTTTAATCCTGGGAGTATGATGCAAGGGCATCACGGAATGGGAAACATCTTGAAGATCCTAAAATATAGATGGACGTATATGGTTATTGTAATATGTCTTAGTAAGCCTTTTTGTTCCCTTATTAATGTAATTGGGTATGAGACTCAGTTAAATCTTAGTAATCTAAGTGTTATAGATATAGAAGGTTGGTATAATCGTGTATTTGAAAACTTCATTGTTAACTCCATGACACATTACTAGTTTAGTTCATATGGAAACTAGCTCCAAATTAGTCATTTCAGTCTGTTAGAGTAATGGGAAGCAAGAAATTAGCTATGTGAACTGGTTATGCAAGTTATCAGATTCTTGGGAAGCCTTCATTATGGATTTTGTAACCGAATAGATAGTGTGTGGAAAAATCTATGAGAAGATAGAGTAAAGAGGTTAAGAGAGAATCCAAATGGCTCTTTGGCTGCTGCTAGAGAGCCATGCAATTATTATTTCTATTTTTTATATTTATGAAGTTTACTTCAATGAGATTCATTATCTTTATCTTGCCTTGTTAATGTTGTTTTAGTTGTTGGAGTGCTTGGTTTGGACCTTTTGTTTATGAAAGAATTTTGATAGTCATAATGAATGGGGTTCTTGAATAGCCAGGTTGGTTTATATATTTTGGGTTGTAAAATAGTTCCGAGTTAGGATCATTTGGTGTAGCAAGGAATTGGGTTGAAACTGACTGTAGATACTCGATTATGTTGTCTTTGAATGAATGCATTAAGTTTGCAAATGGTTCCAAGAAATCATTATCTAAATATTGTGTTGGTGCATGCAATGATATTGGGATATTTAGTTAAAATGGTTATGCCCACATGGATACAAAGATAATTGAAGTTGTTCACAGCCATGAAAGAGTAGTTCTCCCATGATGATGGGAGGAGTTCATCCCATTTTGAAACACAACATTTGAAATAGAAAAGGTGGTGGGTGTATTATGATACGTGCCTACCTGAGTTGAAGTTGGCTTGGAAGGATGGTCGAAGACCCTCATGTCTTTGAATATGACATTTGAAAATGGGAGGAAGGTTGATGGACTTTCATTCCGATAGTCATGCAAGAAGGAACCACGAGTGACTTTGTTTGCAGAGTGATCTATATGAGGAATAAGCCAAAGGATATGGAATGTTTCTCTGAAAATGATAGGTGGAGATCATTATTTGGATCTTGATGTGAGAGAAAAGGTGGCTTCATGTTATGGTGGTGACATCTTATCATACCACATATTCATGTTGAATCCAACCAGCGAGATGGTGGAGTTCTAGCTTAGTCCGCGAATGGGTCGTAAGCACACAATATATTGAAGGAATTGGTATGGTGAGTTCTGATTCAGTGAAGGTTTATGGAGATGTTTTAAGATGACATTATTAGTTTTTTTGGAACATGAAGAGTTTGTGGGCCTCCAAGTTGATGGCCATAAAGAATGACAAAAGAGTGTGAAGATTTGAAAGAATCTTTGGATGAAATAGGCAGTTTGTTATTGAGAAAAGTAGATTTAGAGTTTGCTATAATTCTAAGATGTAGATTGAAGGAAGATTATGGAGCATTTTTGAAAATGGAGGACTAGGTCAAATTTATAATACATCAGTTATCCTCAAGAAATGATTGTATAACTTAAACAATCAGGTCCTTTAGGTTTAATATACCTAAGAAAATAGATACTTCCAACCTATATCCAACACCTACCCTATTTATAGGTCTTGATAACTGGTCAAATACATCACTCCTAATAGATATGGCAACACCTAAAAATCCAAATCCCTCTACAGCTTCCTCAAAACCTTCATCAGATACAGGATTCATAGGCAATCCAACGTTGACAAACCTTATCCCATCCATGAGATCATTCCACAAACTGGTCATCTCATTCCTAATCTCATCTTGGATATCTTCTTTCATCTTCTCCATCAACCTAGGGTTCATTATAGGTGGCATCCTTCCAAAGTTTAGGTGTAACTACCTCAAATCAGCAATCTAATTCACTAAATATGATACCCTAACCATTTAAAAACCCTAATTCTAAAGTAAAACTCAACCACAAGAAAAAATAATCCTTCTAGCCACCTTGTGCAACTCTATCGCAGATGTGGGTTAGATCCAACCTCTTCCACCTTACAACAATGCTATAGGAATGCCACAACTCCATAACTTTGTATCAAAGCCACCGCAAGATCCAAACCTATGCTCTGATACAACCTGATGCAGTCAGGGGCAGACAATCCTTAAAGTAGATGTCCAACCTTGTAGAAAGAGTGAACATGATTTAAATAAAAAAGAACAACAAAATATAAACCAAAATAATAGCTTTATTAATTATAATTTCTTCATACATATCAGGTTGTAAGGCCTTCCTCGTTATGACCAAGTACAAAGAAAAACAACTCAACTCAGACCTACCCCTAGATCTTCCTAAGTCTCTGAGCTATCCTCTATCATCTTGTCTTATACCCATTCTTTTTTAATACTTCCTCCTCCCTCTACATATGAGAACAAGCCTTAAATTTATGCACAACCATGAATACGTTAGCCTCAACAAAGGATTACATATCCTAAGAAATATTTTAGACCTAGTCGCCCTAAATCCTAATTAAATGCAACATTTAATCGTCTCACAAGGACCTTTCCAATAAAAACATTAGCCATAGTTAGATACACTTATGAAATCATGCCATTCAGCTCCACTCATCAGAAACACCAACCACAACTACAATCAATCAACCAGTCCACTCATTGAACAAGGTTCATGGAGAAACAAAAATAACCAATAGAGAACTAACAAGATCTCTCAAACCATGACACATCAAGAAGCACAATTATAGAATTAGAATCTACAAAAAACATTGACCAAACCCTTTTTATTTCTACTACCAAATATCTCTATGGATCAACCACTCAGAGTCTCACAAAAATCCCTTAAAAAAGAAATGTCTTCTTACACCCATTCAGAGAATCCATTAGAAGTTGAGCATTCTAGCTAAAAATGAGTTACAAAAATAGGAAAAGATTCCTAATAACCCCATGGACACCATATCAAAACCAGACCTTCTAAATATAAAAATAACTCCATCGAGCCATCAATCGCCCAACTAATAACTAAGAACAGAAAGAAAACATAAAAATGGTAACAAAATTTCACCAAAACACCAATTATTTTTGGATGATGCAATATTACCAAGGACCCAAAATTATCTTGTAGCACATAATAAGGGGACAAGATGTCCTTTTATACTCATTTCAAGATTCAAATTTGATTAAGGTCAAACATAGATATGGACCCATAGTAAAACACTAACATCGGATCATGGGCCAAATCTAAACTCAAAACCCTAGGGACATGTCACAAACCAACTTGAACCCTCAAAAACAAGTTGATATTTTGACTTTTACCTCTTTGAAAAATCAAGATCTCAACTTTTCCTAGGTAAACTAAACATAGGTTTTGTCAAGATGTCAGGGAATGTGTTAATATGTGGGAGGAGGAAATGCATGTTGTTTGGATCAAGTATAATGGACATTGAGACCTCAAAATCACCAAAATAGGTTCTAATAGGACCTAGAGACTCCAATTATGGGTTCTAACATTTTAGGATGATACAATTAACCTCCACTTTAGTTGGAGTACGAGACAATCCCATGCTCAATATTGAGTAGATCAAATGCATAAGGATGATCTCATCAAGGTTAAGGAGACAATGAAACATCATTTTCCCAAGTGACTCAAGTCTTCATGAAATCAAAAACCAACATAAGAGAGGCATCATTAGAGAGAGAGAGATAGAGAAAGAGAGAGAGAGAGAGAGAGAGAGAGAGAGAGAGAGAGAGAGAGAGAGAGAGAGAGAGAGAGAGAGAGAGAGAGAGAGAGAGAGAGAGAGAGAGAGAGAGAGAGAGAGAGAGAGTNGAGAGAGAGAGAGAGAGAGAGAGAGAGAGAGAGAGAGAGAGAGAGAGAGAGAGAGAGAGATTATCTTACTATGGACCAAACAAAAGGAAAAGCACTTCAAAATAAGTCATTCAAAGGTCTAGAAAGCTTTGTCATGCTAAGTAATCAATAAAATTGACTAGGTCTTAAGAAAATCATTGTCTGCATTAAGGGATTTGAAAAATGCGTGATCAAGCCTAAGGAAAGCATTGTCTCCTTAGGTATCAAAGAAAAAAAGTGACTAGGCCTAAGGAAAGAATTTTTTCCTTAGGGATCAAAGAGGAAGAATCAATCCTTCAGAAAAGATTATTTTTATTAAGGTATCTAAATTTAAAGGTTAAACACAAGGAAAAAATTGTCTCCTTGGTCATCCAAAAGAGAGGTTGCATGCAATCATTTTGTAAGTGTGTGCAATATGTGAAATAAAGAGTGCATTGTTTTCCCCCATGTTAAAGTGATCACAAATGACTTAATGAGAGAAATTACTTTAACCTTGCATAAAAACACACATAAGAAATGTTTCCTTTGTGAGATGACCCTAGGAAAGGAAAAATCAAGGGAAATAAGCACATTACAAATGAGATCATGGAAGGTATCTACTAACACTTGGGTAAGTATGATCATATGATAATACATGATATATTATTCCAAAATAAAATGTCACCATCCCTCAAAGGCTATAAAACTAGAAGCACAATGGAAGAATAACACATAATAGTTAGGTAGAAGAGTCTTTTTGGGCCGCCATCGTAGACACCAGAAAGAATTAGTAGCTATTATTTTGCATAATTCCAATTTAGGAAACACAAAGGCACATTTATGAATAGTGGCACATGCACAAAAAAACATTTAACAAGATATAAAAGAAGTGAGATACTAATAGAAGAATGTTTATGATATTTAAAATTATTTTCTTACCTTGCACCAATAGAGAAAAAAGAGTCATTTAAAGAAATCTAAACAAAACATATAACAATAAACACATCAAGAGAGAAGCACATCATGACAAACAAGAAAAGACAAAAAATATTTTGTACATGAGGATCTATTAAAGCATATCGCCTACCCCCCATCTCAGTTTTTAGGGTTTAGGAAAGGTGGGAAAGATGAAAGAGGTGAAACCTCATGAATGAAAGATGCAATAATAGAAAGTTCCAAACAAGATCCATGTTGTAAAGATAGGTCACTTTTTTTGTCACTAGGAGTGATAAATATTTGTTCTAAAAAACATAGCTGCAAAATCATGATCAAGATCAATAATCTCACACATGTCATTAGATCGCCAACATGAGAATCATTGTTAGCATCAAAATCATCATCCTCAAGAGTACCTTCTTCATCCAAAATAATTGTAATAGAATCCAAGATATGAATAGAATTTTCATGTTTGCTTAATTTCATGTTTTTCAAATTAATATCCTCCTTTATCTCAAGCATGGGTTGGTCAAAGGGAATCAAAGCATCATTAGGTGTATAAGGTGAAGAAATGCTTTGGAAAGCACACTAGCATGCTCTAGCATAAAATTTACAATGATGATCATAAGCATGATGGTTATGTTTGGTTTTGTTTGAAATTTGGTTTAGTTTAGGATCAATCAATATCAGATCATTTTCTCTTTTACAAGAACAACAAAAGGAACCACAATAGACTGAGAGTTAGCATTGATAGAACATTTATAAGAAATGGGAGGTGGAATAGAAGAATATATAGGAGGCTTAGGGGATGTTGGAATAAGTCCATGTCTGAGTAAAAGAGATGGAACATCCTTGGATTTTCCAAGTTCACATATATTTTGGATCTTGTGAGAGTGATATGAACAGAAGAGGTTATTAGGAAAAACTTTGGTTAGTTGAGTCATGGAAGGGAAAAAGAAATAAAGGTCAAAAAACTCTCAAGGAACTAAAGGTATATAGAGGATCTGATTAACAATCATGATCTATCCATTATGATGAAATTTTAAACATTTATGAATAGGAGAGGCTACATATTTGCTGGTGGTAATGCAAGGAAAACCAAATTTGTCTTGAAATTGCTAACAAGTTGGGATCATAGTGAAAGTAACATATAATGTTTTACCACCAACTTCTATAGGAAATGAGATAGAACCATGGGAAGCATAAAGGAAACCATTTCAAGTGTTGACCATGACATCAGATTTATAATAAAAATATTATTGTAATTTTCTACTAAAAGATGCTCCTCATTTATCACATTCATCATGCAATTAGGATAAATAAGGACACCACAAGAATGTAGACCATTACCCTTTGTGACAATATAGAGGGGCCCATCATATTATTTAATTTAGTTAGTAGGGTCTAAGGTAATGTAAATATCATATTCAAGTGTAGGTTTATGTTTGTTTTGGTAAAATATGAGGTTGAAAACATGATTAACCTCATCAACATTATCATCATGATTAACAAGTTGAGTGGAAGAGGAAGATGAAGGTTTACTAGTCACAATGGTATTGGTTGAATGAGAAGGAAAATTATTGGTATAGATTTCGAGGTTTTGGTTAGGAGGTGTTAATGATTTGTTTCCTTGATCATTAACACCCTCAACACATATAGAATTAAAATCAATGAGGCCTTGGATAACATATTTCAAATGGAAATACTTTATAGTATCATGACGTAGTTGATGAAGGTAGTGACAGAAGTGTTTGTGATCATAATGTTTGGGAAAATGTTTGGATGTGTAAATTGGTTTGATAGAAGGAAGTTTTAACACATTAACATTAATTAATGTAAAAATCACATTATGTGAAGATTCAGAAGGTTGAGTAAAATTATGTGTAGGTTTAAAGATAGATAACAAAGTAGCCACACCTTTGGATGTTGTTACCACTTGTTCATCAACATTGCTAGATGAGTTTTAATCTTAATGAATTTGTTTGGTTTTACTAACACTTGTTCAAATTCTTGGATGTGACATCACACTTATCAATAGGATTCATTCAAGTAGTTCTCACAAACTAACTTGTGTGAATTTGATAATTATGAAGCATTACACATAGTTGAGTGAAAGAAGAGAATTAAAAAAGTAGAATCCTATCTCTAATGTCCTTTTATAAATTAGCAATCAAATGCATTGCACATCAATATCAGGCACAGGGTAAGAAATCTAAGCATGCAAATGATTAAATCTACCAATTAAATTGATCACTTTTTCATTAACACTTTGTTTACAATAGATTAAATTAGTCAAAGAAATTTTAGGAAAATTTTTATTTTGAAATTGTTCAATGAAAGAATTGCCAATATTTTTGAAGAAATCAATAGAATCAAGAGGCAAATAACAATACCATTGCAAGGCTTTGTCGCAAAATGTTCTAGTAAACAAATTTTACATAAACCTTAGGTCATGAGAGAAATTACTACAGTAGGTTTAAATTATTTTAACTTGAGCGAAACGATCACCATTACCATTATAAGTATCAAGTTCAGGAATATCCATGTATTTTGGGATAAAAATATGAATGATATAAAAATACAAAGGACTAGCAATGTCACAAGTAGGAAAGTTGAACTTGGATTGAGTCATTGAAGCAATTTTTTGTTTTTAAGAAGACATGTTTTGAACAAAGCTATTAATGGTATGTTCATTAGAAAGAATGGTAGAAGGAGGTATATTTGAAATATTAGGATCATTGTGAAAGATAGAAGGACCAGTTTGATATGAAAAGGTAACACTATGGTAAGTTGGAATGGATGAACGATATGAAAAACATGACACGCTTAAAGGAATGGAAGGAACAATAAGATTTGAAATGCTTATATGTGTAGGATTGAAATTTTGAATTAAATTTTTTATGATAGGTGGAGTATAAATGGAAAGGGTAAGGATAGAGGTGGAAATAGCCATAGATGTCTCAACACTAGTAGTAGGTGGAAGAAGATCTAAATCTTGAGCACAATCTCTAAGAACCTTAAAACTATTGTTAATGAGATAACAAATACTATGAAAGATCTTAACACCATGTTCATCATTATGACTGAGCTTCCTTAAAATTTATAGAATGGAAATTACTTTGGAATTAGTGTTTTATTGTCCTAACTATTGTTCAAACTCCTCAAATTCATGGGAAAGTTATTGGACTTGCATAGGAGGGACTCTTGAAGCCTTGTCTTCATCATTAGAAGAATGGGAAGGGTTTTTCTACATCATAGGATTGATGTCACTAGTATGAATGTTTGTATCATCAAGATTCCTAGGAAATAAAGAAGGGT
Organism: Thuja plicata; assembly: GCA_018584345.1. Classification (NCBI taxonomy): domain Eukaryota; kingdom Viridiplantae; phylum Streptophyta; class Pinopsida; order Cupressales; family Cupressaceae; genus Thuja; species Thuja plicata. Next base: position 4,199,855 of record MU227549.1, read on the forward strand.
AAAGATCAAGGAAACCATATGTATACAACTTTTAACCAGAATGATATACGTAGTACTTAAAGTGATAACACTCATGTACAAGAGAATAAAAATAAAGGTATAGATCTAATGCAATTGTGACATGTGGAAGAGATATGCAAAATAGAAAAAAGAATATATTTTATGAAAGAGACATTTAGTTATAAAATTTGAAACATGCACAAGTAGATAGAGACACTAAATAACATTTATGAATAAATATAGATGCATAAAATGAAGATCATGCAAAGAGAATCTAACTAAAAAGATCAAAAGAGGAAATGTCATACATCGGGTTCACCAAAATGTATAGAAGAAAATGGATATAAATTATAGGATGTAGATTACTCACCAAGTTCATGGGTTCCTATAAATTAGGAATACAAACCCAATCCTTAATGAAAACTTGATTAGCACAATGAAAGGAGGAAGGGTGGTAATGCAATCTATCTAGACCAAAGGGGGATCTGATAATCCTTTAAGGGAGAAAATGACATGTAAATGATAAGTGAGTAATAGTAGATGTAATCTATGAAAGTAAATGCAGGATAATGAGAATAATGAATGCACCTTGAAACAAGAAAAGGAGATTTGAACTTTCGATCATAGTTTTATTATCATCCAAATGTCATAATCAGCTGTAACTTTGAATCTGGGAAACTGAGACCTATAACTGTCTTCTCTGCAAATTTAAGCCTAAAAGTATAGGGACAAGTAGAGAAGTCAATTATTCTCGGTAGTGGAAAATTTGATGAAACTTTCTAGGATCATGTTGATGGAGATTTAATTCTGAGTAGTTGATTGATTATATGTTTGTCATTGATGACAACATATAATACACAGTAGTAATTCTGTATGTACTTACCAGAATGATGATATGAAGAATTGTGTGGATAGATACATGTTGTTGACATGTTTGTTATGTTATGCTCATATGCGCAGACCCAGATATGATGTTTCAGTCAAGTTATGTAATTCTGTTTTTGGCAGTTACAGTTCTTGAAGTGTAATCGTTTAGGGCCGACGTACATCATGTGTTTCTTGAGTTGTGCCTATCTTATGTATATGCATGTGTATATTCATGATTATTTATGAGTTGATGATATTAATCCAAAGGTGCCAAACATGTTTCAAGAAGATTCCAAAGTTAGAGTTAAATTGGAAAGGCCGACTTAGTGAAGTGTCACATCTATTCAGTTTATAATTGTGTAGTTGTAATAATGCTAGCATGCTTAGTAGAGATGAAAAGGATGTTATGAAGAGTTGTCTTATAGGTCCCATGATTTCATACTTTGAGGAAGATACTTATAGAAAGTCAAATGTGACACACTAAGTGTTAATGATATGAAAAGAGAAGAAAGATGTACAGAGAAAATTATTAGACTTGGTTCATTCATCAAGAGTCTATGTGAAGAAGAAGTGAAAGATTGGAATACACTAGAACTGATCAAGATAGAAGGTCTACTCTACAGTTCATCATTAGATATAGTGCATATCTATTATACAGAAGGTTGTAGCCTTCACCATCAAGCAGTGAGCTTTTGGATAGTGAGTCCACCACCCCTAACAGGGTTATTTGTAAAAGACTCCTAATAGGGTCTGATCCTTAACCAGGTCACTATACTTATTGCATTGTTAAGTACAACTCCTAATAGGGTTGAGATATCTTCTAACAGGGATTACTATAAACAAGTATAGTTCATTGTGGGTGCTAATTCCCATCAGTGTTTTTACCATTTGGCTTCCCCATAATCAAATTGTGTGTTGTGTACTGTATTATCTAATTAAGCATTTACTTGTATTCTGAAGTTAAATAACTAAAGTTATTGATAACTGATTCACCCCCCCTCTCAATATCATTTGGGACTATTCTAACAATTGGTATCAAAGCCAAGTGCCTTGGAGAAGAATCCTAACAACTTAAGGTAGATCAGATGTCTTATTTCAGAAAAAAAATCCCTAAGTTCGATGGAGAAAATTATCTCGATTGGAAAAACAAAATGATAACACATCTACAGTGTGTTGATTTTGAGATATTTGAAATTTCTACACAAGAGGTTGTAATTCCATCTCTGAAAGACCTTGCAAAGGATGATGCTACTAACAGACAAAAGGATATATTTACACATAATGCAATTGCTAAAGAATCCCTAATCAGCACCTTATCTGACAATGAATTTTCTGAGATCAATAAAATTGACAGAGCATATACCATATGGAAGTATTTAGAAGATATGTTTGAAGGAGATATTCAAGCAAACAATGCACATAGGAAGACATGGAAAAAGAATTACAACAGTCTTGAGATGTTACCTGAAGAGAACATTAGAGCTTACAATCAAAGGATAAATGAAGCAGTCTCTGGAATCAGAAACAATGGTGGAGAAATATCAGAACAAGATATAATGAACAAGTTTCTAACTACTTTGACATCAGACTATGAAAATAAGATCAGTATTCTAGAGGAAACCATGCAATTCTCACAAGACTTCAAGAGAGAGACCTTGATCAGCAAAATCTCTGCATTTGAGATATCCAGATTAAAGACTAAACCTAAAAGTGAAACAGATTTCAAAGCATCAGTCTGTGGTAATAAATCCTTACACATCTCCAATCATAATGAGAAAGAAGAAGTTGATGAAGAAATAGAAGAAATTATTTCTATGATTTCTATAAGAGAAAAGAAAGGAAAAGGAAAATATGAAGGACAACTTCCATTCAAATGTTTTTCATGTAACAAGATTGGTCACTTTGCATCTAAGCATCCCACAAGAGTCAAGAAGTTCAGATCTAATTACAAACCCAAATATAAGGAATGTTATCATGTTGAAGAAGGTGTAACTGATGAAGATTTAGGAGAAGATGAAATTGGATTTGTTTCCCTTAGAGACATGGAAAAGTTGCTTGAAGAAATGGACATTGAAGATGAAAAGGAAGAACAAGAGCTACCCCTAATTTCCAAAGCAGATATCAAAACTGATTGGAGCATTGATAGTGGATGCTCCCATCATATGACAGGTGAGAAAGATAGATTTGTTCATTTGGACAAATACAAAGGTGGTATGGTTAGATTTGGAGATAACACTCCTAAACCTATCATAGGTAGAGGTTCTATCACTTTGGATGGAAATAATAAGACAAATGATGTTCTATATGTTGATGGATTACATCATAACTTACTGAGTGTTGGACAACTACTTGACAAGGGTTATCATTTGGAGTTCAAAGAAAATAAGTGCATCATTAACAACAAGGATGGAGACATGATTGCATCAGGTTCCAAAACAAAAGGTAATTTTTTTCAGCTCAATTCTTATGTAAGTTGTTTTGTTGGAAAGGTGGATGACAGATGGTTATGGCACAAGAGACTATGTCACATTAATTTTGATAATATATTAAAGATCAGAAATGTTAAGGTAGTGAGAGACCTACCAAGTATTGCAAGACCAGTTGACACAGTATGCAGGGAATGTGTTATGGGAAAGCATGTAAGGAGTTCCTTCAGAAGCAAGAACAACTCAGTTCAGAACAAATTGGACCTAGTACATAAAGATTTATGTGGTCCTACCCAAACAAGATCATACTACAGAGAAAGGTATTTCATTTTGTTTTTTGATGATTTTTCTAGGATGATGTGGGTTGCATTCTTAAAAGAGAAGTCTGAAGCATTTGAGAAGTTTAAAATATTCAAAGCTAAGGTTGAGAATGAATCCAGATTGAAACTGAAATGTCTGAGATCAGATAGAGGAGGAGAGTTCACATCTGATTAGTTTTTTTATTATTGTGAAGAACATGGTATTAAAAGATAGTTGAGAGCACCTAGAACCCCTTAGTAGAATGGGATTGCAAAAAGGAGCAATATGATCATACTTGATACAGTGTGCACTATGATGATTGAAGGAAAAGTTGCACACACCTATTGGAGAGATGTAATGTCCCCGCCAGGGAACCTATAAGGAATCAGGTCTTATGACCAAAATTGCAACTAAATTTTTTTTTTTTTTACATCATTACTACTCCACATTTACATTCCTTAAGGTTCCCTTAATGAATTTCATTTACTAACACATTTACATTACTTATCCAAATTAAATTTCATTTCCTTTCTTTACTTTC
>MU227549.1:4224406-4248964 GCA_018584345.1 Thuja plicata
GTGAAGGTTCATCTTAGTCATATAAGAATGCCAGTTGAATTTCATTGCCAGATCATCTGTATTGGCAAAGTTATTAAGGATTTATTGTTGAGATTTTAGGGTGCAAAATCTTTGAGCTCAATTTTCAAGACCTTAAAGGCTCCGGATCAAGGTCGAACCCCTAGTTGACTGGCACTTCGCAAGTCAAGCACTGTAGATCGCAATCTCCCCTTTCTGAAAAGTGGTTATAATAGCCAATCGGAGCTATGGTTCAAAAATTACGGCTTCCGGAAGTTGGGCTACCTAATCTCATGTTTTGTAAATATTTAAAGCCGACCCTTTTGTAATAAAAGTAAAAAAAAATTAAATGCTAACGGTAGTCAGCCTTAATGGCTAGATTTCTGGAACCTTCTTGGGCGGTGGAAATTGCCTATATAAAGAAGGCCCGTAGTGTTGTCTAGGGCAGTTTTGGGTAGATCTGGGTAATAATTCGAGGCTTTGTCCTACAAAATATTGTAAGAGGAATGCCCATGTGGCTTTGCATATTGTAATTCTGAAAGTTTGTAATTCCACATTTGTGGAGATAATAAGAAGCCCATTTTTTGTTCTTGCAAATTGTTGTTGCTTCTCTATTTCTGTTATGTGTTTGTGGCATAAAGGGGAGCACCTTTCATCACTTTCTATCTACTTGACCAAATTTAAAAAAATTACATATTATTATTGTGCACTTGATTCCATACACTTCAAAAAAAAATTACATTTTTGATTAATTCGATAAAATTTGTGCCTAATGCATGAATAGGCATTTGCTTTTATAGACATGTCCAATTAAAAAAATCATTAAAAAATTAATACTCAACAAAAATTTAGAAAAAAAGACAAATTCTAGCTCTAACTCTTATCTATCTTTCTATAAAAGGTTTTTTTTAATACTAAATCTAGCTATATATTTTTTGATGTGCATGCCAGTCACTATGTTACATTTTCCTGAAAAATTAGGAATATTTTTTTGTCTGCAATGGATTTGATTTTCTTAATCTAATCCATTTTTTAAAAAAAATTAATAGTTTAGAAACTAGATTTAGAGTACTACAATTCTTCTTCTTATATCAGAGATTGAAAGTCCGTACCCTATTTCTGCACAAATAAAAATGGGAGAAAAGGTTGTGGAAAGGGGATTTCCTTGGTCACACACATGTTTAGGAATTAACATTGAAATTGAATTAGAATTTCTTAAAGGAAAGAAACATGTAATGTAAAAAGCTAAATGGTTGATTCACCTTGTATGAAACCCTTGTGAACACCTATAGCAATCGCTCAAATCCATGAGGATGGTTGCAATATAATTGAAATGAGATATAGAATAAAGGGCACATTCACAAATGCATGGATCTGCAATTGCCACTCCTAGATCTTGAATGCATGTATGCTTGATAATCACTTCAAGAAGAAGAGAGGAAGAAGAATGGAAGGATCTTCTTTCTTGATTGTGAATTCCTCTACATGGACAACATGGGAGAGAAAATCACATTAAATAGAGAATATTTCCTTTGGTTGAAGGGATCTTGAAAGGAATGGAGACTTAAAGATCTTGATTTGGATGTTTGTCTTCAAATATTCAATTGAACTAATCAATTTCTTGAATGGTTTAATTATTGCCCTTGATATTGTTTGCATATGAGTCACTGATTCACAATAATAATAGATGCCAAAATGAGGGGAGAGGATGTCTTTTTATACTTATTTTGGGATTGAAATTTTATCAAGGAGGACCACAAATCTAATCTTAGAGGAAAACCCGAGCATCAAGCCTTAGACCAAATATGAGCTCTAAAACCCAGGCACAAGTTAAGAAATAAATTGTATCTCAGGGAAAAAGTTGAGATCTCTACTTGTACACCTTGGACAAGCCAAGATGTTGACCCTTCATAGGTAAAATATACCTAGATTTTGTCGAGATGTTGAGGAATTTTATAAGATGTGGGAGGAGGAAATGTAGGCTGTTGGGATCAAGAATAACAAACATTCGAACATCAAAATCACCAAAATGGGCTCTAATAGGTCCTAGAGCATCCAATTTTGGGTAATACATTTTTAGGAAAATATGGTAAGGTAAGATATCAACATGAAATATAAATAGTATTGATATAACAATGAAATAAAGGAATAAAAAAAGATTTAGAGCCTAGAAATGGGTTTCCAAATGAAACCCTCAAAGTATTTTTTTACGATTAACATAGTATGAGAAAAGGAATGAAGCAAACAAAAGGCTATGTTTATAATACAACAAAAATATAGATCATGGAGGAATTTTACAGAGCGAAATATGAGCATTTTTATGTTTTTTCACATAGATAAATAGGGATGAAGGGGAAAAACTTGAAAGAATAGCTAAGATAATGCTCAAGATCCAGTTGAAATTTGTGAAAAAAAATTTAGAAAGCATTAAACTTCAGTATAAAGAAATCATCATATCCATGGTTGTGCACTGGAGAGGAGAAAGAATTAAAAATGAAAATTGTCGATAAGATTTAAGGTTTCATTTTCCCTATATAAGCTTAGGGGAGAATTTTTTTTTCCCTTGAGTTATAATTTCTTTTTTCAGGACAATATTACCCTATTGTGTCAATATACTCCTTGATTTTTGGTAAAGTGATATGTTATATCACTATATTAATAAATTTCACGTATTATTCTTTTTTGAATAAAGGTCTGAAAAAGCCTACTATAAAAACATTTATTAAAGTGAGGATAAAGGTATCGTTTTGCACTAATTTTTATTTATCTTAGGTTTTTTTTTTTTTAATTATTTTATCTTTTACATGAACCTAAGTGTAAAATGTTTAGTAAAATGATGCTTTATAAATCATTTTATTAAATATTATTTATAATGCAAAGTGATAAAATTGTTTTAATAATGAATCAAATAGTCATAACTAGGGTTTGTATCATATTGTATATGTTTTGGGGGACTTGTATTGATGTTCTTGAAAGTTATACATAAATTAAGGGGTCTACATGGATTAAGGATGGGTAAAGAGAACTTTTGAGTTCACTTAACTCCAATCACTATCAGTTCCACCCCCTTTTTATGTATATTTTTCTTCAATTTCGACAAAAAGAGTTTTTTATTATAATATTTTTGGAGAGATAAAGATGGAGTTTTGTTCGAGTTCAGTTAAACTTTAGTTCCACACCTTTTTTCAGTTTGACCTTTCTATAAGTTCTTCATTTTAATTATTTATATAGTTCTTAGTTTTTTTCTGTATTTTTCTTCTGCAAAGTCAATCATGTTTGTATGAAGCTCTTTTTTTCAGATTATATAGCTATAGTGATTTCTTCATTTTGAATTAAAAAAAAAAATTCCTTCTTAGATTTGGTTTTATAAGTGGTGGGTGTTTGATTTACATGTAATTTTTGTGGTTTCGCAAACCCTTTAGCTATCTGAATTTAGGTATTCATATTGGTTCAACTTAATTCATTGATTCAGCTTGCATCTTGTGTTATAAGTATTCAATGTTTTAGATTGTGGTAATCTCATATTCCCTTTTTTTTAAAATATTGAAAGCTAGACATTCCTATTAAGCTAGTATTTAATTTTTTCATCTAGGTTGTGAGTGAATAGTGATTTTATTCAAAGTTATTATGAGTTAATTTGTTGTTAGGGTTTTGAAAAAATTAAAACATATGGTGTATCACCTTTTCAATTTTCTTTACAATTTCAAGAAATCCTTCTTCCCATTTTCTCAGTGAAGTTTTAGTTTTAGGTGTGTAGCAAAAGGAATTTAGCCTTCTCGAGAGATTGATCTTCACCATAGGCATACCCACAAGTCTGAAGATCTTTCCATGTTTCACAAGGTTTATAAACATTACAGATTTGCATAAGGTTGAAGATCTTTCAATGTTTCACAAGGTTGCTAAACGTTGTAGTTTGGCATAAGGGTGCAACCTTAGTGAGAACTATTTTTGGCATGCCCAGTGGGACATGTTGGACTATTCTTGTCCAATCAATTCCACACATTGCTAGTATTTGGTGTGAATATTATCCCACACAACCTTTGAAGATAATATCTACACACATACTTGTAAACTCAAGGTTCAAATCTACTAGTTTCAAAGAGACAAGTACTGGTATATTTCAAAACAATATTATATTATAATTTCCATCTCTTTATATAAGTAGAAATCTCAATGTTTTATGGGAAAAAAATGTATACCCACCACCATACTATAAGAATAATGTCTATGGGGCTCCTTATCAGCCATATGATCAAATAAACCACAATATTGGTTATAGTTCAAGTTACCATGTTATAGTAGGTTGCCAGTATGTTCAATATGTTCCTAACAAATACACACCTGCCTAACCTTATTAGGATTCTCTTCACAAGAAAGAGTTGGAGGCACAAGGGAGATAGAAAGAGTTGGATGAAAATAAAAATGAATGGGCTTTCTAATCTCATCTTCATCTTTAGGATCAAAAATATCAGATGCAAAAGAGGCAATTTAAAGCAAATATAGAATGATATATTATTGTAATAGAATCAGAAATGAGGTTAAAATTTGTCAAACAAATGGCTTCCAAAAATAAAATTCCAAGATTCATGCAAGGCGAGTCTCCTAGATCTTCCAAATTTTAAATTAAAAGTTTCAAGAGTCACCACTCTTTTCAAGATCTTGTTATTAAACAAATTCATCTTATAGAATAAGAGCCTAGAATGTTTTCATTTCCAAGTTTTAGAGAGTTTTTTTATAGTATAAGAACCTATTCTTGAGAAATTAAATCCTTATGAAGAACCCCTTAAAGAAGCCCAACCAACTCCTTATATTAAAAATCATCCTCTAAAAGAGGAGGTTCACCATTATGCTTTCCCAACCTTTAATGTTTTCCTTTGTATGCAAGAAACTACATGTGTAGAAAATCAAGACACCTTGCCCCAAGAACAATCCATGATTGAAGAAAATCAACCTAAATAGTTGTTCATAAAATCTATCAAATTCCAGATGAACCCATTTCTATCTTTATTTGTCAAGATAATCAAATTGTGAAATTGCAAAAGGAACTGTCTAGTGAAGAAAAATAAGATCTCTTTCCTATAGCTATGCATGCATATGATGTTTAGGATGATAGGTTAGAATGATTACAAGTCATTGGAAACGTTCTAAATGATCAATATGAAGTTTTAGATCAAGAAAATGGTTATAATTTTCAAATTCAAGAAGATTAATTTATTGAGTTACTATATTTTATTAGTTATAATAAAGAGAATATGTTTGAGCTTAAAAATTACAGAGTTCTGATTAGCAGGAGCATGAAAATAATCTGGATAAAGGGCATATTCTTTAGGGAACCTTTCTGATGGAAGACCTAAACTTTTGATATGGATGTAAACTTGGTTAAAGAACTAAAATAAAAATATCCAACCACATATTTCCAAGCTATGGGATTTGAGGGAAATTATGAGAGAGTGTTACATAATACTTTTTATAATGAGGTGGATCATGTTTAGATAGTTTCTCAAATATTATTGAAGATTTTTTCTCTAATATTTCTGATAATTTGACACCTTTGGAAAGATAGGTTTGTGATTAGAATAATAAGGTTGATGAAAGAATCAACCTTTCATTTGTTTTTCATGAGTTGGATTTCTAATTAGTTCAGTATGATGGTTGAAGAGAGAATTTAGAAAGAAGAAATCAATAGACAAAAATCAAATTTTAGCATCTCTAAAGTATACCCAATCATGTATCTTTATAGGATGGAGGATTATCATGAGGTTACAACTTTAAAACATCAAATCCAACCTATTTAGAAACCCCAAATGAGATTTGGTTTTGGTAAAACTCAAGGGGTATGTGATATTTCCTAAGATTTTCAAGACATGCTATAAAAGCTTCTTGTATCTTATCATTTTCAAGACATGCTATAGAGCTTGTTTGTATTTATAGCTAACTTTCATCTCCTTTTAGTTATCCATATGTATGTAATTCACCATTTTTTGGTGATAAAAGGAAGCTAATTCAATGAATCAATAAATGGATGTATCTAAATCCTTGATGTTTGATTAATTAGAGTAGGGTAGTTTTGTTTTCTTATTTATTTGGTAGATCAATTACAGTTTCCTCTAAGTGATGATTGCACATATTTTTAGTTTAGTTAGTTTTATTTAAGTTAGTAGGAGGAATAAGAGTCATGATATTGTAATGCATTATGGTTATGTGAAGGATAAATATATCATATAAGAAAGTGAATATGTGTTTTCACTCCCATAAATCATAAACATCTAATTCATAAAACTGTAATAAATTATAATAGTATGTAGTTAAATTAGGTTTCAGTTTCACTGAGGTGTGATCAATTTCCATTTCAACAATGTAGCTTAAGTTTCAACAATGTAAAAGGGTCTATTTTGAAATCGATTTACCAAGTTTTAGTCTCCGTGCCCAATGGATTCACAAAATAAAATTGGTCTTACATGCTTAGTAGGAAAGCATCTAGAGGATGTAGCCACAATGTTACCCAATTTTTTACATAGTTCAATTAGGTAGAGGTTTAGGTGTGTTTCAGCTAGACTAAGGGGTATATATTTTTGTCTTCTATATTATTTATTCATTGATGATATATTATTATTGATTTCTAGTTCAATGCAATTATAATAAATAAAGAAATAAGAGTTTTAAATAACATTATATTAATTATTTCATATGTTTGAATAAATACTTCGCACACTAGCCATGAAAATTACTAAAACATACATTATGAAAAATAAACCCACAAATACATAAATAACATATAAATAGAGGAGGGGACCCTCCATTGTCTAATGAATGATGAATCCTGACTTGCAATGTTTAATCTTCATCTCCTTGCTCCACAACTTTCTTTCTATGTGCAATTTACCTCGTCAATTTATATATGAAATATTTATATGTGAAGATTTAATTTTATAATGCATTAACCAGAGTGAAGATGGAAAAAAAATCATATCATAACTTCATCATTTTTATCTAATCATTTTTTTCAATGTGTAGGTTCTTATATCATTCTTATTATTGAATATCTTAGGTTAGTATCATAACATCACAACATGTGGGAAAAAGTGGGTTCCCACAAAGGTTGATCCTAGCATGTTGTCACTCTTCTTTGAACTAGGTTAATCATCACAAGGTGTGAAAATATATACATCAAACATACCATTATGGCCCAATTTGGAATGTGTACATCATTTTTAATAAACAATATTTTGATTAACCATTAAAAAAGGAGCATCTCCTTAATGTGATCATAGTGAGGTGGAGGATGTAGTCACCTTTTCATGGTTAATCATGTTTGTGGGTAGTCAAAATATATGTACATGTCATCTAACTAATTCTGAAACTCATACAAAGACAACACATAGCTACATTATATACACTAATGACCTAGCGAGGACATTGTTGTTACAAGACAAAAAGAATCATAGACAACTGATATCATGGATCATAATGAAGGTCTCTTCGCAAAGAAATATGAATAACAATCATGACTATCATAAAGGAACTACTATCAAAGCAGCATCAGACTTGTTTCTAGGATATCACAGTGATAAAATGATTTCACATAAGATTTGTATAGGGAAGAGATAGAAGGTCATAATGTTTCAAATAATAAAAATGATGCAGTCCAAGAAAGGGTATAGGAGTCCAATAGGAAGTAATAATAATGGAAATGAAAAAAAGGTAAAAGGAACCTACTAACAACAACAAATGCAGTCCAAGAAAGGATATAGGAGTCCAATAGGAAGTAATAATAATGGAAATGAAAAAAAGGTAAAAGGAACCTACTAACAACAACAAATAACCTTGAATATAAATTCATGTTATAGTCATAGCTATGAAAACTTGCAAGGTATGATAATGAGGACAATGAGGCAGTGCAACACAATAAAGGAAACAATGAAACTTGAATCTTATGTTCAAAAAGTGAATATGAAATTTTTAAGGGGTCACTATGATATGTCACCATAACATTTTCATAATGTAGCGACATCAAAACACTGATAAAACTCTGGAAGGTGCAACTACAGTAGAAACATAGTATTGTTATGAAGAGGAAAACTATGATATATCCATGGTGACAACAATATTGATGGAAGGAAGTGAAGACAACATCACAAAAGACAAATTCATGACTAAAAAATAAGATATTAAAGCATTGGCAGTGAATCACTTAGGCTAAACAAAACTATTTCCCAAAGAAAGGGGAAACTCTATGTTGAATACCAACAACAAGGGCTTAAAATCCATAAAGAAAAAAATACAGATACATATAAATAGTGGGGCTAATGGTCAAACTATAGTGAAACTCTCAAGAATTAATGTTGTTGTAGAAGATAACATATAATCCCTCAAAGTATTTTTGTAAACAAAGGATCAAAGAACTAGTAATGGTTTCACCCAAGCTCAACCACAACTCGCAAGGACACAAAACCCTCTAAGTATCAAGCTACAGGAGCATACAAATACATAGATGTCAATAATTTCAAAAGCCCATGTATATAAAACAAAGTCTTATAAATGAAGATCGATGACCTACAAGGAGGGACAAAACCCTACTAGGTACTTGTAGCATGATGGTGGTACCCAGCATCTATCATGCTATGCCCCTTGTCAAGCTACCTTTGCCAACTCTTCTTCGTCTCATCGATGAATTGGGCATAAGTACAATACTTGAGAGAAACATCCTGAGCCCTCCCAAATTGGTGCAACACATGCGTAAGTAAGAAGTTCTTGATCACTATGATGGTATGCCTTATTAGAGGACACAAATAGAACATGTATGATAGCTCATGACAAGCATCATCCCAGACCTCAATAGCTGTCCATGGTCACCATATCACTGTAGCCATATCATCAATCTACGCGTGCCACTGCTCAGTCTTACCCAGTGCGGGCTGGGTCATCAGACCGATGTATTTGTAAATATATAGCTCTAATGGCTGCCATGTATCATGAAAAATTGGCCTACACATGGGAAGGTGCTCCCAAGCCCAGATCTGCAACACAACTACTCTTGCTGCCATAGTGCGGGCACCCCGATACACGATGTCATGCATCTCATAATACATCTATGCCAGTATGCACTCACCCCATCCATAAGTAACTATGGGCACATCTAGCATCTTCTGGAGCATAATACCCTAGCCACACTCCAAACCGTGCTGACCATGATCTGGTACCAGATGATAGCTCAAAAATAATGCAAGAACAACTACCAATGGGTAATCTTGGCCATAAGTACATATCAACTCCTCTCAAGAGATGGCATGACCCACCACCAACTGATCCTAAAAAATGGCCCTCAAAGCATGCATACCATCTCTCGGCTGCGTGCAATACTCCACACGAGCTCCATGGAATGACACTCTCAAAATCTTGTATACATCCTCTGGAGTCACCGTCATCTCTCCCTGTGGCAGATGGAAAGTATTCATCTCTAAATGGAAACGCTCAACCAGAGCCCCAAGTAATCCATGATTTACCCAAATATCATGTACATCACATAGATATGTCAATCTTAGCCCATCAATGTGGGCCCCGTCGGCATCTGATAATCTCTGCAGTAACTTACCCATGATAGGATGATGGGACCTGAAACCGATGTCTGGGAGATCAACCTGCAACACAAAAGGATAAAATTGGATCAGTACCTCAACAATGATGATTTTCAAAGAAAAAGACAACAAATGCAGCTATGAAACTATCCTACACACAGTTCAAACGGTTGACTCTGTGACGCAAGAAAAATAACAATTTTTTATTTTTTCTAATTTCCCATGCGAGAAAACTCTTTTCTCGCATGAGGAAACTCTGTTCCCACATGAGCTTTCTAGCTCGCGTGAGGCGGGATGTGTTCTCACATGAGATTCTATGAATCTCATGAGGTGCACGCGCGCTCTTCGCGCAAGCACTAGGGAGGGGCCCGCGCATGGAATCCCCAACCCGCACAAGGATTCAATTTCCTCATGCGAAAGGTGATCAGGCCTGATACGAGGAAACTATTTCCTTGCACGAGATTTGGCAAGATGTGGTTTAAAATGCTTAAAAAACTCACTAACTCTAAAAAATGATAAATTTTTTTATAGAAATATAAGATCCAGTTATGAATACTCATAGGTGCCTCATACTCCACTGGTCGGTTGTATCGTCAGGTGCACTCAAATCAATGCATGTGCATAGGAATTCTCTCAATGTCAAGTATTGCTCTCACCATCACTAAAGTCAAAGGTGAATAATGATTTGAAAATGACCCCTCTAGGCCTTATATAGTGTTTGACCTAATTTTTCAAAGTGCTCCATTTTCTACAAAAATTGCACCCTTGGCTAATTGGACATTCTGAATCTATTTTCATGATTGAAAATGAAATTTGACACTCCTAAGTAGCTCAAAATCACATTTTAAAAATTTTGTTGGGACCGACATGATTGGACACTTGTGTAGTCAGTTTTCTAATGTTGGTTTCTTGTCAGGCTTATCTCTTGTCATCATTTTCTCAAATTCTGCAATCTTTTCATCAAAGTCAACTCTAGTCACTTATGGTCAACTATGGTCAAAACTAATCAATAGGACCTCTCGATCACTCTCAATTGATTTTTCTTTCTCTTGATCAATCTTTTTCTGTGATTTCTCTCTCTCATCACTATGATGTGTCTTCTTTCGATTTCTCTCCCGAGGGTGCAAGATGATTGCATCATTGAATCTTTTCACATCATTCTTGAATCAGTCTGATCTGCATCAAAAGTCCCCATCGCTAGGGGCATCTCATGACTTGGGGCATATTTAGTTTTTCGTACCTTATGGTCAAAATTGGATATTCCATGATCTTGAATCTTTTCATCACATCATCTATCTTGCTAGGTATTTGAGCAATCTAACTTAGATCCTCAAGGATCATGCTTCATTCTGGAGATAGTCCTAAATTGATTATCTTTTGAGATAGGTATTGGGGCAATCTAACCCTGACTCCTGAAGGTTGAGCCTCATTCTGGGGACAGTCTTGTGAAAGATATCAATCTAACTAGTGTCTGGGCAATCTAACCTAGACATTGGGGGACTAAGCTTCATTTCTGAGATGATTCTTGAAATCTCATTGGGTATTGGGGCAATCTAACCCTAATTCCTGAAAGTTACACTTCGTTCTGAAGATAACTCTCAAAAACTCTTTAGACCATTATCTAGGTAATCTAACCTAGATCTCAGAGGGCTAACCTTCATATTGGGGCAATCTAACCCCGATTCTGAAGATAGTCCTAAATATTCATCAGCTATCAGTGGACATTGGAGCAATCTAACCCCAATTTTGATCTTCACTTCAGACTATTCTTTGAATCAATGCACTACTCACACATCAATTCAAAGAGGGGGAAAATTTAACAACCCAAAATTGGCACCTAATAATCCTAATCAATTTTGGTGCATTTTATCATCTTTGAAGTCCTATTGTATTAGGCAAATTCTTCTCCTAATTGACTTTAATTAACTGAGTTTCAAATGCACAAAACCCAAATTTGGATAAATCTGACATTATATTTAATTCCTAAATTCTCAATGATTATTAGCTAAAAACCCCTATGATTAATTGATTTAATCCTAAAGTCTTAAGTGCTTTTAATTAAATCAATTTCACCCGCTTTGGCTAATATACATAAAAGGAATTGAAAGGTTATTTAATTATTGGATGAATTATCCTCAAAAAGGAATTCCATAATTCCATGTGAAAGGACACTTATGTGGCAATAATTCACCCTTTTATTTAAATAATCTTTGCATTTTTGTCTCAAATGGAGAATGAAGAGACAACTATTTCTTTTCAAGAAACTCTTCACTCTCTTTTCTTGGTTTTCTATAAATTGGACTTCTTTTCTTCATTAGAGGGGATAATTTTGGAGAGCATCAATATTATAGTCAATTTGCATTTCAATTCTTTCATGTTTCAAGTTTTATTTGCATAATTAAGCTAGCTTTAATTGGAATTGAAGATGTTTTAGTTTTCATTTATGATTTATCTAACGTCTCAATTTGGTGCTTTCAAGCTTCTTAAATCCATTTCGAGTTCAATTCTAGCTTAGAATTAATTCCTTTCATAGATTACAAGCATTTCATTTCTAGATTAAAAGCACTTTCTTTCTTAGATTAATTGCATTTTACTTCTATAGAGTTGTTGCAATTCATTCTTAGATTAGTGTCATTTGCTTTCATAGCTTAAATTGCTTCTCAATTCATAGATTAAGAGCATTTTCTCATATACTAGTTGCAGATTTCACAAGATTAATGGAAATTCTTATCTTCTTGCATTCTTAAAATCCTCCATGTTAGCAATGGTCAAGTTGTTGGCTCTCATTCTGAGGGTAAAACTCAACATGCACAACTAATTAGGAGGCAACAAGTCACCTCAATCGAATTTGCAGAACAAAAAATTCATGTTTGTCTTTGTGAATTGAGTGATTGTGTAAAGACTATGTTGTGTTTGTGTTGAATTTAGAGGTCTACATTCAGCATATAACATTTTGGCACCCACCGTGGGGTAGAAAAAAACAATTTCTGGCCTCATTTTCAAATCTGTTAACTGTGTTTTTTAAGCTCTGTCGTACGTTCGTACTGCACTAGTACAGATTCTCGCATGAAGTTTTACTTTGAGCCTTGTGAAGTTTTGTGTCGAGCCACATGAAGATTTTCTCCTATAGCACTTTCTCATGCGCGTCAAAGAACTTGCTCACACGCATTGAAGTACTTTCTCACATGAACTTTTACAGACAGGCATTTAAAATTTACAATTTTTAATCTATTGTTTCTCTATTCTGACCTCTATTTTCTGCTCTGATTTTTCTATTTTTGGTTTTCTGCTACAGCATAACAGTGGTTTGCAGGTTCGCTTGTCAAAGATTAAAACATTCTAATGGTTTACTTGCAGGATGATAGTCAAAGACATTATTAAAACGTCAGGTTTGTTTACTATTTTTCATTCACATAGTCTAAATAGGGCTTTGTTAAAATTTCGTAAGGATCCTGATAGCAAAGTAGGGTAATAGGCTCTTCATTACATGGAAGTGATGCCCATAGATGAATCCGAGACCCAGATGTTGCT
This sequence comes from Thuja plicata, assembly GCA_018584345.1. Classification (NCBI taxonomy): domain Eukaryota; kingdom Viridiplantae; phylum Streptophyta; class Pinopsida; order Cupressales; family Cupressaceae; genus Thuja; species Thuja plicata. Next base: position 4,237,510 of record MU227549.1, read on the forward strand.
AGCATGATGGATACATGGGGAAGCAAAGAAAAATAAGTGAATCTTTAGCACTTCTACTTGTTAGGGGATTATTCTCTTCTTTCTTTGAGAGAATCAGAAACCCAAAGACTTGTGGATTTGGTGGAGTGAAACTATCTCAGTGATGAACATGCTTGGTGTGTTTGGGTGAGGTGAAAAGGTAGAGAAGTATGCTCTTCTCTCATTGAGAGAATCAGAAAATCAAACCCTTGAATCCGAACCAAGTTGAGTCACCTTTAGAGGGCTTGCCAGAAGTAGAACCTCTGGGAATGACCCAAGTGAGTACACACCTTTTTCTGGTGATTCCAACTCACTCTAATAAAGTCTACTTTGTTTTAGTCTAAAGACTCCAAAGCCATAGTAACTTCTTTCTCATTGATTTTGACTATCAACATGAGAAAGCCTTGTTTTTTGTACTGAGCGGTGCCGCTCCCAGCCTTTCTTGCAAGGGTGTGTGACTTACAAGTGTTGGTGTGGTTGTGAGGCCCCAAATTTGTATCAGAGGCACCAGAGGTTATTGTGAATGGAAGCCTATTAAACACTCTCTTAGTTAGATTCCTACCCAGTTCACCTCTGAAAGGAGGTATAATCTATGCACAGGGAGAGGGAAGAATCTCTCCCCTAGATTCTTGACATAGGTATGCACCTGAATGTTTGAAGTGGTATATGATGCTGGTCCTTGTTTAAGGGTTACCTTCGAACATATATACTTAGTCCTTGGAAACACTGAAAACACAAGCACTCTTTCAAGGGTGACACTACTATGTGAGGTGAATGCATACGCATAAGACAGCGGGGCACAAGTTTTGTCTTCTCAACCAATTTTCTTTGTAGGGATAATTGAGTGTTTGTTCTTGAGTATTAAACTATGCACTCTATCATTCAAACAAAGACTCACATGTTTCTACCAAGTTGCTTTGTCCTTGGTGGAATTGTTTTTGACTACTGTTTGCATCACTACCTGATTGAAACTTTATATTTTTAAATGAATGCTTGTCACCTTGAAATAGAGATTGCTGATTTATATCATCTTAAAACTATCCTAAGCCTGGATATCTTGTCAGAGAATAGTTCTCACTATGTCTCAAAACCTGGTCTTTACCTTGAAAACTGAGTTTGATTATCTGTCTTACCTGCCTCTTGTCTAGGATTTGATTGCTTGTTCCTTCATTGTATGTAGACTGAAACTAGTTGTTCTAAGTTTTAAACTGGCTGATTCATACTCAAACTTGTCTTATCTCTTTGTCTCTGTCCTATTTTCTTATGTCTTGTACCTTGCGACATGATAGTCATATCTTAGTTGTTCTAGCCATACCTCCAACAATTCGTGCTAGGTGCATCTCATACCTTGGTTGTTCTAGCCTATTACATTGTATTTTTTGATACCTTTGAGACAGAGTTACTAGTCAGATCTTAAGTTTCCTCTCATATCAGCTTCAGCTATGCCTGTTACGACTAGGAGTGGTAATATCTTTCCTATATGCAGTTCTGAAGTAGTTAAAAGTAAACCTCACAATCAAGGAAAAGGTCATTCTGAACTTGTTATTCAAGTGGATAATCAAGAGGGATCATCACATTCCTCTTCCCCGTTCAGTGTGGACCCAATTATGAATCTGAAGCTAGTGCTTTAGTTTTGTTCTAATCCGTTGTTTCAAGATCAGTATAATCCATTTATCTCAAAGAAGCTATATGTTTGGGTTGATCCTGTTAACGACCCTCGCTGCCTTAGTGATCCTTTTTCACATTTCAATCCTTTTGATTTGCCAAAGAGCACATTAGCTACGAGTTCTCATTCTCATACTGAAGGAGTGCATATGGAACAATCTCACGTTAACAACATGATGTCTCCTTTTGATTACACACAAGGTCATGACCAATCTCAACATGAACAAGGTCAAGAGCAACACTAGGGTCAAGACCAAACTCAAAGTATTTATGAAATTCTTGGCAATGATGATGACCCTATAACTCGAACTGATATAGATGCAGAAAATTCTAATAAATCTCTTATTAAAATGATGGAGATACTCCTTGCGGAAGACAAAGAAAAATATTTCCTAGATCTAGCAAATCAAGGAGTCAAATTACCCGCGAACTTCCAATTGGATACACTTATCGCTAAAGAAGAGGAAAATAAAGCCTCCAAGTTGCATAAGATAATTCATGACATACAAGGACAAGTCAGCCAACTTATGAAAGATAAGGACAAACCTATGCAATAGTTCACAATGGAAAGTATATGTCCTTTTCTGTTTGATAAGAGTATTGTTATGCAACCTTTTCCCAAAAGTGTAGATCTCCCAAAGTATGACAAGTACCTAGGTACCTCTGATCCCCAGGATCATTTAAGAGAATTTGGTGCCTTGTCAATGGATTTTATACATGATCAAATGTATTTGATGTGTCTTTTTCTATGAATTTTAGGTGGGACCGCTATGGAATGGTTCTCACGATTGCCCACTGGCATCAAAACTTTTGACAAAATTGCTAATCTTTTTATGCAACACTATTCTCATAATATTCAACATCCTATTAACATAAGGGATCTTTGCAACCTTAAACAGAAGCAAGGGGAACCATTGTTGACATTTCTCCAAAGATGGAGACAACTTTGCACAAAGTACCCTCGCAAAATACCCGAGTCTGAGAAACTCAATATATTCTTGGATAATCTCACCCTTGACTTCGGGTATCAAGTACAACTTCAAGGTCCCCTTAACTTTGATAGTATGATAAAATAGGATATGACAATAGAAGCCTTCATGGTTAAAAATGTTGAATTGACCTTGTATAAAGATAACAAGAAAAATTCCTCATCATCCAACAAAGACAAAGGTAAATTCCCCAACAAAAATAGAGATGTTGTGAACAATGGGGTAGTTGATAACGTTAATTAAACTTCTTCAAAACCAATCTTTAATCTCACCTCAGGTATGCAAGTGACCAAAGCTATCACAAAGTTTGCGACCAACACTCAACAGCCTTCTAGATTTGCTGGAAACAAACCTTGGGCACCACGACCCAAGCGTGAATTTACCCCTCTAGCAGAAGCAATTGAGATGGTTTTCAAAACTTTGGTGCAAAATAAAATTCTTGCTCCTTTGGAGAAATGTTTATACGATCTGCAACCAAGACCTCATTGGTGGAATGAGAATGATTACTATGATTACCATTAGAAAAAAGTTCACAAGGCTACTATTTGTTACCAGTTAAAACATAAATTTCAAAACTTTATTAATAACCAAGTCATCACTATGGAGAATCATAACAAGAATTTGGATCATCAAGCATTCAAAGACCCCTTTCCTCATCATGAGAAGGGTGAATCCTCCAATGCTCAGAATAATAATGCCAAAGTTAATTACGCCAACGCCACATACGATAATGTGATCAACATGATTGAACCAATGGGAGTATAATATTTCAATATGTTTACTAGAAAGGGAAGTGGGAATGTTTCTAGACCCAGAATCTTGTTTTTCATGAGAGGCCCTGAGTCTCAATCTGAAACATATCAGGATTGTGCGAACATTGTTACTCGGTCTAACACTAGAATCTCTATCAAGGGTCCTAACCCTCCTACTGCTACATCCATACCAAAACAAAATATGGATAAGACTATTATTGGTTCTACCAACAAGACCACGAAGGTGGTCCCTATGCCTCCTACTACTGGTTATAGCATTCTTGAATAGCTTCAAAGGACCAACACTCAGATAACTATTTTTGAGCTATTAAAAATCTCGCCTACTCATAGGCAAATTCTGGAAAAAGCTCTCAATGAAGCTAATGTCCCCAAAGATATCAACTTGGATCAGTTTCAATCCATGGTGGGTCATTTGACCTCACCAAATTACTTATCCTTCTCCGAAGAAGATGATCACTCAATTAGTCACCCGCACAATGCTCCTCTACACATAGAAGTCATGATAGGCAAATAGTTAGTCCGTGGCATGCTCATTGATAATGGTGCTGGTCTTAATATTTGCTCCGCTCAATTTCTTACTCAATTAGGTTATGGCAAGGATCGCATAGACTCCCGCAAAATAATTACCATAAAAGCTTATGATGAAGAAGAGAGAACATCTAGAGGTTTAGTTGTGTTACCCATTCAGGTTGGCCCAGTTGAAAGAGATGTCATATGTCAAGTGCTAGACCTTCCTCTTATGTATAATATTTTGCTAGGAAGATCATGGATTCACGAGATGCAAGCGGTTCCTTCTACATACCATCAGTGTATCAAGTTCTCTTTTCAAGGCGCAGAGGTGACTATTCCTGCTAGCATGGGATCTTCTTGTAATGCTCTCACTCAATCAGTCGACAATCTTGTTCTGACTAATAGAGAATACATATAACTCTGTGCTTCCAAGCTCAAAGACATGGGATAGACATTGAAAATCACAGATATAGACATGGGGGGATATCAAATGGAGCCCATGCTATCATTAGTGGCTCTTCCACTGTCTCCTATATCTTACGGGAGACCTTCTGAATACAACAAATCTTCCATTACCCTTGAGGTAGTTTATGAGGGTACATTTGTAAAGTCTAATACACCATTACAAGATGAAGATGAGGATAGATCTATCAAAGCTTGGCTTTGTAAAGGAAAAAACACAGCTGAACAAATTACCCTGGCTCGCGAATTAAATCCTAACATCGAGGGTCTTAAGGTTATGAAACATTTTGGGTACAAAGGAAGTAGCCCGATAGGTGTCAATGGCAATGGGTTAGTGTAACCTATTCAAGCTATAGGTCAAAAAACAAAAGATACCACTAGATTAGGTTTCAAAAAGGTCTCGTTTCATCTAGGGATCAATAAATTTGTGCCAAAAGTAGAGCCTACACCAGAACCTAAAATTACAACTGCAGCTGACACTATACAAGACAACTCAGATGAGCATTTCTTTCCTTATCCTATCCCTCCAAACCTGGGAGCACTCTTTGCTGAGCCAGATAAGTTTGTGTCACGTACCTGTACTACTAAAATAGACAGTGATTCTGATCAAACTACTCCATTTGAGACACTCACTTATGAGCAATGGAAAGACTCACAAGATCCTAACTTCAAAGGAGAAGAGTACATACCACCAAAATTTCAAGAATGGTGGACACAAGAATAGACTAGTATTACAAGAACTCAAAAAAATTCATGGTGCAAGCACCCAATTCAGAGTTTAGATACAGACTCTCATGAGTATGAGTTTGATAGTTTGTCAGCAGGATCTTATGAAAGACTTCTCGACGTAAGTGAGGAGTTTAGTGAATAGCATAATGAGCCCAAGTCTATAGGTGTTGACATGTCTTCTACTTCGGTCGTTAGAGATCAAAAGGATTCAAACACACCTTTGGACGAGATCGGTTTAGATCCCATCTTTCTAGTTAATACTTTTGATGATGACTATACTGTGGATGCACTTGAACCTATCACATCTCTTTCCCTCCAACATCCTGAATTAATAGACTAAAATTCCCCTTCTTCATCCATTGAAGTCCTTACATTCCAGAATGATTACACTTTAGCCTGCTACCTTCCTGCTATTGAGCCCGTAATGTCATCCACTAGTGAAGAGAGTTTCAACATGACCGAGGCTAACATCAAGTACCTTAGTCAGAAAATTAAAAGAAGAAATAATAAGAGCACTGATGGTGAAAACCACATTGTGGCAGTATCAGAGCCAAAAAAAGAAAAAAGAAAAGACGTACCCAAAGCTGAAAACATCTCTAAGGCGCCTGAGGGTGAGGTACTTGATGCACTTTTGAGTCACTTCCAAGAACGCTCATTAGTGTCGATTGAACCTACTCAGCTGATAAATCTGGGAATAGAAGAACACCCACATATCATCCATGTGGCCAACTCATTATCTAAAGAGGAACTTAAGGAATTTATAGAATTTTTCCAAGAGAAAAAGATAAATTTTGCATAGACGTATTCGGACATGCCAGGTGCGGATCTTGATGTCATTATGCATCACTTATCAATAGCACTGGGTGTGAAACCTGTCAAAGAAAAACTTAGAAAGATGCATCCGCATGTAGCTTTACTGATCAAGGCAGAATTGGAAAAACTTTTGAAAGCTGGGTTCATCCGAGTGATTGATTATGCAGAGTGGATTTCTAATATAGTCCTAGTAACCAAACATGACAAATCTATTAGGGTCTGCATGGACTTTAGAGATTTAAATCTGGCATGTCCTAAAGATGATTTTCCACTTCCTAATGTTGACATGATTATGGATATGATAGCAGGATATGAGATGTATTCCTTAATGGATGGCTTTTATGGCTATAATCAGATCAAAATTGCACCAAAAGACCAAGTGAAAATAGATTTTACTTGTGCATGGGGAACATTTTGTTGGACTATTATGCCTTTGGTTTAAAGAATGCTGGGGCTACTTATCAAAGAGTTGTTACTACAATATTTCATGACATGATGCATAAGACAATGGAGGACTACGTGGATGATACACATGCCAAGAGTATGGATAGAAAAACACATCTCACTGATCTAGGTCCTATACTAGATCATATGGAGAAACTTAGGTTGCGTCTAAACCCTAAGAAATGTGGATTTGGGGTTACTTCTGGAAAATTACTTGGCTACATTATCTCAGAAAAAGGAATCGAGGTGGATCTAGAAAAGGTACAACCTATAATGGAAATTCTACCACCCTGTAATATCAGAAAAATCAGGGGTCTTCAAGGTCAACTTCAATATATCAAGCATTTTATCTCACAATTAGCTGATAAGTCACAACCTTTCACCAAGACTCTGCATAAAGGTGTGACTTATGACCGGAACAAAGAGTGTGAACAAGGGTTTCAACAAATTAAACAGTATCTAGCTAATCCACCCATACTAATACCTCCCATTCAGTGGAAGCCTTTGATCCTATATATCTCAGCAACGAAAACATCCTTGGGTGCTCTCTTGGCCCAAGAAGATCCAAATAATAAAGAAAGAGCCATTTACTACTTCAGCAGAACATTGGTCTCTTATGAAATGATTTATTCAATGATTGGGAAGGCTTTCCTAGCAGTGGTGTTTGCTTCCCAGAAGCTACGATACTACATGTTGGCTCACACTACAAGGCTAATTGCAAAGATCGATCCATTGAAATACTTACTCAGTAAAGCTACCCTCATAGGTAGACTAGCTAAATGGGTCATGCTCCTCAATGAGTTTGATATTGTATATGTTGAGAGAAAAGCTATTAAAGGAAAGATGATTGTGGATCAATTGGCTGAAGCACCTCTTAAAGATCACCAACCATTGAAGATGGAATTCACAGATGAGTCCATTATGCTTCTCACACATCAAACATGATCAATGTTCTTTGATGGTTCGTTCACCCAACAGGGGTCAGGAGCTGGAATTTTGTTTATCACACCTCAACAGTACTCTTTATTGAAGGCATATAAAATGATGTTTCCTTGTACCAATAATACCACTGAGTATGAAGCTTTGATCAATGGACTCAAGATTGCTATTGAATGGTGAGTGGATGAACTAAAAGTCTTTAGAGACTCGCAACTAGTTATCAATCAAGTCAACAATACTTATCAAACCAGAGATGAAAAGTTGGTACCCTATAAAAGGATGGTTGACAGCCTTAAGAATTATTTTGCACATGTCACTTTTTAGCAAATTCCTTGGGAAGATAATAAAGTGGCTGATGCTTTGGCTACTCTAGCCTCTATGTTGCAAATGCCATAGAATGATTTCAAACATCAGTTCCTAGTGGAGACATTATGCTACCCTGCCTATGACTCTCCTGACTCCCAGATGGTCTATTCAGTAATTGGACATGATTAATCTCACTACCACCACATATACTCCTATCTCCATATCCAAACTATTCAAGACACATATACTAGAAATGAAAAATGCCCTCTAATCCATAGTGCTTCACGGTACGTCATCGTAGAAAACAACTTGTATAGACAGGGTCTAGATGGTACCCTCCTTAGGTGTCTAGAACCTGATGAGTCTAAACGCGCATTACAAGAAGTACATGAAGGAATTTGTGGTTCTCACTCAAATGGCTTGACACTGGCTCATAAGCTTATTAGAGCTGGTTATTATTGGCCTGATATGGAGAAGGAAGCTACGTAGTTTGCCAAATCTTGTAAGCAATGTCAACTCCATGGAAACTTGATTCATGGTCCAGCTAAGGAACTCATTCCTTTTATCACCTTTTGGTCATTTCAACAGTGGGATTTCAACTTAGTAGGTCAGATATATCCATCTTCCTTAAGAGGACATAAGTACATCATCACTTCTATGGATTATTTTACTAAATTGGTTGAGGCAGTGCCTCTCAGTGTAGCTGATGGAAAATCTGTAGCTATGTTTATCTTAAACTACATCATTTGTAGATATGGTGTACCTTCCTCTATTATCACTGACAATGGGGGACAGTTCAAGAATAAAGATCTGACAAATTTATGAGCTAAGTTCAAGATCATTCAACATTGGTCTTCTATTTATTACCCCCAGGGTAATGGGCAAGCTGAAGCTTCTAACAAAATAATTCTCAAGATCCTACACCATACGGTACACAAGTCTGGATGGGATTGGCACCTCTAGATAAATCTAGCTTTATGGGCCTATCACACCAGTATCAGAATGCCAACAGGGGCCACACCCTTTTCTTTAGTCTATGGCATAGATGCTGTACTGCCTATTGAGGTTGAGATTCCTACATTGTAGGTCTCTTTGAAAGGCCTCATTACAGATGATGACATGAGAATATCTTAGCTTCAAGAGCTTGAGTTACTAGATGAACGTCGAAAGGTGGCATTTGATCATCTCAAAGCATACCAAAAGAGGATATCAAAGAGCTATAATAAGAAAGTCAGACCAAGAGACTTCCAAACAGGTGATCTCATCCTGAGAGAGAATCCTAAAAATCAATAACAATGGTTTCAGAAAGGGAAGTTTGAGCCAAACTGGCTTGGTCCTTATATCATTACTGCAGTATTTGGGTCCTGCGCTTATCATCTCTCCACTATCAAAGGTGAACCACTCAAATATCCCATCAACGCTCTTCACCTGAAGAAATTCTATAGTTGAGATATCTTCTGCATGCTCATGTACATACTTTATTTCTAAGAAAATCCTAAAAATTGTAAAATGTCCTGAAAAAATGATCATCTTAGTGAAAACCTGGCAAATAGGTGCTTTGATGTATCTATTCTCCTAGTGAAAACCTGGTAAATAGGCACCTTGATAATGTCAAAAAAATGAAAAAATACAAAAATACAAAAAAATCAAAAAAGGAAAAAAGAACAAAAAAATTGAAAAATACAAAAAAAAAGAGAAAAAGAGAAAAATGTGCCATTGATGAAAACCTAGTAAATAGGCATCATGGTAGCAAAAATAGAATTTTTTCCAAGATGGTGAAAACCTGGTAAACAGGCACCTCTTGTTTTGTAATGCTTTATCTGTCGCAACATGTCTTGGCTTTCTTGCAGTTGCTTTCCTGCTTCAGTTGCTTTCCTGCTTTAGTTTCTTTTCCAGCTTTAGTTCACTTTCCTGCTTTAGTGTGCATTTGCTTTCAGTCATCTTCAAGATTTTTCTTGACCTCACATGGATTGAAATTGGTCATACTCGGAGGCATGTTCCTGGTCTAGGGGGCATTGTCTTATCTTTTGAAGTTCTTCTACTCTTGCATCGATCACCAGTGGATCTCACTGTGTCTGCCTGTCGATGCCTCATAGCACTTCATCTCTTCTTGAGACTCTCTTTTGCATCAATCACCAATGGTCCTCACTCCATCTACCTACTGATGCTTTGATCTCATTATTAATCTTTATTCTTGAATATCTCTTGCAAAAGTCACTAGTGGTTCTCACTGAGTCTGCCTACTGTTGCTACATTGATGAGATTTATCACATTGTTTAGCTATCTGTTGTCCAACTTTGATCCATTCATTACTTGGGGGCATGGCTCCCCATTTTGATCACTCTTCAGTTCACTCTTGAGTCAGTAATCTTGTCAAAGGACAACTCTCTACTTGCAAAAAGTGGTGTTTCTCAACACCTTAACCAGACAATGTTTTTTAACACTCTCTTTGGACACATCTGTGTTTTTTAACACACATCAGATATCTCACGACGTAAACATCTCTCAAAAGAAATTGAAAACATTGTACTCACAAGAACAATGGTGTTTCTCAACACCCCAAACATTGATACATTCGTAAGCCTCGAAACATGCTGAGATATGATTGACTCTTTCTTAGTATGCGTCTGTTCTTATGGATTTCATTAATATTTTCTTTGACTACTGCTTGTTGGTGTGGTTTTGATAATCTGACAATGTCAAATAAATAAGGTGTATGTGATAAGAGCTTTTTCATTAAGGTGGAAAAGCCTCACATCCCTTGATCTTATTTATTTGTACGCCAAGGGGAGGTTGAAACTATCTCCTTGACTGTCATTGCTATGTTTGTTTATTTGTGAACTTTTACTATATCAAACTGGAAACAATGTTCAGGTCACCTTGGCTTTTGTACCTTCAGTGCCTACATTCATTTCCTACATTTTATCTGATGAAAGTCATATTCATATTCTTATGGTTGCAGCAGCACCAGTAAGGATTGTATTGACTCGGATGATCCAAAGCACCCGATGATGATAAATATGATGAGTCCACTAACCAAAGTCCTAGGATTGCATTTAGCTTAGGATTACATTTGCATTGTAGGCTTGCATTCACATTTTAGGCTTTCAGCATGGTAGTTTGGCACTCTCTTCATTATCTTCTCATTCTTTAAAGGTCCTCATCTTTCATCATGGTTCTTCTTGACTGCATGAGTGTCTGGTCCTCATTCTCAATCTTTGTGCGCATCCTTTTGGCTAGTATCTGTTGTATATTATGAATGTGATGCAGAGTAACACACCAGAAGCAAGTCACCTACCTAGAATGCCTCTAGGACCTCTAATTGTACAAATCACCTATCCAAACCTTAGGAGCCTTCAAAGGATCCTCCAACACATGCTAACAACCTTCTTGCAAGGTTTATCTACTCCTCCAACACAATGAATAGCAAAACAAACTTTGCCTCAAAAACTTGTTTAGGGACACCTTCCCTTAACTAGGCCAAATAGGGCAGCAGTAGCTTGGAGAACTCACCAACACAAACCACTGACTTGAACACCTTCACTGATGTTCCCCCACTGCAATCTTTCCAAAAAGTGGGTTCCAACACTTCTGTACGGTCTCAAAGCAAGATGGACCTAGTTGCTCCTTGTAGGTCTCTTCAACAAGAAATCCTGCAACCACACACAAAATCTCCAAAAAAATTGTTAAAGGGAATATGATTCTAGATGTCTTTTACCCTCCTCTGACAATCCCCAAAATCTTAAACTCCCACTCCACTCCAGCACAACACAAACTGTCCTAAACACACAGACCTAATAGGCCTAA
>MU227549.1:4256445-4276730 GCA_018584345.1 Thuja plicata
AAGTGCATTTCCATAAATTCATTTGCATACATATATCCATAAACATGTGCATCCATTATAAGCATAAATCGAATCATACATAGCATTTATCCATCTAACATCTATCATAGCATTTTCATACATCAATAAAACACATGCATAAACATTTGCATATTCATCCATTGCATACATTTGTAATCCATACATCTAAATCATATAGGAAATCATCTCATAAAACATAGACATTTAAAGCAATATATACACATGTACAATGATGCCAAAAATTGAGCTCATATATATATCGATCGGTCTGAATGTACAAGGGTGCTACTTGAGCACAATAGGTCAAAATTGTGGTACAATATACATCATAACCTAACCACCTGGAGGAGGTGGAGGTGGGGGCAAGCCCTGCTGCTAAGGAGGAGGACCCGAAGGTGGTCCTGCTGGAGGTGGTCCCTGTGGAACAACCGGAGGGCCAGCATACTCTGAAAAAGGTAGAATCTAATTTGTTGCCTCAGGAACTGCAAGATTATATGTAGCATAATAGTAAGCAACCTGGGCAACCTCATATCTAATATACAGCTGTGCCCTGGCCAGTGCCTCTCGCAACTCTCAGACCTCCCAATCCTGCTCTGATATCTGGGTATCTCTGATAACCACCTATGTATGGAGGTCATCACGCTCCCTTTGTGTCTGCCACACTCATTCTCTCACTCTACAAAGAGCCTCCTATAGATGAGTCACCTGTCTGCCTGCTAGAGGATTAGTCAAAACTGCAACAGCCATGATGGTATCATCACACTTCTTTGTAGCTCTATCTTGGCTTCCACTAGGCCCAACACCTATATCTGATCCCATGGGTCTCATAGAGATATCAGTCTAATGTGTACGTAGATATACCACTCTCTCCTAATACTGAAGTAGTGGCTGCTAATCCTGTGGCTGTTGTCCTGGAGGAGGAACCTGCTATGCCTACTATTGTGGTGGTGGCTGCACCACCTAAGGAATCTGGCCCACTGGAGATGTGAACCTAGGAAATGGATGTGCTAACAGCTGATCTTTGTATGTAGGTGTCACACCTGCATTCGTCACTATTGCCATATAATCCCATTGGGATGGTGGTACCTGGCGTCTATCATGCTACGCCCCCTGTCAAGCTACCTCTGCCAACCCTTCTTCATCTCATCGATGAATCAAGCATAAGTACAATACTCGAGAGAAACATCCTAAGACCTCCCAAATTGGTGCAACACATGTGTAAGTAAGAAGTGCTTGATCACTGTGATGGTACGCCTTATTAGAGGATGTAAATAGAACATGTATGATAGCTCATGAACAGCATCATCCCAGACCTCAATAGCTACCCATGGTTGCCATATCACTACAGCCATATCATCAATCTACATGCGCCACTGCTTAGTCTTACCCAGCACGGGCTAGGTCATCAGACTGGCGTATCTGTAAATATACAGCTCTAATGGCTGCCATGTATCATGAAAAATTGGCCTACACATGGGAAGGTGCTCCCAAGCGCAGATCTACAACACAACTAATCCTGCTGCCATAGTGCGGGCACCCCGATACATGATCTCATGCATCTCATAATACATATGTGCCAGTATGCACTCGCCCCATCCATAAGTAACTATGGGCACATCTAGCATCTTCTGGAGCATAATACCCCAGCCACACTCCAAACTGTGCTGACCATGATCTGGTACCAGATGATAGCTCAAAAATAATGCGAGAACAACTACCAATGGGTAATCTCGGCCATAAGTACATATCAGCTCCTCCCAAGAGATGGCCCGACCCCCCACCAAGTGATCCTAAAACATGGCTCTCAAAGCCTACGTACCATCTCTCAACTGCATGCAATACTCCACACGAGCTCCATGGAATGACACTCTCAAAAATCTGGTATACATCCTATGGAGTCACCGTCATCTCTCCCTGTGGCAGATGGAAAGTATTCATCTCTGAATGGAAATGCTCAACCAGGGCCCCAAGTAATCCATGATTTACCCGAATATCAGGTACATCACATAGATATGTCAATCTTAGCCCATCAATGTGGGCCCCATCGACATCTGATAATCTCTGCAGTAACTCACTCATGATAGGATGATGGGACCTAAAACTAATGTCTGGGAGATCAACCTGCAACACAAAAGGATAAAATATGATCAGTACCTCAACAATGATGATTTTCAAAGAAAAAGACAACAAATGCAGCTATGGAACTATCCTACACACAGTTCAACTGGTTGACTCTGTGACGCAAGAAAAATAACAATTTTTTATTTTTGCCAATTTCCCATGCGAGAAAACTCTTTTCTCGCATGAGGAAACTCTGGTCCCGCATGAGCTTTCTGGCTCGTGTGATGTGGAATGTGTTCTCACGTGAGATTCTAGGAATCTTGCGTGGCACACGCGCACTCTTCGCGCAAGCGCTGGGGAGGGGCCCGCGCACGGAATCCCCAACCCGCACAAGGATTCAATTTCCTCATGCGAAAGGTGATCAGGCCTGATGCGAGGAAACTATTTCCTTGCATGAGATTTGGCAAGACATGGTTTAAAATGCTTTAAAAACTCACTAATGCTAAAAAATGATAAATTTTTTGTAGAAATATAAGATCCAGTTATGAATACTCATAGGTGCGTCATACTCTGCTAGTCAGTTGTACCATCAGGTGCACTCAAATCAATGCATGTGCACAGGAATGCTCTCAATTCAACTAGAGCTCTCACCATCACTAAAGTCAAAGGTGATTAATGATTTGAAAATGACCCCTCTAGGCCTTATATAACCTTTGACCTAATTTTTCAAAGTGATCCATTTTCTTTGAAAATTGCACCCTTGGCTAATTGGACCATTCTAAATCTATTTTCGTGATCAAAAATGAAATCTGACACTCCTAAGTAGCTCAAAATCACATTTTAAAATTTTTTTTGGGACCAACATGATCAGACGCTTGTGTAGTCAGTTTTCTAATGTTGGTTTCTTGTCAAGCTTATCTCTTGTCATCATTTTCTCAAATTCTACAATCTTTTCATCAAAGTCAACTCTAGTCACTTATGGTCAACTACGGTCAAACCTATTCAATAGGACCTCTCGATCACTCTCAATTTATTTTTCTCTCTCTTGATCTATCTTTTTCTGTGATTTCTCTCTCTCATCACTATGATGTTTCTTCTTTCGATTTCGCTCCCGAGGGGGCAAGATGATTGCATCATTGAATCTTTTCACATCATTCTTGAATCAGTCTAATCTACATCAGAAGTCCCCATTGCTAGGGGCATCTCATCACTTGGGGCATATTTAGTTTTTTTTACCTTATGGTGAAAATTAGATATTCCATGATCTTGAATCTTTTCATCACATCATCTATCTTGCTAGGTATCTGAGCAATCTAACTCAGATCCTCAAGGATCATGCTTCATTCTGGAGAAAGTCCTAAATTGATTATCTTTTGAGACAGGTATTGGGGCAATCTAACCCTGACTCCTGAAGGTTGAGCCTCGTTCTGGGGATAGTCTCATGAAAGATATCAATCTGACTAGTGTCTGGGCAATCTAACCTAGACATTGGGGGACTAAGCTTCATTTCAGAGATGATTCTTGAAATCTCATTGGGTATTGGGGCAATCTAACCCTAATTCCTAAAAGTTACACTTTGTTCTAAAGATAACTCTGAAAAACTCTTTAGACCATTATCTAGGCAATCTAACCTAGATCTCAGAGGGGTAACCTTCATATTGGGGCAATCTAACCCCAATTTTGAAGATAGTCCTAGATCTTCATCAGCTATCAGTGGACATTGCGGCAGTCTAACCCCAATTTTGATCTTCACTTCAGACTATTCTTTGAATCAATGCACTACTCACACATCAATTCAAAGAGGGAAAAAATGTAACACCCCAAAATTGGCACCTAATAATCCTAATCAATTTTGGTGCATTTTCTCATCTTCGAAGTCCTATTATATTAGGCAAATTCTTCTCCTAATTGACTTTAATTGACTGAGTTTCAAATGCAGAAAACCTAAATTTGTACATAAATCTAACATTATATTTAATTCCTAAATTCTCAATGATTATTAGCTAAAAACCCCTATGATTAATTGATTTAATCCTAAATTCTTAAGTGCTTTTAATTAAATCAATTTCACCCCCTTTGGCTAATATACATAAAAGGAATTGAAAGGTTATTTAATTATTGGATGTATTATCCTCAAAAAGAAATTCCATAATTCCATGTGAAAGGAAACTTATGTGGCAATAATTCACCCTTTTATTTAAATAATCTTTGTATTTTTGTCTCAAATGGAGAATGAAGAGACAACTATTTCTTTTAAAGAAACTCTTCACTCTCTCTTTTCTTGGTTTTCTATAAATTGGACTTATTTTCTTCATTAGAGGGGATAATTTTGGAGAGCAACAATATTATATTCAATTTGCATTTCAATTCTTTCATGTTTCAAGCTTTATTTGCATAATTAAGCTAGTTTTAATTGGAATTGAAGATGTTTTAGTTTTCATTTATGATTTATCTAACATCTCAATTTGGTGCTTTCAAGCTTCTTAAATCCATTTCAAGTTCAATTCTAGCTTAGAAGTAATTCCTGTCATAGATTACAAGCCTTTCATTTCTAGATTAAAAGCACTTTCTTTCTTAGATTAATTGCATTTTACTTCCATAGAGTACTTGCAATTCATTCTTAGGTTAGTGTCATTTGCTTTCATAGCTTAAATTGCTTCTCAATTCATAGATTAAGAGCATTTTCTCATAGACTAGTTATAGATTTCACAAGATTAATGGCAATTCTTCTCTTCTTGCATTCTTAAAATCCTCCATGTTAGCAATGGTCAGGTTGTTGGCTCTTGTTCTGAGGGTAAAACTCAACATCCACAACTAATAAGGAGGCAACAGGTCCCCTCAATCAAATTTGTAGAACAAACAATTCATGTTTGTCTTTGTGAATTGAGCGATTGTGTAAAGACTCTGTTGTGTTTGTGTTGAATTCAGAGGTCTACATTCAGCATATAACAACTACTAGTTCCACCCGTTTTCTAAACATTTTTTTTCTTCAATGTTGACCAAAGGGGTATTTTTTTTTTTTTAAAAAGGATAGATAAAGATGGAGTTCAGTTCGAGTTCAGTTCGACCCCTTTTTGGATTGTGACCTTTCCATAAGGTTCTAGATTGTAATTATTTTCAAAGTTATTTCCTTGTTTTTTACTTAATGTTCTTCTACAAATTAATGCATATTTGTATGAAGCTCATATTTTTTAGATTTTGTAGCATTAATGATTCCTTCAATTTGGATAAAAGCTGAGTTTTCCTTCTCATAGTTGGTGTTATCAGTTGTGGGTGTTTGAATTACATTTTGTTTGTGTTGTTTAGCAGATCCTTTAGTTATCTCATTTAGGTTTTTATATTGGTGCAAGTTATTTCATTGATTCAAGTTACATGTACTATAAGTATTCAATGTTTTAAATCATAGTAATGTCAGATTCCCTTTTTAAAAATATTAATAATTAGGCCTTCATATTTAGATGGTATTTTAGTTGTTCATCTAGGTTGTGAGATAATAGTGATTTTATTCAAAATTATTGTGAGTTCATATGTTTTTAGGGTTTTCTAAAAATTAAAACATATGGTGCATCACCTTTTCAGTTTTATTTAAAATTTCAAGCAATCCTTCTTCCCATTTTCTCAGTCAAGTTTTTTTATAGGTCAATACCAAAATGAAACCGACCTTCTGCAGAGATTGATCTTCCCCATAGGCATACCAACAGGCATGAAGATCTTTCCATGTTACACAATATTTCTAAATGTTACAGTTTGGCATAAGGGTGCAATATTGGTGACAACACTGCTACAATATCCTCTAGGAATGGATAGATTTTAAGATATTCGTAGATATTTGAAAGGTGACCCCAAATATTGTAGGGACAATCAATGTCCAATAAAGCACAAATAGTATGATCATCAACACCATAGACAATCACTCCTAAAACATGGGCCCTTATGATCTTTCAAGAATACCTACCCCTATTTGAGGTTCGTTGAGGGATGATCCCATATATATAAGGCACAAATTAAAGCTATTTTTATTGTTTCAAGATTTCTTTTTGTGAAGACTCATAATTGCACTTTGCTACACTGATAATAGAAAGCTAAACAAAAACAACTATGGTGCCTTCTCAAATGAAATAATTAGGCATCAAAAACCTTTATGCATATAAAAGAGATTGAATAAATATCTCTCCTAAATATGGATCCTTTCTAGGTGCCAAAACATCCAAGTAATTACTCTAAATATAAAAATATTAAATACCCTATAAAATATATTCAAGAAAAAACATAGAAAAAGTGTATGCATAGATGTGAAGAGCTCTAAATCACCTTCTAAAAATGTAATAAATCTTGAAATTCAAAGACACTAGTGAAAAAGTATGAACTTTGAAGTTGAAAATGATTATATAATTTTGATGAAGCATAGACAAAGTATGGAGTTGAATCTAACTATGAGATTACTACCATTGGAAAGAATTCAATCACCTTTGCAATGATATCTTAATTTCTCGACTTGGATATTATATGCAAAAGTTATGAAAGATTTACCAAAAACACCTATAAAAATATAAAAGGAGCTTTCTGAAATCGCATAGAATGTTCTAGGTTCTTGGAAAAATAAAACCTCTTCTAAAATATGCCAATTTTGCCTAAAAATATTATTTCCCTCAAAAAGGGAAGCGGGGAAATTGGATGTTAGTGGAACATGCTAGAAGAATAGAATATTTTATTCTCAAATTAAGTTAGCATGTGGTAATTCTAACACATGTGAAAAAGTAAACATAGGCATGTAGAAAAAAAGATACATTGAACATTGAATTAATGAGGGTAGGATATGAGGAAGAGGTTGCATTTTTTTTTGCATGAATTTTGAAGAGAAATGTTTATATTATGTGACTTTATTATTGTAGTCTATGCAGATGATTTAATTTTTGGAGGTATCAATGAAAATATGTTCCAAAACATTTTTGTGAACATGTAGAAGGATTTCAGAAAGTTAATTCTCTGTGACTTTTACCCCTTCATTGGCTTTCAAATTTCCTAATGAGATAAGGGGATATTTTTTCACAAACCATGTATTATGGAGATATTTCTTTGACATGGATGGAAGACTAAATCCAATGATATATCACACCATTGTACGACTCAATTTGAGTAAGGATGATAAATATTTAAAGGCTAATCAAACTCTATATAGGTCCAATATTAAAACTGTAATATACATGACAACTACATGGTCTAATATTATCTAAGAAATTGGTTTGGTGAAACATTTATGAGTAACTCATATGAAACCAGCCAAAAGAATATTCAAATGCATAAAGTATACTATGATTTTAGACTATGGTATTCCAATAAGGGAATATTTGACTATTGAAATATATACAAATGTGAATTAGGAACATAATATTGATGACATAAAAAGTACTAATGGGCGATCATACTTTATTGATAACAGTCGTATATCAAGTTGTTGAGTATGAAACAATATTTAGTTTTTTTTGTTCTTTTACAACATAGGTTGAATACATTGCAACAAAATCTTTTTGGATAGATGTTATTTGAGAAAACCAAACTTTTAAGGATTTAAATGTTAAATGATCATCCCATTTGCATACTACTCGATAACATGAGTGCCATAAAATATTTCAAATAACTTTGTTATGTACATGAATAAAAATAAAATTTAAATTAAATCTTATTTCTAAGAGAGTATATGGTTGATTAGCAGGTGAGGGTGGAGTACACTTCTAAACAAAAATAGATTGTAGATATTTTTAAAGAACCCCATCAAAAAGAGACATTTTAGTACCTAAGGGATAAGTTGAGAGTGTTATCACTCTCATCTAGTAACTATGTTCTTTAAAAGAAGCATATGCTCATGGAAATATATCAATTATATTATATTTTATCCCAAAATAGTATGTGGCATTGATGTCAAATGTGGAGTGGAGTATATTAGTCAAGGTGAGATGTTTTTTTAATCCCATTCTAAGATTTTTTTTTTGCAAGGTTGTCATCGGTTGTAAAGGGGGTGATTGTTGGAAAAATATAATCTTTAATTTCAAAGAGGAAAACATTAGTACAAGAAAAATGCAAAAGATAATTGGTTTTTGGTATTTATGTTTTATTTATATTGAAGATATTCCTTTACATTTTATCGCTAAACACTCTATCATATACTATGTCCAAGGGAATTTTATTGGATAAAGATGTTTTCATGGAAATTTTGTGCAGCCTAATCCCAGTTTTGGTTCCTATGTTCATCATATATTGTAATATTTTTGAGGGATTTCAAAAATTGGTTGACCCACCTAGGGTGATCGCCTCTCTTACTAAAATAAATTATTTCTTTCTAATTATGGTTAAAATTATTTTATGGGTCACCCTTCTTGGGTGAAGATGTACTTTTGTGGATTATAGTAGAAGTTAAGTTGGTGGTGTCAAAGGTAAGAAATTACAGAATATCTTTCCCATTTTTTACAACAAAAGTATGAGTAAATATCCTTGTTTAATATCAACTATATAGAAAATTTATTAGTAAATTAACGAATATTTTATTCTAGATTTGGGAGCAGCTATATGACATATTTATTCAAAAATTGTTGAACATTATATTGTTGATCTACTATTAAATCTTAAAGAAAATTAATGCAAAACTATGAATAGAAAGTATTGAAGATTATAATCAAAGTTAAAGAAGCATATTTAGAGGATATTTTCAAACGAGAGTTCGAATTGATCCAAGAAGAAGGTTCATACAATTATAATTGGTGTATGATAATGAAGAAATTGAAAATTACTTATTTGGTTTTTAGTTGTTGAGATTATTGTATCTAATATGTTAGTGCCTACAAAAAATTCAAAATAATATTCTACAAGCAATTATTTTCCCTCCTTGTCCCCAATCATAGTTTCCATGTAAAATTGTATCTCTTATGTATTTGGATTTTTATATTTCATGTTTATCCCATCGATGCAATTTATATTATTTTTATAATTAAAAAAATCTTACATTGCATAAGCTATTTCTCTTTTAGCAAAAAAATTGGTTTATAGTTATTTCCTCATGTTATTACGGATCCACCTACCAATACTAGTGTCAAGTAAATTATATCATAATAGATAACATCAATTAGAGTTGAAATCCAATTACAAAGGCATTGAGACACCAAGTGTCACTTGATATGGTACTAAATATTCTCTATTATTGATCCCCACTAATAAGTAATCTTTCCTATTCTGACCAAATACATATAAACATAGATACTTTAGACTTTATATTTTCATATATCATAATATAAATAAAATGTAGTTCTTCCACTAAAAATTTAGTGATCCTACAATAATATTTTCTTTCATGATCCAAGCTCTCAAATAATGTGTTCCATGAAGTTTTAATAGACAATGTTTAAATTTATGAGACTTCATAATGTTTAAACATTTTAAGATCTATACGTATAGATTTTCCTCCATGACTTAATACAAAATTCAAATTGTATCAATATTTTGAAGAAAGAGCTATTGACTATAACAAAAGAACTCAATAGATTAGTATAAAAATTATCTAATATAGAAAAGAAGAGAAAATCTATATAGTGTCCCAGTAGCTTATTAGTGTGCAAATTCAATTTTTTATCCCTAACCTGCTAGATAACATGTTCTTCCTTACAATTTTGGAAAAATCTCATGAATATAAGTTTATCCCCTTAGGATTATTATTAGTCATTTCATCATATTTCCTTTTATCAAAATGATTAGTCAACAAACTAATAAAATGGGATCTCTTGATTATAAATAAGCCCATCCCTTTTGATGCAAAGCTTATGGTATCAAATGTCCTTAGGACTAAATTCCTTGACCCTCTATGAGAAGTCACTGAACATAGCCTCCTCACCTTTGTAATTTACTCACTTTCTTCTACCCGACATGTAAAATGACCCAAGTATACATACACAACATGTCTCTTGGTTTGATTTGAACAATCTGAACTATCTACCCTACACTAGTACAGAGTCAAATGGTGCAACACAAAGAGGTGACAAGATATTTGTTTGCTGGGGTTGAACCAAATTTTATTTACCTTTATTATTACTAACACAACATAATTCCACTGGTGGAATCCCCTTTGGACTTCTTCTTATGATACTTCCCTCTCTAGACACCCTAATTCAATGTAGCCCTATCAGTGTGGTTTTTTGATAGCAAACCCCAAATATTCCAAAGGATTAAGAAATAGAAGGCATTTTATGATTCCCTCCATCAAGATACACATATTATCTAAGACATGACTTATGACTCCAATATTAAGTGCCAAAACTCTTACTATCCTAGATAGACCTAATTACCCAAATAGGTCAAATTAACAGAGGAAGTGCCTTTCAACTACAAAGAATAACCTAAATATTAATTTAGGGGTGATATTCATGTTATAGAAATACTAAATCCTTAGTTTGAATGGATGATTCAACCCGAACATGCCTCCTTGCTCAAGTGTCTATTATATTCTTGGCTTGCCACATGAAGATGTTAACACAAACTTACTCCAAACTAATTCTTGCCACCATTAGACTAAAAATGGACTCCATATTCACATAATAAAAATGGATACCTCTCATTTTAAAAATTCTTATGATTTTTCACTTGTGAAATTGAGAGGTAGACGCATTTGTTCAGGAAAACCCTAGGTAACTAGGGTTTGCAGATAGTTTTACAAAAATGCCTCTAACTTCCATGACACCACACTTCAGATGCTTATATTGGTCCCAAATGAGAGATAGTTCATTATAATTTAGTTTTTCATTGGCATCCTCCCTTGGTCAATCCGTACAGGACCGTATAAAATCAAAAATCTTGGCGTTTGTCGGATAATGGTTATGTTTTATTGCTTTGTTTTTAAAAATTACATCATCATTTTGTCCACCTACTTGTAAGGAATATTTGAGGATTATTTCCAATGGTTACAACTAAAATTCAACCATTGATCCATTGGGAAGAATTTTACAAACGACCTTTCAAAAAGTTGTCAATTTCTCCAAAAGTTGCTTAGCAACTTTTTGTGCAATTTCACATTTTTTGTACTTTTTGCTGTTATTGAGAAAAAATTTCTTTTCCTCACTACTAAGGGAACCAAAATAACTTAAAAACACTCAAAACACATAAATAACATAAATTTCAAGATTTGGAGGATCATTTGACCATAGTTGACAAAGTGGTTTAGAAACACCAAATCTTGGTACTAGGTCTTACAATTGGATCTTATTGCAAAACTATGTGGTCCTATTAGACCCAACCTATTTTAGTGACCCAGTGCTTGTATTGAATCTCATTCATGGAGTTAGGGCTCCCGCACCATAGTCCCTTGGGCATAGAGAACTCAAATTCCCACTTAGGGTAAGTTGTTCCAAAGTGAAGCCATGTTTGATAATATCTTGTTGAGTCATCCATGTCACATAAATATCTAGAAAACCTTTCTACTTGAATAAGTAATACAAGTCGGTGTTCTTTCTAGTTTGCTCTAGGATCTTTATTTCAATGATCTTGTCCAAATGGAGTGGTTGACTAGGAGGTAGATCATGAAGCCAATGATCTTGTGGATTCATCATTTTGAGCACTTGAAATACCTTAATTTTCCTTAAAGATAGTTAAGTCAAAAACAATAAAGATTAGAAAAATTCAAAGTGTAGGTGTCAATGTAATTTCATAGGCATTGTGCCAAAATTTTTGAAGCATTGTCTAGGGTCTTATCTTCTTCATTTGAATCTTGGAATGTTGTCCTTTAGGGAGTCTTTCCTTTCGTTCATAAGCCCACACTTTGTCACCTATTTGGAAATGTACTTCTCTTTTCATTTTATCTATTCTTTTCTTATATTCTTGTAGTGTCTTCTCCAAGCCATCTTTGACCTATTATTCAATTTGTTTGATCATCTCTGATAATTCTCCCCCTTGAGAACTAGTTTTGAAATGATTAAGAAGATTTCTTAACTCCATTGGTTCCTTTGGGTGAAAATCAAAAACTATTTGAAAGGGTGTTCTATCTGTGGATCTATTTATAGAATTATTAAAGGCATACTCTGTCTATGGTAGTAGCAGATCCCAATTTTGTACATTCTATTTTTTGATACATCTAAGAATATTTTGGAGGGATCTATTGACTACTTTTGTCTGACCATCTATTTAGGGATGGTAGGCAGAACTAAATTACAAGTTGGTGCCCAACTTCTTATTCAAGGTTCTCCAGAAATGTCCTTGAAATTTTGCATCTCTACCAAGACAATGGACTAAGATAAGCCATGAATACTAACAATTTCTTTGAAAAAAAATTGTGCAATGTGTGATGCATCATGAGTGCTCTTACATGGGATAAAATGGGTCATTTTGGTAAAATGGTCAACAACTACAACAATTTAGTCAAATCCTTGTTTAGTCCTTGGGATTCCCATGAGAAAGTACATTGAAATTGCTTCTCATACTTTGTAAGATATTGGAAAGGGTTGGTAAAGTCCTTTATTTGTGGAAATGCCCTTGGCTTGTTGGAAACTAAAACAAGTTTGAACAAACTTTCTGATATCATTTTGCATCTTGGGCCAATGATAATACCTTTTAACTACCTCTAGTGTCTTATCCAAGCCAAAGTGACCACTCATTCCTCCACACTGATTATCTTGAATAATGTTATCCCTTACTGAAAACCTAGGGATGCATAGTTGGTTTCCTTTAAAGAGCAGACCAGCTTGGATCAAAAAGTCAGAAAATCATTTTTTCAAAAATTTTGGTACATACCTTAGAAGCCACACCAAAATCTGGATCCCCAATGTAGAGACCTTGGATTGCATTTATTCCAATGCTTTTAGGTTTTATCTCCTAAATCAAAACAATCCTCCTACTTAAGGAATCAGCCACTTTGTTGGCTATACATTTCTTGTGCTTGATTCAAAATGAGTAGGATTTTATTTTTTCCATTCATTTGATATATTTGACACATAGTTTATCCTAAGAAATTAAGTAGCTCAATGCATGATTATCAATGTAAACCAAAAATTCTTTGGGAAAAAGTTAGTGTCTCCATTTTTTAATAGCTTGAACCTTGGCATAGAGATCTAAATCATATATGGAGTACCTTTTCTTATAATCATTTAGTTTTTCTAAAATAATGCTAATTGTTTACCATCTTGGTTAAGACATCCCCTATAGCCAAGTTTCTTGCATCGGTTTCAACTATGAATACCTTATAGAAATTAGGGAGAGTAAGTATGGAATATTGTGATACTCTTGATTTAAAGTATTCAAATGCATCATTAGCTTTCTTGGTCTAAACAAACTTAATTTTATTCCTAGACCTTTGATTGTGTCGAGCATGGGTACATATACATGACTAAAATGTAAAATGATTTTTTTTTTATAAAAGGTACGCAAGCCATGGAAGCTTCTTACATCACCTTGATTTTCAGGGGTGGCCAGTTGACTATAGCATCCACCTTTGAGGGGTCCATTTTGAGTGTCCCTTGGGAGATCACAAATCCCAAAATGATAAGTTATTTCTATTAAAAGACACACTTTTCAAAATTTATCATTAGTTTGTGCTCATGCAGTCTTCTTATAACCATTTCCAAGTGTTTAATATGTTTATCCAAACTGTTACCGAAATTTAAAATTTCATCAAGATAAACAACAATAAACTTGTCATTGTCATCATGAAAAATTTCATTCATTAGCCCCATGAGGGTACATGGTGAATTACTTAAAATAAATGGCATGATAAGACATTCATAAATACTTTATGTGGTTTTGAGTACTGTCTTCCATTCATCACCTAGTTTTATTCTTATTTGATGGTAACCTGACTTTAAGTCAATTTTGGATAAGTAACAAGCACTTCTCAACTGATCTAAAAAATCCTCTATCCTTGGGATTGGAAATATGTATTCGATTGTGATTTTGTTCAATTCCCTACTATTGGTACAGAGCCTCCATTTTCCATCTTTCTTTGGGGCTAAAATAGAAGGGACTGCACAAGTGCTTAAGATTTTCTTTATTAGTCCTTTTTGTAACAATTCCTTTACTTGGTTAGAGATCTCTACATTTTGAGTTGGATTTATCTTGTATGGTGCTTTGTTGGTTATGGAATCCTGGTACAAAATCTATTTGATGTCTTATATCCTTTATGGGTGGAAGGGATGAGGGTAAGTCACTAGCAACCACTTCATGATAGGTTTCAAGTATTTTTTGGACTTCCTCTTGTATTGGCTTGTCCTCATCTGCTATTACTTCATCTTTTGGTTTTAGAATTAATGCATATCATCCCTCATTTGATTGCCTTACTATCTTTATCATCTATTTTTCTCCGGCAACTATGACTACTAGTTATTTTTCCTATTTTGTATCAGGGAGAGGATTCATTGTGGGTAAAAGCACAAAGTTGTGTCACGTTTCAGGACCACTTATCAGCACAGCTAAATTTGAGTATTTCTAAATAAAAATTATTTTTTGTCAAACATATGGTTTAGCTAGATTCATTCTAGCTAAGCCAGATAAGGGGCTAAACGTTTCCAATTGGAAATGTCTATTAAATGCATCTTTTATACCAATTACCAAAGAAATAAAATTATTTCATAAAATCGATGTTTCAATAACACCTACTATTTTTAAAGATGTTTTTAAAAAATTTAAAAAACTAGCCTTTTGTAGAGCTCATAGTCAAGATTATTGTCATATAAAGTTTATAGTATTTTGATTAGATATAATATATTATAATTTCAAAATAAAACAAGTAGGTATTTTAACATTCGAGAAGATGTTGCTTCAAATAAGTAAAAAATAGTAAATCATATCAAAAAAATTTAAAATTTATATTTAACCATAGAGGAGAGAGTCCTCTTCAACAATATGTAATTGTTTTTTTCTGAATAGTGTAGATTTGATAGGGGAATTTTTGTGGGAGATGAAAACTGTCGATTTTAGAAAGTTCAACTTTGAGGAGTTATAACGGAGAAAATATACATTGAAACCCATTCTTTCTTCTTTTATGCACTAGCTATACATTTTATCTATAACATATTCTGAAATTAGACCCCATATTTTCAGCAGTTTTTAGCAATTGAAAAATGGACTTCAAAAATTAACAAACTATATCAATCCTTGTTCAAAAAAAAAATTGAAAAATTATACGGATAAACTTCATGCATTTTTACACATTTCATTAGTTTACATCATCCTCAAAGTCTAAATACAAATGCCACTTTTTATGTCATTAAAGTTGAACAATTTGCATGCTGTGTTCCTTTTCCTTTATAAAAGTGTGACACAAGTTTGTACTTTTACCCTTGTAAAATAAATACCATTTTGAACAAGGGTATATGTGTTTTTACTACAATTATGAGTGGCATCCACATCATATTTCCATGGTCTACATAGAAGTAGATGGAAAACATCAATTTCCACAATGTCACACAAAACATTGTCCTTATAATCACCTAGGGAAAATTTTACCCAATACTGTTCTTTCACTAATGTATCATGCCCCTTTGTTAGCCAAGATACATTATATGGATAGGGATATGGAAATTATTGTAATTTTAACTTCTAAAAAATTTCATTAGACACTAAATTTTTAGTAGAACCAGATTCAATAATTAGTTTACATACCCTTTCATGTCTCTTACAGTTGGTTCTAACAATGATTATCTTTGTGGTGGTTCCCTTCCTTGGGGCATCTGCAAAAAAGTTTGCCTCATAATTAGGCATATTCCTTCTTCTGGTTCAAGTTCCTTTGAAGAGTAAGTGGTGCTTTGATTGTCTTCATGGGTTATTTGCACTTTCCTTTCACCTTGGTGATTGGATCCCATCCTTTCAGGGCATCTGACAACATGGTTTCCTAGTTGATTATAATTTTGACATCCTAGTGGTACATTGTTTCTCCCACCAAATATCTCTCTTGCAAAATCTCTCCTTCCTCTTTATTTACCTCTAGAGCTTGATTCTCCTTGCTCCTTGTTTTCTTTTCCTTATTCTCCAAAGGGTTTTGGGGACTGTCCTCTACGAAAATAATTTCCTCTTCCTTTGGAGTTTTGGTTGTTGTGTCTATTGCCTCTTCTTCTATTGTTTTGTTCATGTTGTCTTCTTCATTTATCTTCCACTTTTAATTCTAATTGGTAGCATTAATGCACTATCCCTTATGTGTGAAGAATTAGATCTTCTTGGATTATCAACTTCAACCCATTTATATACCTTTCTAATTTATCTTCTTCTTTCTCTCTTGTGTTACCCTTCTACAAAAATTTTGGAACTCATTAATGTATGAGATTACATTGATGTCTTTTTGTCTGAGATTCTGCTTTCTCCTATGGAGTTTTACCCCATAATATTTAGGGATAGAGGTTTCCCTAACCAATGCTATCATCTTATTCCATGTTGATATCTTTTTCTTGCCACTCTTCATCCTTTCACTTTGGATGAAGTTCCACCAAGTTAGGGCTCCTCCCTTCAACTTGGACTTTTCAATATAGACTCTTTAATGCTCTAGTATGTCTTCGATTTCAAAAAAAAATTTCTTAAGGACTCTTTATAGTCCATAGATATATTAGGGTCCATTCTCCCCCTAAAAATAGGTAGATCAAAATTTCCATCCATGGTCCTTCTTTCCATGGATTTAAGGGAATTCAAGAGGCGTCTTTGGTCTGCAAGAACCTCTTCTTCTTCCTACTCTAGGGATTCTTCTTCTTCATCCCCTTCTTCATCATTTCCAGAGTGTTTATTTGTCCTCCTCTCCATTCTACCTATGAGTCTTTCCAAATCTTCTCTTAACACTTTGTTATCAGCCACCATATCCTTTCCTTCAGCCATATATTTCCTAACTAGTTTGGATAGTTAATCATTATTCTTTCTTGTGAGGGTTTCTTGATCTCCCTCTAACATATTTCTCTTTCTTCTTAGGGTCCTTCCTAAGATCTGATCCCACTTGATGTAGAACTTATCATATCAACTATCCTTAGGAATAATTATCTTGATCCACTACGAGAAGTCACTTACCATAGGCTCCACACATTTGTAATGTAATCACTTTCTTCTACCCTACATGTCAAATTACCCAAGCTGAGAGACACAACATGTCTTTTGGTCTGATTGACACAATCCTAGCTATCTACCCTACTCGGGTACATAGTCAAATGGTGAAACACAAAGAGGTGAAAATATATTTTTTTGGTGAGGATGAACCAAATTTTTTAGGCCTTTATTAGGACTAACCCAATACAATTCCATTGGTGGAATCCCTTTTGGACTTCTTCTTATGACACTTCCCTCTAGACACCCTAATTCCTTGTAGTCGTATGAGGTTGGTTATTTGACCACAACTCCCCAATCTTCTAAAGGACCAAAGAAATAGAAGTAATTTCTCATACCCTCTATCAAGATACACCTATTCTTTAAGACAAGACTTATGATTCCAAGATTAAGTGCCCAAATACGTAGTTTCCTATACATGTCTAGTTGCCTAAATATGTCCAATTAACAAAGAAAGTTCCCTCAATTTAGAAACCAAAACCTAACCATTGATTTAGGGGTGATATTAATGTTATAGAAACACTAAATCATCATTTTGAATGGATGATTCAACCCCAACATGTCCCCTTAGTCAATTATCTATTCTATTCTTGAGTTGCGAGATGAATATGTCAACCCAAACTTACTCCAAACTGATGCTTTCCACCATGAACCTAAAAATGGACTCTATAATCTCATAATACTCATTAATACCTAACATTTCATTGATATTAGTCTTTTCCACCAGTGAAATTGAGAGGTAGATGCATTTGTTTAGGAAAACCCAAGGTAACTAGGGTTTGCAGATAGTTTTCACAAAAATGCCTCTAAATTCCACTACAACACACTTCATATATTCAAATATGTATAAAATGAGAGATATTTCATTATAATTTAGTTTTTCATTGGTCTCCTACCTTGGTCAATTTGTATAGGACCGTATAGAATAAAGAAACTTGTTGTTTGCACAAAAATGATTATGTTTTATTGATTTGTTTGCAAAAATTAAATCATTGTCTCCTCTACTCACTTGTAAGGGATATTTGAGGAGTATTTTCAATGGTTTAAATTCAAATTCAACCACATATCCATTGGGAAGAAGTTTAGAAAAAACTTTTCAAAAAGTTGTTAATGTCGCCAAAAGTTGATTAGCAACATTTTGTGCAATTTTGCATTTTTTTGCATTTTTTTCTCTTATTGAGAAACTTTTTCTTTTCCTCATTACTAGGGGTCCCAAATGGAATAAAACATCTTAAAAACACTCAAAACACCAAAATAGCATAAATTTCAAGATTTAGAGGATCCTTTGACCATAGTTGACCAAGTGCTTTATAAACACTAAATCTTGGTACTAGGTCTTACAATTGGAACTTATTGCAAAACTAAGTGGTCCTATTATACCAAGCCTATTTGAGTGACCCAAGGATTGTGTTGAATCTCATTCATAGATTTGGGGCTCCTGAACCACCTTTTATAGGTATTTTAATAAATCTAATACCAACTTGATAACCTTAGAATGAGTAGTGAATTGGGTGTCACTATCACTCTATTTGTTACTCTTTGGAGACCATAAGACTGTGGAGCATATATAATCTTCATCAGAAGGAAGATCCATCCATCCTAAACACACAAATAGTAAGGCCTTTTCTTGTGCTCCTATACTTAATGGATAGATGTGTGTCATAGTTGTTATTGTTCTCAACACAATACCTTATGTTCTCGAAACATACAATACACCATGTAATTGTTACATTTGTGATATATTAAAAATGTTCACCTTGTTTCACCTATTAGTGTCTTGGGTGAATTCATGCAACATCACATTCCCTCTTCTAATTTATGTCAGGTATCTTCATTAAATCTTTTTTCCATAATTCTACATTAGTTATAACAAATAATGTTTACTCAAACTATGGTTACCTATTATATTTGAGTATATTTAGAATAAACATAATAATTATATTATTTTAATAATTTTATATATCAATTAAATTATCATATATACAAATTCACAATGAATCAAAGTATTTAGTTTATCTATTTAAATTTTTATTTTATCCAATCTAAATTGTTACTTTCATTTTTTTTTTTTTAGAAATGCTTCTTTCAAACAATTATTTTTTCTTGTACATTCTTTTTAATATTTTAACTAGGGGAAGATAACCAATAACTAGTAGGGGATCTAATAATTGTGACCTTTTTCTCATCTTGACCCCCCCAAAACATCATTTAGATAGTTATTACTTACAAAACCAAAGTTCCAAAAGAAATTACATACATACCCCAATTATTGTTCACCATGTTACTAATAAATAAACACTACAAGTGTATGATTATTGGTCTAATTATGTTTTTAATACACACCAAGTCGTACCAAAAAGTAACATTGTTATTAAAAATTATACTTCACTATTTACAAATACAAACACAATGGAATGCTCCAAAACTTCTAATATACTCCATATATGTACTAAATATATTATAATTATGCACAAACATGCACAACTATTGGTGTATAATGTGTTTTAATACAAACAAAACTCAACTTCTAATGCTCTCATCTACACAATATCCCATTTATCCTATGATATCCTTCTAAAATTACTCCACTTGCAATTTGTACCTACATAGATATTTTCTGGTGCAAGTTTCACCAATAAACCAAATAAACAATGAAAAATTATAATATAAAACTGCATTCATTAAGTCATCATATGAATCAGACAATTAATGCCAAGAAAGTAAAAGTGAAACATGGAATGACCAAATATTTTCCACTCTATTGTCAAACTCAAAACTTACCAACCATAAATTAATGCATCAATTCCTATAGGAGGGAATTTACTTCATCGTTTTCATTACAATTCAATGAAAATTGCCTCTATTTGTACTAATTATTCTCTACTCTCTATGTTGGGTTGATTATTTTCAAAACTTATTTAATCCTCATTAGAAAACTAAAACTGAAACCTAAACCTAACCACAACTCAAACAAGAAACCCTAGGTAGAAAAAAAAACCTAAACCTAAACACAACAAAAACAACATTGTAAACCCTAGGTAGAAAACACAAATGTAAACCTAGACACAACTGAAAACAAATTTGTAAACCGTAGGTCTAGAATATAAACAATAAACTCTCTCTCTCTCTCTCTCTCTCTCTCTCTCTCTCTCTCTCTCTCT
>MU227549.1:4285993-4299173 GCA_018584345.1 Thuja plicata
TATAAATAATAATGAATAGACATGTCCCATGAAGGGACATGTCTCTCCTAGCCTCATTCCTAATATAAATGAAACAGAGATTGTTGCATTTGGAAAACACATACAAAATAGAGTGCTATTACATTTGCAGCTATCCTAAAACTTAACAATTTCATTATCATTTTTGGGGGTTTCTTTCTTAATTAGTGTTTGTATGTCTACATTCACATTGTTGATCTCAATTGTCGTTTGATTGTTGATTTCAATTGGGGTTTGAATTTCACTTTCAATTGGGGTTTGACATTTAGTTCCTTTATTATTATGATTAACATTACTAATTTGTGGTGTTTGATGTGCAATACAATCCGTTACTCTATTTTCAGGAAGAAAATCTAAATGATTTAAAGAGTAACCTGCTAATACAAAAAGATCAAGTTCTTTATCAAAATAAGTTTCATTTGGCTGTGAAGACATACCTGTATCCAACACTTGATTAGAAAATGCACTTGAATTTTCTCCTATTGTATTTTCTTCTTCAACCTCTACATCCATCATGGTGTCCTCATTCTTCTCCTCTTCTGAAATGATTGTTGAACTCGATGCTCTAGGATTTTTCAGTTTTTGAATTCTTTCTGTTCTTTCTTGTTGTCATTTAGTCTCCTTCTCTCTATTTTATGCAACCTCATCAGCTGTCAGAACCTTTCTTTGCCTCTTTTTGCATTGCATTGATCCCATGTTTGCACCAAAATTTGAATTCAACTTAATCCCTTCTAGTCAAATCCAGAACAAGACAAAAAGGGAATGTAGGTTAAAATATTCTTTCCACTATATCAATATGTCATAGAAATGATTGAATACTCAAAAATAATTGAGATCAGGTCCACAGTCTATTTTTTTTGTCTCCAACGGCTCTTTCAGAAAGGAGCACCCGTTATTTGAATAGAAATGGGCACATGTTTATAAAACGGGTACCCATTTCTAAAAATTAGGAGTGGAAACCATACCTCTGCCCTAGTTTTTGGTTCGAGATAGGCCTAGTCCCACCAAGTTTGTGCTTGAATTTGCAAATAAATGACTAAGGCATTCATATATAAACTTTGCGCTTTGTCATAATTTTTTAGATGTCTCCCCGAATATTTTTTTGACGAAACAAAAACCCATTTCAATTCATATTGTACAAATTATAAAAATATAAAATTTTGTAGTGATATGACAAATTTTAGTATTTTTAAAATATTTATTATGCCAAAGTGGTACCTAAAGTTGAAATAGTAAAGTTAACTAAAAATTTAATAAATTTTTTGATTTTATGTTTTTGGAAAAATGAATTATATGACATCAATATACATAGAATTTACCTCAAAATAAAAAAGAAAATTTCAAAAAAAGTGAAATTTTCATCAAATTATGGTGGACGTACACCAGAGGTTTTGAAATTGTACTTTATTTACTTCAAAATAGGGTGGCCGTACACATGTGTGGTATGGTCCTGAAAGAGGCATTTTGAAAAATGGGTTTTTAAAAATGCCTACGAAAATGTATTTTCTACCATGTGGGTATTAAAAAAATTACATATTTTAAAACTATACTCCGAGCACTACATTTTCTATTAGTGGATTTTTCTGAGATTCAATCTCTAAGTGCCTCAAATTTTTACATCAATTGACAATTTTTTTGAAAAATAGGAAAAACACTTCCACTTTTTTCCCAAAAAGTGGACTCAAGTTCTTATTGGCACCCTATTATTCTCAGTTAGTTTTTGAGGTGTTCATAGTATACACTATTTAGAGGCATTCTAATTTCATGTTTTCATAAATCAAGCTACATTCTAGTGTTGAGATATTTATGAGTTGAATGTGATTTGATTTTAGTGGGATCATTAATGATTAACTCAAGGATTTAGAGTGGAGTACTAGATCTTTCACAAGAAAGGCAGTGTAAACTAAAATCCAAAATAGTATTTTGTGTTCAATGATATAAGCCAACAGTAGATTAAATCAATAAAATCATTTTAGTCATGTATATGCTTAAGGTCATTTATTATTTATTAATAATTAAGTGATACCATGTTATTTTTAGGCCTTTAGAAAAGGGTTTTTTTATTCAACCTCACCTTGTAATTTATTGGGAAAAAAATTAAATCAACATGTAATTAAAGATATAAAATATTTGGAAAATAGAAACTGGTGTAAGTCATAAGTTGCCACTGAAAATTATTCACAAATAAATATAGAAAAAATAATGGACATCATCAGTGTGCGTATGAACATAAAGTAATAAAACAAACTACAAATACAAAAAGGATTATGAATAGTTGTTTTTTTCTTTTCAAGCTCGAAAGGTGATATATATTGAGGAAGAATCAAGAGATATGGATTTGACAACAAAAATTTGATTGAAATGGAAGGTATTAAGGAAGATTCTAACTATAAACCAAATATTGAAACCAATAACTTTCTAATACTAGATAATTGTGCATTTTTTTAACCACAATGCACTCCTCCTAATTTTATTTTATATTTTATTAACAACATAGATGAAATATCCATATGAATAAATTATGTCGCAAGCGCCATCTATGTTTCTATACCACCTAAGAAAATATGTCATCTCTAGCTTATGATGATTTGCAAAATTTTCCTAACCCTGCCGAAATTAAAATTTAGCTATGGAAAACCATAATTGTACATCACATTTGCTAATTTGGACTTTGAAATTAATCCAGAAGGAATTATTTTGTGGTTCACATAGTGCACAATTAGCAACTATTAAAACACAATTCCACATTTGATAACGAATAAACCTTACTCAAAGTGAATATCAATTAGGCATGAAATAAGAAGAAAAATTGAATAGCATGGGCAAGGTATAAAATAAATGAGGTGGCAACAATTCAAGTAGAGGGAAGAAGTTTCTCTAAAATAGTTAATGAATATTAACTAAAAGATAATGTGAAGCCAACTTCCAAGGGAGGCGTATCTTTAGGGAGAGGTATCTTTAGAGGTAGTGGATAAGAATCCTATATAGAGAAGGTTGAGGCCTACTGTAATTAACTACATCTAACTAATTTCTAGCATAGTTCATAATGAATCCAAATTGTTGAACTTCATTTTTTTTTTGTAATATTGTGTTATTACATTCACCCCTCAAAATTTCCAATTATAGTTCCCCACTAGTTCAACTATTGTCTCTTTCTATTTATATTATTTCCATATCGAGGAAATTGCTTATCCTACTTATTCAAGGGTGTGTTTCATTATTTTCAATTTGAAAATATGATTAAAAATGAAATAAATACTAAGTTAAATTGAGCAATAAATTTAATTTAAAAAATACAACCAGTAACTAAAATAAATTTCACAGCAATAAATGACAATGTTAAAGAGATTATAATCTTTTCAAACATGTGCAATTGAGATTTTTTGTTTTTTTTGGAAAATATTCCATTGGTTCACAACCTTAGTAAAGTCAAGAAGTTGTTACCTATATGCGGCTGATGTGTTTTATGTTGGAGTTGTAATGTGTTTTAGCTTCACCTGCCAAAAAATAGAGTCATGGTAACAATCATAAAGTAAGATACATCTATATTATCATGTAAAATAATAATAAAGAAGTGCAATACCAAATTATATATTGTTGTAAGAGGAAGATTTCCTAATTCAAATTGGAGTGTTCATAAACATAATTAAATGGACCCGATGTCATCCACATAGTCATTTTGAACTCTTTACTACCTCCCATACATGTAAAAAAATTGTAACAACCGGTGGAAGTATTGATCCTATAGAAATTTATCATTCAAATAATGTATGCACAACATTCTAAGAGGAAAAAAATATTTCCCACCTTTAGATAATTTTTTAATATTGTACATCGTACATAGACAAAGACATACATACATACATACATATAAACATATGGGTATATCTACATATATGTGTACATAGAAGTGTATGCATACATACACATGTATGCATACATTTGTACATACATACACATGTATGCATACATTTGTACATACATATGTATGGCCTTTCTATTTGATTTATTAAAATATAGGTTAAATAGTATAACTTATTAAAAATAATAGAACTTTAATGCCTCTAACTAATGCATACAATGAACACATACAAAATTGATACTAATTTCTCAAAATATGAAATAAATGTTATCCTAAGATACCAACTGCCAACTTGATCTCTAGATTATGCATAGAATAATCACCACAAACCAAGAGAATTTGCAATGAAGTGTAATGAAAAATGATGGTGGAAATTGCCCCTTGTAAAAGAATTAGAATGTGAAATTAATGCATTCATTTGTGGATGGTCCTTTTGAATTTTAAAATAGAGTGGAAAATAATCGGTCATATCATACTACACGTGTATCTCATTTATTTCTAATTCCTATGATGGCTTCATCAATTCAATTTTGTATTTCATTTTTTAATAATTTATTTTGTTTATTGGTGAGCCCATATGTAATAGTGGTGAAAAACACAAACATACAAGCATATATGTAAATACATATATATGCATTGTTCTTCAGTCATTAAGTCCAATATGCATTCTTAATTTGTCATTGACTATATGGACACAATTATATTGAATATATGTATTCTAGGTTGTCATTGTTTGTATGCCTTTGTCTTTAAACAATTACTATATGCATTTCTCTTTAAACATTGACTGTAAGCATTCTACTATAATTATTTATTCTATGAAATTCATGAATAGATTAAGGTGTAAATATAATATGTTTCAAATCTGGCATCGCTCATAATATATGCATTGATTTTTTAATGAGGGGTAAATGATTTGAACTAGAGCTATGAATTGGCAAGGCAACAAATCAGGGACCTCATCCCCAATGAGATTTAAACCTTGATTTCAAGAACAACAACTTAACCATCAAAACATGCCACTATTGACAACTCACAATGTATGTATTACCGTTACAAAGGGGCTTTCATAAAATCATTCACAACCTTGTGTTAATCATTAAAGGTCCAAGTAAAGATATGCATATGAGTAATTTTGGAGGATTTATCAAAGTGGCAAGGAATGATAACAAAAAATGATATTTTCATGCCAAATTTTAGTACAAATTCCAGTAATCCTCCAAAATGACTCAAACCCTACCATGATTGAAGATCTCGCTAAAATAAAATGACACCCAGCTTATAAACATTTCACCACCAGAATGGAGCTTGATTTATGAAAATTTGAATTAAATAACTAAAATTAGTGTAATTTGAAAATAGGGAATTTGATTTCCTCTTGTAAATACACACACACACACACACACACACACACACACACACACACATAGAGAGAGAGAGAGAGAGAGAGAGAGAGAGAGAGAGAGAGAGAGAGAGAGAGAGAGAGAGAGAGAGATTTACAATTTTTATTAAGGGTAAATTAATTATCTCTTAGGTTCAAAATTACATAGGAATATAGAATTGTACATGTTAAACAAGAAATCCCTAATATGGGATATTAGAACAAGTAAGATTAAACATGAAAAATATGAGCATTTCATGAATAAACTAGCAGATTTTAACAAATTATCTCCAATGTGCACTATTTCATTGACATTCCAAGTAATAATTTCATAGGATAATAAAAGAAAAATGTATATAGTGAATGTAAACATGACATTGATGCATATAGACAATGTAAACTTAATAATGCATAGAGACAATGTAAAGTTAAGAATGCATACATTCCATGACTATAGAGAAATGCATAAATATGTCCATTTGAAAAGCACTAACATTTCATGATTAAACTGACAGATGTAAACTTAAGAATCCAGAGACATTGTGTGTAATAATTTCAAAGTATGAGAAAAAAATTAGATGGAGGCGCTACTTGAGAGTGGTAGACCGAAACCCTTGTTGCATGCAGATAATGAATGGTTGCAGGAAGTAATTTTCATTTACCATGTCATGTAATAGATATCCTTAGAGAGGTAGAGTAAATTATTACATATGGAAAGAACTAACATTTAATGATTAAACTAATAGATTTCAACATATTCTCTTCAATGTACCCTATTTCTTTGACATTCCATGTAATAATTTGACAGTGTGTTAAAAAAATAGATGGACTCACTCAAACCCTCTATTCAATATAGAGAAGTTTCAAACAAGAAACCACAATAGAAAAAGAATACAATAGCATTTCATGATTAAACTAGTAGATTTAATGATATTATCGATAATGTACCATATTCCTTTGACATTCCATGTAATAATTTCAAGTTATGAAAAAATAGATGGGCTAACTCAAATCGTTGATTCAATACAAAGAAATAGTACTTCATAGCCAGTGAAAACCTAGACGACACATGAGTAAGGATTAAATATGGAAAGCACTAATATTTCATGATTAAACTAACAAATTTCAACATATTATTGATCGTGTACCCTATTTCTTTGACATTCCATCTAATAATTTGATAGCAGGATTAAAAAAATAGATGGATTGACTCAATCCCTTGATTCAATGTGGAGAAATGATTGATACAAAAAACAAACCGTAAAAGAAAATGAGTAGAACCATTGTGACAAATAGATTGAATGATAAATGTTAGTGGAGGTGCTACTTGTGAGCATTGGACCAAAATCCTCGTCGAATGCAAAAGAGCAATGTTCATGCGAACTGAGTGCGAGAAGAAAGTTGAAGAATAAAAAAATGAAGGATAAAAAATGTTTTTAGGGCTTCGGGGTAGGTAGGTAATCGCCCCAATTTGGTCGCGTATTTGGAAATAGGATACTATTCAATGTCTTTAATGTGTCTAGGTTTTGGGTGTCATTTGATTTGGTTGGGTCCTTCATGGGATAACAAACCACGAACCCTTGATTATGTCAGGATAACAAACCATTAGCATAAGGTGTTAAATTATTATTTTAATGCCCCTTCCTAGCGGTAATGTATACATTGTGAGTGGGGCCACATACTATACATGTTAAATTTAGGTGCTATTATGTTTATTAATTGGGGGTCTAATGTTTTTTTTTTTTGGATATGCGACTAGCGGGTATTGGCGAACCAGGGATATCTTTTTGTGCAGAACTTTGAAATGACCACTTTTTTACCATTCTCTGTTTGACAGTCTCTACACGGAAATCCATGAATAGCCAAAAGCTGAAACCTTATCTTTTAGCAATTAACTCACATATGAAAAAAACAAAAAAAAAATCGTCAAAATCAGACATACTATTTATAATCTATAGATGCATGAAATTAGGATGTGTTGATATTGGTATCTTCGCCTAGTACACACATTCTAATCAATGTTCATACATACAACTATAATGTCTTGACATTCAAATGAAAACTTTTAAAGCCCATATCTAATCTATTAGATATGAGATGACATGGTCATTAAAATCTATAGATCTATAGTACTACAAAACATTTAAATATAGGCATGTGAGAATTTCAAAAAGCATTGGTAGACTAACTAATTTGATTCTTACTATCAAGGCATGTTCTCAATTCTTTAGTTGGATTTTCTGAGAAATGTGCAAAGAAAGTTATGGCGCTAGATTCTTTACCTACTAAATATAAACAATCAAAATGTATTTTTAAGAAAACTAAAATAATTTGCTATATTTTCATAAATCAAATATATAAATATTATTATCAATTTGACCGTTAAACCATATAATATTCTATTAAATTCTTCTTACAGTCTTGTAATTTGGTTTGTAGTCCCATGCCTGAACGTGCAACCCACAATGATAGTAATTATGTTCTGTCAGTGTCGTACGCCTCTTTAAGCAACCTGTTCAAATCTTCACGGGAATTGCAAGAAATTTCCAACTCCCGTCAATGTCAAATTAAAGTTTTGTCCACAATGTATTGATTCATATCATCCCAAGTCATGAACTGCAGTCGATTACAGAGCTATCTTTGACTGTATGACTGTAATCCCATTGTTGAACAAATTTGATAAGAAACGATGTGAAACAGATTGAGAAAGCTGCTCTTTTGACCGTAATTTTAAAAAAAAAGGATACCAAACACGTACATTCATGCTAATGTGAATGACGTTGTTGGTTGGTAAACTCTCTTTTCATTCCTTTTCTTTAAAAGTTTAGATAGCTGGACGGTGCAGACGAGCTTTGACATTATCTATAGTAAGGATGATTCCGTCTTAATGTCCACATCTTTTCACGGTAGATTTTGGTTGCTGGAATGGCATTGGAATTATTAAGGTTATTTGTACATGTCTACTGTTATACTTAATTGGTTGATGGAATGGCATTGGAATTATTAAGGTCATTTGTACATGTCTACTGTTATGCTTATGTAAGTATTGTCTTGCCTAACGGTCAAAGATAGAATTCAGCTAGAAAGGATACAATGATTATTTATGTTTTGATGTAGTTTGTTTTGACTCTTTGAATACTGAATTATCTAATATTTAATATTTAATTGTGTTGTGACTAATTTTTCAATAGAAAGTGTTGGGAGTAATGACGACATTGAGAAAGATAATACTTGTTCACTGATTCCGTTGAGAAAGATTCCTATTGAATGTTCAATGGTCAAATAGTGAATAGCAATTTTTTTTTTTTTTTAAAAGTATAGCAAATAATTATTTTATTTTTATCAGTAAATTTATACATTGTAATTATTAATTATTCCATGTTCAGGAAAGATGAGTTTTTGTGAATTAATACTTGTGAATTCTGGTTTAGTGAGTTTGACAAAAATAGTACATAGTTGAATTCTAATGGAACAAGAAACTGATACTCTAAGAATAAAAAAAAAACAGGCTCTATAAAGAATGGCTCATAGAAAATGATATCTGTTAAAAGTTTAACAAATGAATAACAAGCTACATGGGATTGATTTTAAGAGAAACTCAATGGTTAAATGCACTTGAGTAAGAATAATGATAAAATAGCTAATATCAGAAAGACGTGATTCTTCTCTTGTGAACAACACCTAGATATAATAAATACTTAATAGAACATTCATACTGATTCAAAAAAATGAAATTATATAAAAAGCAACAAATATCATTTAATTCACTCAATTCAATTAAAAATTATACAGTTAAGTCATAATAAAACAAAATAACATAATATACTGCAAAAATAACTCCTACTTGTAGAGTTTGAAAAGATTTCAGTATAGATATAAACTATACTTGCAACATGACACTGTACATGCATCTGTAGATGAGTCATAAAAACGTCAAGTTGGAAGACGTCAGAAGTTGGCTGTGGGTCCAAATCATGAAAACACTTTTCAACAGACATTCATGTCATAAAAATACAAATGTAAGAGAAAAGACATTAGACATACACTGTCCTGAGCTACAATCTATTTTTTTCGTTGTGCATTTATAATCAGCGCAAATCATGAAAACACTTTTCAACAGACATTCATGTCATAAAAATACAAATGTAAGAGAAAAGACATTACACATACACTGTCCTGAGCTACAATCTATATTTTTCGTTGTGCATTTATAATCTGCGCCATTCAATGCGTTTGCCAGATAGCTAAGTTTAATTTTGAAAATAACGAATATGTTTTGAAGTTTTATGCCGTATATAATTAATTGCATGTACCCCTAGCTTTTCCCAAGTTCGTTTATCGGTCAATTATATATTTGGTGCGTTTTTATTGCTGGACAGTAATTTTAGTTATATCGTTAAATACTTGTTTTAGTTTGTAACTCGATAATTTATTGTATAAGTTGTTAAAATTTAGCTTCCTAATTAAAAAGTTATTTATTAATTATGGTTTGGATTTAATATTACTGAGGCTTTTTCTTATAAATTATTGGTTTAATTGTATTCATCATAATTAATGTGTTTCTTTGAATTTACATTGTAATATTTTTTCCCTTATATTTGATAAATGGTTGGTGTAGTCATATACATCATAATTAACGTTTTAGTTTCACATTGTGTGAGTGAGTCCTCTCAATATGATTGTTCAAATGTCGAAATATTAAAGCATTCTCATCGTGGACAAGGAATGTTCTAAAATTAGAAATGATTTTGCATTTAGCACCAACATTGAATATATTTTAAACAAATTTCAAAATACATATACATTGAGAAAGTATGAGCAACAAAATAGTGTATACTATTTTTTTGGTTCTACTTTCATGAAACAATAAATTGAAGATAATTTCTACTTCAAATACATGTAGGACAATTACTTAGACTCTAATTTAATGTATGGTGTGATCTACAAAGCCTATGCACCCAAATTAATACAAAGTAATAGAAATACAAATTATCAAAAAAAAAAAAAGTTTAATATTGTCTAACTCTTTAAAAGAGCTTTGTACCTAAAGCCTAGCATACAAAGACATGGATAGAATTCTACAAAGATCCCACATAACATGTACAATTTCTATTCAATTTGTTTCGACTAACACCTCTTTAATAACAATATATGGCATTGTTGCTTTATGACCTCATGTACACTTATCTCTAGTTCAAAATCAATAAAGTACACTTATCCCTAATTATCTAATCTGTGAAAGTTAGTAAAAAAAATCACGTAACTTTCGTAATATTTCTCTTGTCAAAAAATTGAAAAACTAGGTTGATATTTGAATGCAACAATAGCGAAATCTTTTGCACCATCTCTACTATTCACCACACTATTTATAAAGTGTATAATGTCTTTGACCTAATCCTTAACTCAAATGATATGTTTGAAACTACCTTAAGACACTCACTACTTCATAGAATTCCTTCTTGTTCCAAATTATCCTTATGGTCTTAGAGAACATTTGTCTACTCGGAAGGAGAGAAATCAACACCTTGGACCCTCGAATTGCTAAACTATAGCTAACTATGAAGGAAGACAAAGTCCACTACGAGGAGGTTGTAAATCAACGGATACACAAAATTTCTTTCTAGATCATAATCCTCTTTAAACTAAAATGCATAAGCAACAATGCTGAGAATTATGAAATCAATGGCACACCTCAACAAGACACATAGCACCAAATATATGAGGAAAACCCATTGTGGGAAAAAGCCTCACTGAGAATAAATGCTAGAGTCTACTACTCTAATCTAAGCTCACAATAAAAAAAAGTTGATTACAAGTTTCATTGGCATCAACCCCTAAATAAAAGAGCACCAACTCTTATTTTATGGACACCTATCTAAAGGAGTACCTTCCCCTAATCAGTGAACCCACTTTGATTATCAGAATACAATGAAAGGATTTAAAACAATCTGAATACCTTGTTACAAATGATTCCATGTAACTCTCTGATTTTTTTTAACTTCAACAACACTTCATCTCTCTGGACAACCTTCCACACTAATAGTTGGCATAACTTCTATGCTTTTATTTAGATACTACAATTTTTTTTCAAATATTTCACTTACAACTACAAGAAAATCAACACTTTCAACACTTTGCTGCTTGAGGAACTCTTCCTTTTAAATCTGCATTATATTTCTCCTAGA
Source organism: Thuja plicata (assembly GCA_018584345.1). Lineage (NCBI taxonomy): Eukaryota > Viridiplantae > Streptophyta > Pinopsida > Cupressales > Cupressaceae > Thuja > Thuja plicata. The sequence goes on from MU227549.1 coordinate 4,297,440, forward strand.
AAATTGTTGCAAATGCTTTGTAACCCTCTTTTACATGCTACTATCAGAGACATATAATAGTATCATCATTTTGTTCCCACTATTCTAGAATAGAATATCTGCTATTTACTTATTTCTTTCATCCTTTCACTCTCAATCGATCTAATTTATATCCTTTTTGTCTTCCCTTGTTGTATACACATAAACTCAACGTATTTTGTTTCCTCTTTTACAAAAATAAATGTTAAAATACAAAACTGCATTTTTTTAATATACAATTTGGGTTGCACCATTTTGTACACACACACACACACACACACACACACACACACTTTTATGTCACTCTCTCCACCTTTTTATTCTTATTCAAAAAATAAAAAATTCCCTTCTTTCATTAGATGTTCTTCTCCGGTCAAAATACATAGGAAACTGTTGGAGATTTGATTCTGAATAGTTGATTGATTGTATGTTTGTCATTGATGACAACATATAATACACAACAACACTTCTGTATGTAATTATCCATATGATGACATGAAGACTTGCGTGGATAGATACATGTTGTTGACATGTTCATTATGCTATGTTCATACACGCAGACCCAAATATGATGTTTTAGTAAAGATATGTAATTCTATTATTGACGGTTACAATTCTGGAGCTATAACAGCTTAAGGCCGACGTATGTAACGTGTTTATTGAGTTGCGCCTATCTTTAGGATATGCGTGTGTATATTCATGATGAGTTATGACATTTTGATATTAATCTAAAGGCGCCAAACATATTTCAAGAAGATTGCAAAGTTATGGTTAAATTGGTGAAGCCAACCTAGTGAAGCGACGCATCTATTCAGTTTATACTTGTGCGGTTGTAATTATGCTTGCGCGCTTAGTAGAGATGACAAGTACATTAAGAAGAGTTGTCCTACAGGTCCCATGATCTCATACTTGGAGTATATACTTATAGAAGGTCATTTGTGATAAGAAGATTTGCAAAAGCTAGAGATAAGAAAAGCAAAGCAGAGTGTTAAAGTAGCAGAGCTATATTTATCATATGTTGATAATATAGATATTGAAGTAGAAGCTTTCAGAACACAGAGAAGATTGTTGTAATTGCTTTACAAGAGGTTAAAGCATCGACACACAAAAGGAACTGATCAGACAAGCAGTGTCACAAATAACAGTTCACCTTGTTGATATAGTGTGTATCAAATAACCAGAAGGTTGTAGCCTTCACCACTTGGACAGTGAGTCCACCACCCCTAATAGTGTTATTGTAAAAGACTCCTAACAGGGCCCGACCCTTAACCAGGTCACTATACTACTGCATTGTAATGAACAACTCCTAACAAGGTTGAAAGATCTTTTAACAGGGATTACTATAAACAGTATAGTTCTTTGTGGGTACTAATTCCCACCAGGGTTTTTACCAGTTGGTTTCCCCGTAACCAAATTTATGTTTTGTGTAATGTGTTATCTAAATGTGCATTTAATTTGTATCAATCTAGATTAATAAGTATAAGAAAAAGATAAAGTTGCTGATAACTGATTCTGCCCCCCTCTCAGTTATCCCTGAAGTATTCAAATAATTGGTATCAGAGCCAAGTGCCTTGGAGAGAAAGCCTAATAGCTTAAGGTAGATCAGATGGCATACTTCAGAAAAGAGAGTCCTAATTTCGATGGAGAGAACTATCTGGATTGGAAAAATAAAATGATAACACATCTACAATGTGTTGGCTTTGAGATCTTTGAGAC
>MU227549.1:4323289-4392925 GCA_018584345.1 Thuja plicata
GTCTATTTCTCTCCTTTTGGTCATTCACTTCTTTAGCCAATTCTACATTTGTCACCATGGCTAATTGTTCTACTAATTCCTTAGTACTTTGAAACATTTACAGATTTCAAACCCAAATCTTTAACTTTGCTCTGATACCAATCTGATGGGGAGGTCACCTAACTCTCTGAAATTCCTACTCTCTTCTAGGAATCTCAACTGGAATCCTATTCAATTCAGGACTCTCTAGACTCACCCTTGAGTCTCTTAGGGCTACTCTTGGACCCTAACCAGAAGGACTACTCTGTTCCCTCTATCCAAGGTTCCCTACCCACCGAAATGTTTTACTCCTCACTGTCTCTTACTCTTCATGACTGAATTCCCTACAGTCATGCACCTTCTTACTTATCTATCTCATCTACAAGTTCTCTAGCCGGACCATAGGCTCGCCTAGGACTTGTCTGACCTCTTGACTAGCTTCTCATCCCACAAAAATATAGAAATAAGCATAATATACATGGAGGATGCTTCTTGACTGTCACAATCCATGGAACAGATTATCAGAGTCAAGAAGCACCCATATTATCGAACAGAAACAAAATAACACTTTACAGAAGTCTAATCAGAATAACAGAACACACAAAGAACAGACAAACTTCTTTATATTAATTATACAGAAGATTACAATATGCTTGGCTAGTCTACTCTGTCTCTCTAACTATCTGACTGTCTGAACAATCTCAACTGAAATGATCTGAACCTTTTCCACAGATTCTTCTTCTCTACTTTATCTCTGGCTTCTCCTCAATTCTGTAACCCTGGTGGTTACCTGTCGATCCCAGCCTTCCAGCTGTTCTCTGTTCTTCATCTTCGTCTGCAAACCGTCTTTACGTTCTCTGCATGGTCGACACTCTTTTCCTTTGTGTCATTCCTTTTCTATTTGGCGGTTAAGACTTTTCAATGTCTTCTCCTTCTGACACGTCAGCATATTTGACCATCTGACCATTTCTATTTTCCATCGCGTAGTCGCAAATGAAAATTCTTCTTTACATTTTGCTCTGCGACTGAGCGATGACCTTCTCGTCGCACTCCCGCAATGTCTTTTCCTGACTTGGCTTTTACCTCGCGACTGAGCGACGAGCTCATGTCACACACCCACAATGCATTTATCCGAGCTACATTTTATGCTGTGACTGAGCGATGAGCTCAAGTCGCATACTCGCACTGCATCTTCATTGACTGGTTTTTTCTCTGCGGGTCGGCAATACACGTTAGTCGCACACTCGCTGCACTTCTAGACAAACTAGAAATTCATTGGCGACCCTGCGATGCAATCCATCGTGCACTCACAACTCTTTCTGATGAGCTGGCCCTATCTCGGTGACTGAGCGATATGATCAGTCGCGCACTCGCTATGTTTCTACTCGAGCTGCCTCTCGCTTTGCGATCGAGCGATGAGCTCGTGTCGCGCTATCACACTGTCTGGAGATGAGCTGCCTTTTCTTCTGCGACCTGGCGATGCATCAGGTGTCACTCACTCGCACACCAGGCCTGAACTATTTGTCTTCACGACTGAGCAATTGATCACCCATCGTGTTGTCGCACCGTGTTTGCTCTGACTGCGACTTGACTCGCGATTGGGTGATGAGCTCCTCGTCGCATTGTCGCGCACTCTCTTTTCTACTAGCCCTCTGCTACTGAGCGACTAGTTCCTCGTCGTGCACTCGCTCACTACAAGACTTAACTTTTAACTAGCTCGCAAGTGTGCGATGCATTCCTTTTGCTGCTCTCTACTGCTCCGCGATTGTGCGACAATGCAAAACATGACTTACTTATTATGTGACCTGGATCAAAACTTGTTATCAAAATGTTGGGGCTAGGGCTTTGTGCTAAACCCTAGGGTGCTCTGCACCAATGGGAAAGTGACAAATATGTCACAAATCAAAGTGTAATGTATTTCAGATCAATGTTGAATAATTTTTAATGTTTTCAATGCAAACAATGTTGACAGTTATGATTGCAGTCATGTTCTTTACCGTTTTAGAGTATTTCTTGATAATTAAATAGATTTTTTTGCTAATAAATGGCATGTGGACTTAAAGGATGGTGATTTAGGATCCCAATGAATCTATTATTGGTGTTATCAATGATATATAAGGTTTGATCCTATTCAATATCTAAGAACTAGTAAAAACCCTCCGTAACCGGGATTGTTCAAAGAGTTTGTAAATATATTAAAGGTTAACCATTGGAAACATATAATTGTTGGATTATTTTAAAGTGGATTCATTAAGATTTCAAATTAATTTGGTTTAATGTTGAATGGTTGAGACATGAGGGGAAAGCTTGATGCCCGAGCTGGTTAGACATGGAATTTTTTGAGTTTTTTTTTTTCTTACAGTAAATTACAGTCTATGTACGGGGAGAATCACACTTTAATGTACCATTGGATTTTTCTTAGTTTTGGATATGTTGGAGGAAACATAATTCCCCACACTCTTACTAGAGATATTTTCCTAATGTTATCTCGAATGAAAGTTAATGGGTAAAAAATATAGGGTTGTCAAAACTGTCATGTAGGATAGTCATGGTCATGTTTTTAGTTTGATCATTATACATATTGTTTTTTGATTACCTGATTAGAGCATAGTCCAAGATGGAATTGGGAAAATACTGAAATCCAAATTTTTGTTATATTCTATGTTTCAGTAAATTACAAATTTTTAGGTCTTTTTTGGGGCCTCTACAGTTCACGTAAGACCAACCTCGGTGTGGCCCACCTCGGAAGACCCACCTCAGTGTGGCCTCCTAATTTTGACACAAGATTTATTGAAGACCTTTGCAATAGACTAAATAGTTCACAATTCAGAGCTAGGACTAGAAAGGTATGCCTTCTCCAAGTGGGCCTATTTTTATATATAGTTTTTTAATATTTTTTAGATTTTTTAATAGTTTATTTGTAATAAAAATTATGAGGATTCTTAATTTCATTTCCAAGGGATTCTAGTGACCCTTGGAATCCATAAGATTTGTATAAAGTCCAATTTTGAATAGAATGGGTCACTTTTTGGCTTTCAAATCTATTTTTAATCTTCGTGGTTTTTACATTGAACTTAACAATAGCACAAGTATCACACCCTATATTATAATCTATTTTTATAATTCAGATCATTACCATGTGCATGAAGGGACAATAGAGAATAGTTGTTTATGGATGAATTTTGTTAGCTGCCAACATAATGAATGTTGAAGGTTTATCAAAAAGTCATTGAATCAGAACATGGACATTGGATCCTATTGTATTGTGTGAAAGTATGAAGAGGAGGAAAAATAATCATGTATAATGATAATCTTTTGTTACAAGACTAATGTTGTATTTAGGATAAGGAAGGGTTGTTTGGTTGAATGTTGATTGGTAATGATAATTATTTGTAGCATTGATAAGTTATATGGTTGATGACCTAATAGTGAATGGATACTAGTTATTCCTTGGCAAATAATTGATGGTTGGATAATCGACATTGTACAATTATTGGTTTAAGATGCAATCCTAGGAAAGGATTGATTGGTTGAGAAGTAGATTCGTTATTTGTAAATATAATAATTGAAATTGCCTCTAATATGTTGTAGTTGTGGTCAAATTAAGGAGGGATTAGTTGTATCCTAGAAGGTTGTTGGTGTTCAATGATGATTTGTATCACATTGGTATCAGAGCTAGAAGCTCCTAAGAGTGTTACGATTGTAAACTCACACCAGGACCTAGCCTAAAGGATTTGATATTTTTGTTTTGATAATGATTTTGTGGTTGCAGGTGCTAGTATATCTAGTTGAAAGAAGGTAGGCATCGAAGGTATTTCAAGGTCCATACGGATGCTCCAGGGCCGTAGGATATAGTCATTTGGTTTCCAAAATTATTTGGGAGAGAGGCAATGAAGGGTCTCCTGGGTGAGGCACAATAGTTGGTGAGGTGATGAAACATGGAGAGGTGGACTTAGAGTTGGTAAAACACCATGGATGACAGCCACTACAAACTCCATTGGTAGGACTCACAAAGAGATTGGTTGAAGGAACATATAGTAGAGGCATAAAATAAGTCAAGAAGACAAAGAGGTATTAGAGAAGGAAAAGATGAATGAACCAAAAGAAGGAGATGCAATTTTCAGTCCATTTTTTTCACGTTATTGAACCCACATTTCCAAGGGACTGGGAAAGTTTTTAAGGTGAGGAGTATGTTGTAGGAGCATGTAGCACAAGAACATACTACAAGGATACAAAAGGTAAAAGATCAGGAAATGATCAATTTCAATGATATTTAGTCATTTCATGTCATAATGTGTTACTTGGAGTCATATTAAACCAATATGTAATGTATTTACATTAATTTGGACCAAATATTGCACAACAAGGTCCTCATAGGTCAAAGTGGGTCAAAAGAACCAAGGAAAGGAAAAAATTATGTAATATGTAATGTTTGATTTTTGAAGTGTCAAGGGTGTATACACAAAGTTGTAAGGTCATTTTTTTAAAAATGCTAAAATTGTGGAAAGATGCATTATGCAGCATTTGTAAAAAGTTAAAAATTAAGAGTTGGCAAAATGGTTGATCGGTTTGCGGAGTTGTAACTGGTGGTAACTATTAATTTTTTTTTAAAAGGTAGAGGAGGTCGAATCTAAAGAGGGAGAGAGATGATAAGAGGAAGACCTTTGTAATTTATGATTGCAGTCTTGTTCTTTGCTGTTTTAGAGTCTTTCTTGGTAAGTAAATGGATTTTTTTTATGTGAAATGTGATGTAGAATTAAATTGTGGTGAGTTACGATCCCAATGAGTCCATTCTTGTGTTTATCCATGACATATAAAGTGAGATCCAATTTATTTTCTACGAACTAGTCAAAACCCTCCATAACCAGGACTTTTACAAGAGTTTTCAAAGATACTAAAGGTTAACCAATGAAAAAATATAATTCTTGGCTTATTTTAAATTGGATTCATTAATATTTCAAATTCATTTGGTTTTATGTTGAATTGTTGAGACATGAGGGGGAAACTTAATGCCCAAGCAGGTTAAAGACATGGAATTTGGTAAGTTTTTTTTTACAGTTAATTGTAGTCTCTGTACAAGGAGCATAAAACTTTAATGAATCTTTGGATTTTACTCATTTTTTCATATTTTGGAGGAAAACTAATTCCCCGCACTCTTCCTAGAGAAATTTTTCTAATGATGTATCAAATGAAAATTAATGGGTATAGAAAACAAGGTTGTCAAAACAATCGTGTAGGGTAGTCAAGGTCATGTTTTGAATTTGATCATTATTTATATTGTTTTATGATTACCACATGCATAACTGGATGATAGACAAATTTTTTTTATGGATGAATACTTTTAGCTACTAACATAATGAATGTTGAAGGTTTATAGACAAGGAATTGAATAAAAATATGGGCATTGTATCCTATAGGATTTTGTGCAAGTATGAAAAACATGACAAAGAATCTATTAGGAATAAGGTGTCTCAACCTTGTATATTTCCTTATATTTGATATTATTTGTTTTGTAATTAATTGTTTGCAAATAATGTATTTAAGTTTGATATCCATTCTGTCATTTAGTTGAGTGAACATGTTGTGTTTTCACTCCACTTGGAAGATGACACGGATGATCAAACTTGGTCTAGGTGGATCTAGGCATCCCTTTCTATGGTAGAGGTTATTTTCCAAATGTCACCACTTTGGACAATGTGTAAGGTAATCATGAATGAAATGGTTATGATGGATTCCTATGATGGTCATTAATATTTTTAAGAGCTAATTGTGCAAGATTCGATGATGGGTGAAGACATGTAAGACATGTGGCAACTGATCATGTTGAGTAATATACACCCTTTTGCAATGTGTGGGGTTCCTATTTTCTAGAGAATGGTAAAACCCTAATATGATTGTCTCTGGAAATTGCCCTTAAAAGGGAGGCACATGATATAAGCATTTTAGGGTTGCAAATCGCTGAGTGAGAAGTTAGTGTATTATTGGAATGTTGTTATGCTGCCGGATTTGTCTTCAAGTGTTGATTATCCCTTGAGAGAACTTGCATTGCAAGTGTATTGTAAATAGAAACAATTTTGATTAATACATTGTGTAGGTTTTGGAGTGCTGGGGTTTTTTACCGAAAGGTTTTCCCCAGGGTAAATCATTATGTCATTCTCATTTTTCTATGTAAGCATGTTATTGTAGCAACATCTAAGTTAATTGTATTATCATTCTATAATTGATAAGGGTTAAATCTGAATTTCCATGATCCTCTTCTCAAGAGTTTAGCATAGGGAACTATTTTCCACACACTTAGTTTCCTTTCAGTTGATATCGGAGCCTGGCCAGTTTTGGTTCTATTTGTTAGGATACAGGTTTTTTGAGATAATCTCTAGTTTAGTGGGAGTATTATTTCAGAGTATTCATAATTGTATTGCATGAAAATATGGCAAGTTCTTCATACAGTGGAATGGAGGTGGAAAAGTTCAGTGGCACAAACTTTGAGTTGTGGAAACTGAATATGGAAGACATGCTCATAGACCGTGATGTATGGTAGGCGGTTACAAATGATATCAAACCAGTAAACATACCTCAAGTAGATTGGGATCTCAAGGATCAGAAATTTAAGGGTCTCATTAGACTCTATCTAGCAGATTCTATTCTCCTAAATGTTCTCGAGGAGAAGACCGCAAAAAAATTGTGGACATGGCTTGGGTCTGTGTATCAGGCCAAGTACTTGGTGAACAAATTGTTACTGAGAAAGAAGTTGTATTCTCTAAGAATGGAGGAAGGAGGATCTATTGTAGATCACTTGAATGCATTTAACATGTTGATTGCATAGCTGAAATCAACCAGTCTCAAGTTGGAGGAGGAGGATCGATGTATGACCCTGCTATGTTCCTTGCCGGGTACATGGGACCATCTTTTGATGGCCCTTGGGAGTACTACTGTCACTTTCCAAATATATGATGTGGTGTCTTTTCTGTTATCTAAGGAGATGTAAAGAAAGACACCCGATTCAACCAAGGAAGCCCTTGTTATTCACGATAGATCCAAAGACAGAGGAAAGAAAAATGACAAGAAGTCTAAAAAGTGTAGATCCAAATCTCGTGGGAAAACTAAGACTCTTGGAAAGTCTAAGGAAACATGTTGGAACTATGGTAAGTCTGGGCACTTTTGTAAGGACTTCAAAAAGCCAAAGAAGAAGAAGAAAAGTCCAGATTCAAATTCTGAAAAAATCTCAAGAAGATGGTGATGCTTTTGTCATAGCCTTGGCCACCCATGCATATGATGATGTGTGGCTGATTGACTTGGGTGCTTCTTTTCACATGACCTCTCATCAAAATTGGTTCTCAAAGTATGAGGAGTTTGATGGTGGAAAGGTGTACCTGGGTGATGATTCTCACCTAGACATAGTTGGACGAGGAAGAGTCACTATCAGTTTCCCTGATGGATGAGTAAACGGGATCAACGGGGTAATGCACATCCTAGGTTTGGCACAAAACCTGTTATGTGTAAGTATGCTGAATGATGTAGGTGTGCAAGTTTTTTTTTCAAAAGATGGATGCAATATTATTAGAGCAACTATGGTGCTTGTGAAAGGTACCTTGTTTCACCTAGATGCTTGCACTTCACAATGCAATAGTTCTTCTGTCTCAAGGAAGAGAGAAGCAATCAGTTCATCTCCACCATCTGAATGAGTAGTGAAGAAGTATGTGGTAATGGATTCTGATGGTAGTGCAACAAGTGTACCTAAGGGTGCTAACACTTTGGAAGGCAAACTTCCTATAGAAAAGACAATGTTGTGGCATATGAGATTTGGACACATTGGTGAGAAGGGTCTCAGAACCCTAAAAATAAAAACCTCATTGAGGGGATAAATGATTGTAATCTTGAGTTTGAATTCTACGAACACTATGTTTATGGTAAGAACAATGGTGTTCATTTTTACTCCAGTTCTCACATGTCTTCTAGTATTTTGGATCTTATCCATTCAGATGTGTTTGGTCCTGTTAAAGTTCTTTCACTCTCCAAGTCTGTATACTTTGTATCTTTTATAGATGATTATAGTAGAAGGACATGGATTTATTTCCTTAAAAGAAAGACACAATTTTTCAGTCGGTTCAAGGAATTTAAAGCTCTCATAGAGAATCAAATTGGTAAAAGAATTAAGTGTGTGAGAACTGACAATGGTGGTGAGTTTTGTTTGGTAGAGTTTGAACAGTTCTATAAAGAAAAAGGGATTGAGAGGCATAAGACAACTCCTTATACCCCACACCAAATGGAGCTGCAGAAAGAATGAACAGGACACTGATGGAGAAGGCTACGAGTATTCTTAGTGGAGCTCTCCTCAAACAAAGGTTTTGGGCTGAAGCTATGGCCACTATTTTCTATCTGGTTAACAGATCCCCTACATCAACTCTTTTTGGTAAGACACCCATGGAGGTGTGGTATGGTAAGAAGCCTTCAGTTAGACATCTTCATGTTTTTTGGTTGTGAAGCTTATGCACATTTTCCTAAGGAGAGAAGATCTAAGTTGGAAAACAAGGTTGTAAAATGTATCTTCATTGACTCCAGTGTTGGTGTGAAAGGATACAAGCTTTGGGATCCTGTGATTGGTAAGGTTTTACATAGAAGAAATATTATTTTTAGAGAGCTAACACTTTATCCTATTGTGCTACAGCTAGATGAAAAAGAAATGAAAGAAGATGTTGTTCAGTTGCCTCCTACCCCTGAGAAGACTAAACAAAGAGTCCGTGATGGATCTGATGATGAGGAGAGATCTAGAAGCTCTATAAATTTAGAAGAAGAGGTAGAACGACCTTAACCTCAGCCCTTGAGGAGATCCACAAGAGAAAGAAAGAAGCCAGAGAGGTTTGGATTTTCTATGTTAGATTCCAGTTGTGCTTTTTCCTTGATTACAAAAACTGACGAGCCTAGATATGTGAAAGAGGCTATAGGTACGGAAGATGCAGGTTAATTGATTGAGGCCATGGATTATGAGATGGCTTCATTGGAGAAGAACAAAACTTGGGACCTATTACCTTTGTCTAAAGGACAGAAACCTGTTGGAAGCAAATGGGTGTTTAAGAAGAAATTTTGTGCAGATGGCAGTGTTGAGAGGTACAAGACTAGATTGGTTGCAAAGGTTTATTCACAGGTGGAGGGAATTGATTATGGTGAAATATTCTCTCCTATTTCAAAGCTTATATCCATTAGATTTGTGTTATCTCTAGCAGCATCATATGATTTAGAGGTAGAAAAGATGGATGTGAAGACAACTTTCCTTCATGGCATTTTGGAGGAAGAGATCTACATGTCATAGCCTGAGCACTATATTTAGAAAGGTAAAGAGTCTTTGGTTTGTAGATTAAAGAAGTCTATGTATGGTTTGAAACAATCTCCTAGGATGTGGTACCTTAAATTTGATGCCTTTGTGTTTTTGATTGGTTTTTTGAGATCAAAATTAGATCATTGTGTTTATTTCAAAGTTGACAATGATCATCTTCTTATTATTGCATTATATGTTGATGATATGTTGTTGATTGGGAAGGGTATGGGTATGATTTTAGATTTGAAGTCTCAGTTGTTAGCACATTTTGAGATGAAAGATATAGGGGTACCGAGGTATATTTTGGGAATGGAAATCATTAGAGATAGATCTAATAGAAAAATTTGGTTGAGTTAGAGTAAGTATGTGAAGTCTGTGTTGGATAGGTTTAGCATGGAAGATTGCAGACCATTGTGTGTTCCTGTTTCTATGGGAACAAATTTATCTATAGATGATTGCCCAAAATTTCGTAGTGAGGTGGAGGACATGAGAAAAGTACCTTATATGAGTGTAGTTGGCAGCCTTATGTATGCTATGGTCTATACTAGACCAGACATTGCCCAAGCAGTGGGAGTCCTGAGTCGGTTTATGGATAAACCTGGATGGGTAAATTGGGATGCAGTTAAGAGAGTGTTCAGCTATTTGAAGGGTACATCAGAGTATTCCATATGCTATCATGACAACTCTTCTCGAGCTCCACATTTAGTTTGTATTTGTGAGTTTGTGGATTCAGATTGGGCAGGTGACATTGACAACAGGAGATCCACTAGTGCCTATGTGTTCACTATGTTTGGTGGTGCCATCAGTTGGATGAGTAAGAGACAACCTATAGTCTCTTTATCCATGATAGAAACAAAGTAAATGGTAGCTAATCATGGTTGTGAGGAAGCCATTTGGCTTAGGAGACAGATTACACCTTGTTACAACAATTAGAGTTCTTTTTACCTTACAAAGAATCCAAATTTCCATGCCAGAACAAAGCACATTGATGTGTGGTTTCACTTTGTGAGAGATATGGTAGAGGATGGAAAGGTAAGTTTGGAGAAGGTAGATACAGTAAAGAATGTTGTAGATGCATTAACAAAACATGTGGGCACAGAGAAGTTTAGATGGTGTTCAGAGTCTATGGGCCTCTCGGCCTATAGCCGTTAAATCCTGTTATTTCCTTTGGCTCTTACAAGGTGTTTGACAAGTGGGAGAATGTTAGGAATAAGGTATCTAAAACTTGTATATTTCCTTACATTTGATATTATTTGTTTTGTAATTAATTGTTTGCAAATAATGTATTTAAGTTTGATATCCATTTTGTCACTTAGTTGAGTGAACATGTGTTTTCACTCCACTTGGAAGATGAAAAGGATGATCAAAATTGGTCTAGGTGGATCTAGGCATCCCTTTCTGTGGTAGAGGTTATTTTCCAAATGTCGGCACTTTAGACAATGTGTAAGGTAATCATGACTGAAACAACTATGACAGATGCATATGATGGTCATTGATATTTGTAAGAGCTAATTGTGAAAGATTTGATGATGGGTGAAGACATGCAAGACATGTGGCAAATGATCATGTTGAGTACTATACACTCTTCTGCAATGCGTGTGGTTGTCTTTGGAAATTTCCCTAAAAAGGGAAGCGCATGATATAAGACTTTTAGGGTTGCAAATCACTGAGTGAGAAGTTAGTGTATTGTTGGAATGTTGTCATGCTACTGAATTTGTCTTCAAGTGCCAATTATCTCTTGAGAGAACTTGCATTGCAAGTGTATTGTAAACAAAAACAGTTTTGATTAATACATTGTGAAAGTTTGGGACTGCTGGGGTTTTTGACCAAAAGGTTTTCCCCAGGGTAAATCATTGTGTCATTCTCATTTTTCTATGTATGAATGTTATTGCAACAATATCTAAGTTAATTGTATTATCATTCTATAATTGATAAGGGTTACATCTAAATTTGCACGATCCTCTTCTTAGGAGTTTAGCATAGGGAATTGTTTTCCGCACACTTAGTTTCCTTTCAGAATCATGTATGATGATAATATTTTGTTACAAGGATAATGTTGTATGGATGAGAAGGAAGAGTTTTTTTCTTCAATTCTGATTGGTAATGATAATTCTCTATAGCATTTATAACTTGTATGGTTGATGACCTAATACTGGACAAATGTTAGATACTCATTGGCAAAGAATTGATGGTTGAATAAGGGACATTGTCTTATTATTTCTTTAAAATGGAATCCTAGGAAAGGATTGATTGGTTTTGTGCAATGCTCTGCATCAGACATATTCTTCCATTTGTCAAATTCTCTAACTAAAGGCCAACTAAACCCCTTTAAAACCTCCATGTGTATAATTGACTCCAGCCAATCAGCATCTCTGACAACCCTTCCATATGAAATAAACTTAGTAAAAACCACCTCAATTAAGAAAATAGAGTCGATTACCTCATTTAAATTGTGAATATCAATGTGATTGTCCATGTGTAGAAGTGCCTTTGTATTCATCAAAATCACATCAAATTCTTCTCCCAATAATTTAATTGGTGTTAAATTAATATCCTTAACATAAATAAGGGAGATAAAAGATTGGTGGTTTTCACACAAAAAATTCAATCTATCCTTTATTAGTAGGTCCTTTCATTTGAAACTTGCACTCAAATAATTTATAATTTTTACCATGTCTTTAGTTTCACTTATTCTATTAGGAAGATCATCTTTGTATCGCATGGTAGTATCCAATTTCTCCATCAACACATTCCTTCTTGACCACTTATTATATAAAGGATCCAAAAGAAACAAAGCATGAACACAAATATCACTAGCATCTTTAAAAAAAATATGTAGGCCATGAACTACACTTGTTTTACTCTTTATGATATCAATCCTATGCTACAACATTTCTACTAGAGTAGGTATGCTTCCATATTCTTTATTTCCTCATGTTTTTCAATCTTGTCTGCATAATATTCTAGTTTGGGTTTTTCTTAAATATGCACCTGCAAACCTGTAGAAACTAGGGTTTAGTCTATCTAAACTTTAATTTCTTCATCAAGCATAGTTTTATTCTTAGGATACAACATAATATTTTTAATATCTTCATTCAGCTCCCCTATCGGCTCCTCCATAACAATGTTCTTCATTATCACCTCCTCATATTTCTTTGTTTTAGAGACTAATTATTGATAAGTCTCTATGTATCTTCATGACAGATTCTCTATTTTAGCTAAATTCATAAAATAAAAATGTGTCATGAAGTTGACAATTTTAGTATTCCCTGTATTCTATAGATTGTAGATCATGTTGTCAGATCTTTTCTCTTCTTGAATATTTATCATATGGGGCTTCTGAGGAGATGTGGACAGTGACCAAAGTGACAATATTTTGGACTTCAGATAAAATCTTGATCCTATTACTATGTCACTAATCTCAAATTCAAATTTTAACACAGGGTCTGGTTGCCTCCTTATTTGGTCAATAATGAATGTATATTGAAGATCCCAATCTAGAAACAACAACATTCCATTATTCTTTACAAGTAATATTTCTTATTTCATTGTTATCTGCTTGTTTTCAAGATCATATTCTTGGAGAGCCTTTACAATTTGTATATTATTTTCATTTTATTCCTCTCCCATATCCAAACTAGCTCTCAACTCATTCTTCTTTAATTTCATTAAGAAACTATTGAATTCATTTTTTTTAACAAAATATTCATCATTCAAGAAAACATTTGACATCATAATTCTCTCATCCATAGGAACTATAAGAGGTAAATATGTTTCTCCAGTTCCTTCCTGAGGTTCATATTTAGGGAGAACAAGTGGAAGTTGAGGACACTCATATACTCTAATAATAGTAAAATTGTCAAAAAAAAGTAGAAGTCTCCCTAGTTATGAGAAATAGGCCAATTTGGCACAAAGTGCACAAGTCTCAAAATTCTCTTTAATCTAATCACTTGTATATCCTTTTTGGTTCCTAACATCTCTAGAATAGGCAACACAATCTAATTTTAAAAATATAGAAAAGAAGAAAGAGAAGTAATATTGTCCCACACCTCAGTCCACCTTTTAATTGGAGATGATACACCAAGCTCCTCCTTTTGCAAAATGAGTTCTTTTTCCATCCGGTCATTATTGAAGTACAAAATTAGGTGCATCAATATTGAATAATGTTTGAAAGTAATGACACTATTAGCATTCTATATTTCAATCAAAGCCTCATTAATTTTATTGACCACATACCCTACATAATTGTAGTGAGTGTTTACCTCTGGTTTTTTTTTTATATTGATAGACATCATTAATAATTCTCCAAAGACTGTGCCTTCACCATAAAAACCCAACACATTGCACAACTCATACACCGTGCATTCAAAATAAAAGTAGAACTTGCTCAAATCAGAGGGCACATATATATCAACAAGAAGTGGTATCAATTTTCTATCAACCTTAGGCATGTACTGAGGGATAGAATTTATTTTAGTACCCTTCTATGGGCCTCATAGTTTGTCTTCTCTTTATCTAAATCAATATCTATATAGGTGGCAAGTAGATATTTGAAATGCTTCAAAAAAACTTGTTATGTCTATATTTACCAAGGCTGACATATGTTTCCTTCTGATAACCCTAGTCAAAGAGAAATATGCCTTCACCAATTCCCTTACTAGGTCCACATCCATTTACACATCAAGAACAAACATCTTTTCCATGGTCAAATCCCATGGAGTTGACATTGGAATCCCCTTAATTCTATTTCCAGAAATAATGAAAAAGAAAAACTCTAGATACATTAAGGGTTTATCAATCTTTGCATTAGCTACACACATCTTTCCATGCATATTCATTCATAGACAAAATTTTCAAAGTCCATTGAAAAAGGTCTAGGAATTCCTTTGAAAATTCCATTCCCTTTTACTTTTTATTTGCTTCCTTAGAGACACCACTACTTATTTCCTTACTCATACCTTTAATTATCAGAAACCACAATTAACTTAGCATCCTAGTTGATACTCTTCACAACCAGTACTACCTCACAATTGAAACACCTTCAACGACCTTTCATACTCACACCAAGACTTTGATAGAAGATTGTTAATGTACAAAAATCTTCAATAAAATCAGGTCTTTTGTAAATTTTTGAGATGAATATCGGTGGTCATCATCTCAACCGTTAATTTCATGCATTCAACCATCAGTCCACGCAACTTAGCAGTCATAATTAATTGGAATTATCATTGTTATGAATGCAAAATTTGAAAATATGCCTTCATAGAATTAAAATTTCAAATTAGCAGTAAAAGGCGTGAATAATTCCACATGGAAATACCTGATTTTCTCAACTTATTTTTGTCTGTTACATCTCACAAATATCAGAAAGAAACCACTCAAAAATGTGGCATATTGTCACTAACTCTCAGCCCAAATGACTATTCTTTAAAATTTCTCACGTGGTCTAGTGAAAAACCATCAACAATTGAATCTTAACTCTGCAAATTAAAATGTTATGAATTCAAAACCTTGTGAGATGGAAACCAAGGCAAAAAAACCACCCATCACTAACTCTATAAATGAAAATATTTAGATTCTTAACTCCTGTGTTCTCACAACCATTATCCAAAACTGCTTGTCACCAATTCTCCAACATTTTCTTTTATATCCGCTAATTATCAAGAATTAAAGAGCTAGAAATTACTTGAAGCTTAACTTTTACACCATTTTAAATCCTCCATGTGGTAGTCACTAGCTAATTCTCTAACCTAAGAAGAAAAATCTCCTGCATCATGTGAGCTCACGATAAAGCATTATTCAGTGACGTAGATGGATACGTGGCACCCTTTGCTAAGTCTTGACCTGAAAGAACTTACCTTTACATGATCATGTGAGCTGGTGACAACTTAAAATTATAACCACTAACGTTCTACTCCCCAACTTTTAGGTTAATATCACTAACTGTTGAAAATGTTGCAAGATAGAGACAACCCAATATTTATGACGTAAGAAGAGCTCAATAGCTCATGGGTTAAAACATAAACTGTCTACTAAACCCGAGACTTAGAGACAAACAAGACTATCAAAGAGAAGATATTTCTACAATCCATGATAATAACTATTAGGCATATTTGGATTTGATAGTGGTGTAATTTTTTTCATCATTTACAACACAATCAAATCCAAAAACTCTTAATAGTTATAAACAAGAATATGATAGATAAACCCTTTGGCCTAAACTTAATGACAATGTGTACAAA
The DNA here is from genome assembly GCA_018584345.1 of Thuja plicata. Lineage (NCBI taxonomy): Eukaryota > Viridiplantae > Streptophyta > Pinopsida > Cupressales > Cupressaceae > Thuja > Thuja plicata. The sequence continues at coordinate 4,338,863 of MU227549.1, forward strand.
TGATATTATGACAACACAATTCATCTAGATGATTTCAAAGAAAAATTGATAACAAGGCAACAAAATAAATGAGTCATCCACTTTTAAAACAAAAGTTTTACCTCCTAGGCTCTATAAACACAACATGAGAATTTTTTTAAAAACTAAGACCAAACCTCATCATAAACCTGATATATAAAAAGAACAAACATGGATGACATCCAACATTTTGTAGTACCAAGAGTTGCTCTTTTTGGTGATTTTTGAAAGTCAGTTCAACCTAAGAAACCAACAAAACTCTCAAGAAGAAGACTTAACTACAACACACTACCAAAAGAAAATAAACTATACATATATACATATATACAAACTATTGTGCATGGAATATGAGTTTTTATTTTCATGCAAAGAAAGGTTTCAAGAATTGTCCATGCACTGGCAATATCTAAAATTCACCATTCATGTTGTGTAAAAAAATATGAATGCATCCCATGACATTCAAAAATAACATAAGGGCCCAACCATAGTGATTCAAAATTCCCATGTTATCGTTACCCTAAACCATTTCATTTGACATGAGCACAATACGACCCACTTGAATTTGTCTATCAGTGACTCTTTTATGAAACAAATACTTAATTTGTTGCTGAGATTTGATATTGATTTTCTCAGCCTCAATTATTTTTTCATCCAAATCTATAAGATTCATAATCCTATCCTCCATTACTTTAGAGGAAAAAATTCTCCCTCCTGGATAAATTTATATACAGGTTGTTAATTATTCAAGGGAAATCTATTTTGTGGTCCATATACTATATCAAATGGAGATAACCACTTTTTTTTCATTTCCACTCGATCAACCCATAATGCTAGCTTTAGCTTTGAATCCCAAGATTTTGTATTCTTCTTCAACCTCCTTTTAATAATCTTCATTAGGATTTAATTACTCGACTCATATTCTCCATTTCCATGAGGAGTGTAAGGGGAATAATTACTAATAGTTATTCCATATGTGGCAAGAAAATTCTTGAACTCTTCTACCCTGAAACACATAGTGTTTTCCATAACCAGTTTGATATGAACTCCAAACATTGTAAGAATATTATTCATGATAAAATTCATGACCACCCTTCTTGTATCTTGTTTAGTTGGTATGTCCCCATTCCATTTTGTAAAATAATCTATAGCCACAAGAATCCATCCCTAACCACCACTAGACATTTCACTTATCTCCCCAATAAAATTCATCCCCCACAGGTATAATACACCTTCAACTTGAATTGGGTTTAGAGGCAATGCTCCATCATATTTCAACTTTCTAAAAAACTTCTAACAAGATTCACACTTGGCTATATAACTATGTGTATCTACAAATATTTTAGGTCAATAATACCCTTCCCTAGTAATCTTGTGGGTTGTTGTCCTTGTTGAATAATGACCTCCACATAGTCCATTATGGAAATCCTTTTGAACCTTATCAGCTTGAACCTTATCAGCTTGAACCTTATCTAAACAAAATAGAAAAAACAACCATCTTTATTTTTCCAATATAAATCTCCCTGAATTAACACATACCTTTGTGCCTGCAATTTCTGAGTCCTTTTTCTAATTATCTGTCATTCTCTCTGAAGATTTCATGTTTTCCAAAAAATAAACAATATTAATGTAGCAAGGTTGTCTTTCAATACTTGTATTATCATCCACATGGACATTATTTACTTGAATAGCTTCAATTTTTTCCTCTGTCATTAGCTTTGTTGACCTTATGTCTCTTACCAATTTTGTGATTTGGATCTCCAAATTGAATTCTTGAATATAATTGATCCATCTGCACTTTCGTCTAGTAACCTAAGACTAAGAAAAAATATCCTTCATAGTAGCACTTGAAACATAAGCTACCCCACTCACATTTACTACATGTATGGCCTAAAAGCTTTTAGAGCCTTTACCAAATCATAAGCTTGCTTCTCCATTATTTCATACTTTAATTCCATAGCTTGCAATGAATTATTGAAAAAAGTAATAGGATGTTCATACCCTTCACTATCCGTCTGCAAAAGAATTGATGTTAAAGTATAAAAACAAGAAAAAGAAAACAACTAGAATGATTTTTTTATAATCTAGGGATTTCAAAACTAGTACCGCTTGACTGACCCTTTTAATCTTACCAAATGCAACCTTAGTCTCATTGTACCATTCAATTTTAACGTCTTTGTTTATAATTTTTACAATAGGCTTGATAATATAAGAAAAGTTGGTAATAAATCTTCTGACAAAGTTAATATTACCCAAGAATGACTCCACTCCTTTGATATTTATGAGAAATAGAACCTTATCAATAGAAATAACATATTCAGGATGAATTCTAACTCCTTCTCTAGATACAAATGCCCAAGCATTCTTCCTTGATTAATTACAAACTAACATTTTTTAGGATTCAATGACACACCATAGTGCAAAGCCTTAGAAAGTTTTTTTTCCTAAGTGCTTACAGTTATACCATGCATATTTAAAATAAGCAGTTAGATCACCTTGATAAACTACCATAATGACATCCATAAATTCCTCAAAATCTACATCCATTTCCCTCTGAACTGTAGTACCCACATTATTTAAACCTAATAGCATGCTGGCATATACATATCTTCCCCATGACATAGTAAAATTTGTCTTGAATTACTAAGATTCCTTTATGTTTACTTGATTGTATCTAGAGAAACCATCCATCATGAATAATAAATTACAACTAGTCACCTTATGAAACATTACCTCCATGTTTGTCAAATATATGACATCCAAATTCCTAAAATCTACACATAGTCAGATATCCCCATTCTTTTTTCTTACCAATAATAGATTGGAAACCCAAGAGGAATGTCTAATAGGTTTAATGATTTCAACCTCTCTAAGTTTCATCAACTCTTGCTACATCTTTGGGGCCAAAGTTGGATTAATGGGTCTCTACATTTGTCTGAAAGGCTTGACATCAGGTTTTAAGGGAATCTTGTGTTGAAAGAAATCATCCCTATAGGATTTTAGATCCTCATAAGACCAAGCAAAAACATGCTTTTTTCAACATATTTATCAAATTTTTTTTAATATGAGGAGCCAATTTCTTTCCCAAGTATACCATTTTAGGAGTTGACTCAATCCTTAAGTTAATTTCTTCTAATTCTTCCAACCTGCTAGAGGATTTGTAGTGCAAGCTATGGCACTATCATTAAAATCCCCTCTAACTCTACCAAAACTTGTGGAATCTTATTTGTAGTTAACTGAACAATTTCCCTCTTAGCTATCATTTCATTCCCATTTACTATTTCTATCAATGCATTACAATCAATCTTAGGACCCTCATAATTATCAACACATTGAATGCTTTTTATAATATCATTGTCATCTTCAAACATTTTCCAATTATAAATATTACGAGGAATAGAAGACCTCAACTTTGTCTCTATTAGGGAAACTCCAATCAATGTTAAATCATTTTCTTTCAAAGAAAAATTTGCTAGAAAATCAGCCATAATATACTTTGACCTCTCTACCCACTCAATTGAAAAAGGATAAAAACTCTAATTTGTCCCATATTGCATGCTTGTATTGTTGCAACCTTTTATTTTTTAATTCATATAAAGATATGACCTATGAAACAACTAATTTTGAATCCCCCCAAAACCCTCAACATTTTAATCTTATGCTTCAAAGCTACTTTTAGCACTAACATGAGTACCTCATATTAAGAAGTGTTATTTGTGCACTCAAAAGCAAGCAAAAAGGAGTACACGAATGTGACACATGATGGAGGAATAAATAAAATAATTGCTCCTGATCCTTCTTTGGAGCATGAACAATAAAAATACAATTTCCACCAACCATGCTTATGTAATTGGAGTTACTTGATAATAAGTTTAGTACTTTTTAAGAAAGGTTCCACTTGATGCACTCTGAAGTTATCCATTTTAATATCTATAGAAAACAAGTCATTTGATTAGGATCCAATTCTTCCACTACAATAGGGGTTTTAGACCCCCTATACAATTTTACCTAATTACCATTAATGTGAATGGTAGCATAAGATAAATCCAACTGTACATCATCTCATAGTGTTCTTGAATATCAATAAAAATTATATCCATTATGTATTTTTCCTCAGGGAATACAGAAATATTTACTTCAATATCCTTCTTTGTTCCTACAATAGGGATCTCCCTATTATCCATTGTATATAATCATCTGTATGAGGTATCAACCTTCATACCCAAAATTCTTATAACATTATAGGGCATAACATTTGCAGCAACTCCTAAATAATTCATAAAATTTCTAATCAACCTATTATTTAAAAAATGTGTCACATAGAATGGTTTTACCTGTGAAGGTTACTTGGTAATTGTGTCTCCCGCATAAACCTCTGGCGTCTTAAATCCATCACTATTTTTAGGTTCTTTATTTTCATGTTTACTTAATGATGTGTTCATAATATCAGAAAGAAGAAATTTTTGCTTCTATATGTTCTCTTATCTTCATCATTTCTACTATAGATACAGAAACCCTCATTTGTGTCAATGATTATTTCATATCGAAAGAAGAAACATTAACTTTACTAGAGAAGGCAGATTTACTAATCTAAGATTTACTATGTTCATTTTTTAGTTAGAAGAACACTCATTAGTAGAAATTACTTTGGGCTTAGTGAGTTCTTTAAATTGCACTTTCTTGCCTCTTCAATCATTTAAACTAGAATCCTTCTTGGTTGCAATGTCAATGATTTGTTTTGAGACACCTTCCTTCATAGTCCAAGTAGCAGAATCATATTGATCTCTCTCAATCTTTATATTCCTTAGATTGTATGCACACTCCTTGCTTATGTCATAGTTGCAACTGTAAGAGACCTCACATCTTCATTACTAGGTTTTCTAAATTGAAAAACCTTCCTGTCTTAACTACCTTCTTAATCATTAGAAGAATAAGATTCAATCACTATAGTTTTTCTTTGAACAAACCCCTCATTATTGGTCTTGCACCTATTAATACTCTTACCCACTTTATTCTTTTGATCCTGACGATCATTATATTCCGCAGGTTTAATCAAAGATTGGGCAATTACACACTGAAAATAAGTGCGCGGCATATTACAGGGAACACACCAAGGTGTATCCTCTATGTTATGTTTTTTATTTTCAAGGGGACATGGGTATTGTTGTTATCTTCCTTTTTTGAATTATCCTAGATGGGTTTTAAATCTTTCCAATTTATTTGATTAGGCATATCCTGCAATCTTTGAGTCCAATCATTTTACTAAAAAGTATTATGTCTATCATCTGATACCAATTTCTCATTTCTAGCAATCTTATAACTAATATCCTTAATAAGGCCTAATAATTTATCAATTTTATTCTCCTCTGTAGGATTTTCGCTTTGAGATCCTTTAGGATTTTGTAGTTTTCTAATATCATCTCTTTTTCCTATCTTCTTTGCAACTTTTCTATTTCTTTCAATATTTAGAGCTGCTTTAAAAGATTCAGAAAGTGTTTCCACATCCCTAGATCTCAACTGATACCCAAACTTTGGAAAAGGAATTTAGATAGAACATCAAATATATAGCATCATTAAGTATTAAATGATGAGGAATTTTTTTCAACACCCTAACAAATATAGTGTTAAAATACAAAATAATTTTATTTGGATTCTTTTGTATAGTTGTCATTTCTCCCAATTTAAATTTAGAATCTATCTGATCTCCATAATTTTACTTGAAAACTCTTCAAAATTCTTTCCAAATCCCAATATGACCATCTGGCAAGCCCTTATACCATTCTCTGACATCCTCAAGCAATGAATACATCAATAAATTTATTATTACATCCTCATGCTGAACCTCAAAGTTTTCTTGCAAATTTCTAAAATCCTTGGTATGATCTTCACTAAACACACCTCCACTTCCTGAACACTTAGAAATCCAAACCTTAAATAATTATCTATATTATTAGAATAACCTAGGATTCCAGGGAAACCAATTTGTCTATACATATTCAAATGGATCTGTGGTTTTAAGAAATGGTTATTTCCATAATTTTGGAAATTAACATTATTCTGAGGTGGGATAACAAATTGTGCATTAGGATGCAAATTTTGTTGCACAGGGACATGTTGAAGATTCAACTACTTGTTCTATAAATTCATGAATTCTTGCAACAATTGTTGGTACTATTGTTTTTGATGTAACATTTGTTGGTACATCTTATTTTGCACAATATTTATTGCTTGAGGTCCTGATATTTGCATTTGGTCTCAAGATATAGCAGCACCATCTTGCCTAGTTAGTAAATCCATCATAGGTTTAGGATCTTCTTGAGCCTTAAAATTTGTCATATTCTATCATTGTGGTCCTTTACTCTCTTTTATCCATGTCATCTAATTTAATTATTCTCTTAAGAAACTATGACTTTCTTACCAATATTTCTTGTCTAGTGTATTCAGTTTCAATTTCTTCAAGTTCTTTCCTAAGTTGTTCATCTATGAGCTCTCTAGTTTTCATCTTTGATGCAACATTTGAAGTTTCCCCAGTATAAAAAAACCTATCCTCTTTCCTCGATAGCTCAATATTATTATGATTGGGGAAATTATGTTTTGGTATTTAAATTTAAGTATCTATGAATAATCCATTAAACATATCCTCTTGAATGACTTTCAAGTTAGCCATTTCCTCTATTTTTAAATGCTCCTTTCTAGCCTCCCTCTCTAATTTTGCATAAAAATCCTTATCCATTGCTTCCATTTGCAGATTAAAGTCCCTAACCCTTTCAACTTGAGACTCTTGAATATTTTTAGGGTCTTTAGCAGGTGCAGAATGGGATGTGACTTTTAAGCCCATATCCTCATCAACATAAATCTAATTAACATCATCATCATAAAAATAGTATCTAAAACTAGTTCTAGAACTAGATCTAGTACTAGATAAAAACTTCTTCCCAAGCCAAAGATATCACCAATCTGAAATAGTTAATTATGAATATTTAGAATCAGATGGTGGAGGCTGAAGAGTTTGTTAAAATTCTGGTGCTGGAAGGGTTTTTTGGGCCTGTATTGCTGGAATTTTCTCTGTTTTGGGTGTCCCTTTTTTATTCTTTCTCTTCACTATGTAATTTGGGGTATATCCCTTTTTGGTCTATGTCAGTTGTTTTGATAGGGTGTTGTCACTTTGTGCTTGAAATGTCTACCTCTTTTCTTCTTTGTTAAAGGGTTTCAGGGCCCCTTCAAAACCTATAGTTAGTGTAATAAAAAAAAATAGTATCCAAAACCTTTCTATATTTCAGGATAGTTTCTATGGGTCCTAAGAGATATTTCATTAGAAAAGAATAATTCTAACCCGTCCTTAAAGGAGTATATTATGAATTTTCAGTATTTGGAACATTTTTATGAGAACAAGTGAGAATATAACCATGAGAGGGTGAACATAGCTTACTTCTTGATTCCTTTTGTTTCCACTTTTTCCCTTCATCACTATTTTTTCTAGGAGCCATCCACTGATACCGAGACCTCCTTCCATGCATATTTGGTTCTGATTTATAGGAAAGATATAATTATTTTTCCTTTTTTTTTTACCAAACATTATATCTTTTTTACTTGTATTAAAATATAGTATTCCACTGGACTGAGACCTTAGATTCTTCACCCTTTATGGGAGAGTATAAATCAACTTAAACAATATTTATTTTATAGATCAAGCTCTTTTCCCACACAAACTAACTAGTGAAATAGAACATAAACAACAAATATATCTTTACTTATTTAACAATTTTCCCAAAACAAGTCCCCAGTTGAGTTGCTATTATTGTGGGTCTTTTTTCTTGCTACCTCTAATTCTAAAAGATCATTAATGTTCATCATGACTGTCAAAGAACATAATAAAATTAGTCGTTACTTCATCCACAAACTAAAGATTTGAAAATCCCAACATCAACAAGGTCACTAGACCTTATACACTTAAAAATACATAAAATGTGGGAGGGGATGGGCTTAATTCATCTACTTTCTCAAATAAATCTTATAAAACTTCTTCAACAGATGAAAACATCGATATTATAGATAAACCTCAATAATTTATCTGACAAACAAACCACATGGTCATTTTATAATTTAAATATTTTTCACAATACTTCTCATGAATCACCTATGACCAGTGCCTAATCCATTTGGGTTACAGAGTCACGTAAAAAAAGTAGAAAATATTTGATAGCACAGTTCATTAACTGCTCATCATAGAATTCAAAGAGAATATTCCTTACATATAACTTCTCATTTCTATGGATGACTATAACCAAATTTGCAACAAATTATAAAATCTCATAGTTAATCATCTCAACATCTTTAATTCTTTCCTTGAAAGATAGCAAAAGCTAACAAACTCATTCCTTATATCTCATACAAACAAATTGAGACAAATCCTAAATTTTTATTCAATTCATAAATATTTCAATCTGATACAAAGACATATCATCAATCTTTAAATGCTAATTTAATATCAAACACCATATATGATTCTCAAATTATGCATAACTTCAAAACGTATTATACTGTGTTTAATATAGACTAACATAACATCAAAAAAATGAGAACCCTTCACAAGTAATCTTGGCGTTCCTTTTATATACTAAGGAATGCAACAAGCATCATATTACTTTGAACAAAATTTACAACTTAATCAACAGAAAGAAAGAAACAAGAAGCGGGAAAAGATAGAAAAAACTTCAACTTGATCTTGGGAGATGAACTATAATCAAAATTTGGTGCCTTTGTCTATTGATGCCTCAATATAACTTTGGTATTTGTCTTGATGGTCGTCCGTAGCTATAAATGAAACTCAAGATTCCTTTGAATGTAGTTATCCTTGTTATTATCAGGTGCCTGAGTGCCAAGTCATGTAACATTTTGAACAAGACAAATAAATCAATCTTGAATCCTTCTTTCCTGCCTTTAAGATCTTCTCCCATCTATCAAATTTTCTATATGAATGACAACTAAACCCCTTTAAAACCTCCACATGTGAAATTATCTCCAACTAATGATCATCTATGGAATCCATTGCATATGAAATAAACTTAGAAAAAATGACCTTAGCCTCTTAAAAGAGAGTCCACTACCTCATTGAAACCTTGAATATCAATGTCCTTATGTTACAAGTGTGATTTCCGTTGCACCAAAAGATCGACCTATTAATGCTCGATACACCTACTGCTTGGCTAAATAATTGTCTCAAAAACCCATAGCATTGGACTTCTTATTTAAGGATTGCACACCCTAAATGGTTTCTAATTAGATCATTCAGTCTCATTTAATTATCGACCAGGGCCATAAAATTGGAATGACATCTGCAAAGTATATGCTTCAAACTCTCTTAATCCTCATGACTAATCCTATACAATTGAAATGCATTGAGCTTTGGGAAATATATGCTAACATAGGTAAATGTACTTACTCTAGGAAAACAAGTAATCACGGATAGGAACTACTCTACCCATATATGCTGTAGGAACAGTCTACTAGCTATGTTACTAGTGGCTGCAGGAACAACATAGTTCTAATTTACTTCTAAATAAGCATAGAAATGATTACTACTCTGACAAAGTAATTCACTCACCAAGTGGCCCCCCTTTTATGAGTGAATAGAAAAACAATAAAGGTAAAAGAATTGAACTCAAACTTTGCATTCTATTCATTCATGGAAAATACACTTGGATCGATAAAACAGTATTACAGCGGCAAAAGCTTCTATTCATAAAAATCAACTAACTCGACTAACTCCAAAGAGTTCTGATAGTCATCTTATTTAAAGGAAGGCTAAAACTAATTCCTAAATCTAAGATCACTCCATTAATTAGGATCATTAATGATACATAATGTCTCATAACAGAAATAACAGTCATTAAGAATAATTCCTCCTAGGATATAGTATGTTGCAGGTCCTACATCCCCACACTACATTTAATAGAAAACTATATTGACTTGTTCCTAATGCGAAGATATTGCATTAACACCTTAACTTTCTCAAGTGCTTACATGACTTCTTAAAAAAAAGAAATCTTGTAGCAACAACTGGTTTTGACTTCTTGAGCACCATTATGCTGATCTTAAAATGCGTCATGACTGATCCCTGCAAAATGATTAATGCACACACAACCTTCGATACATACATATTCACATCATTAATATTAGGAATAAAGTGTTAAGTTCTAATTAATACTCTCACAAGGCATATGGCTACAGGAAGGAAACTACCCACAAACGTAACATAGGAAACGGATCTTTCATTAGCATATATAATTACTATATTCTGTCATTTCTATCCATCAGTTTTAAGAAAATATACCATGTTCTTCTTTCATCCATTTTCCTACTTAATGTGTTTATACATATAAAATATGCATATAACACCATAAGTCCATGTATATTTTTTGCAAATAAACTATTGAAAAGAAAGTAGAAAGCACTTAGAAAGATGACCATTTAAGAAGCTCATCATTCCCCCAAATATCATATTTCTGGTCTCCAACAATCATAATTTTGTGGATCCTAGCTCTCAGCTTCAGGTCATTGGCAGTCTTTTCCCCTGACTCGTCATAAATTTAGTTGAAGTATCCATGATTCTCTCCAAGTCTTTCCCATATCTGGACTTCTTTTTCCATGTCATGATCTTTTGCATTTTTTTTTCACTACTAGTAATGGCTAGAGGAGAATGGGTGGTTGGAATCTTAATGGAAATAAATAATTAAGTATTGTCCTGCCCAACATTATGTACCATGGAGCTCATCTAGTGGAAAGAGTTAGGTTTTGTGGAGAATGAGGTTCTTTGACCTTCAGGTCATGGGACATCCTTACCAATCTATGCCTACACGCATTGATGGCAGCCTTAATATCATGTGATGAGTGCTAAAACCAATATGTATATGATTTCTCTCTAACTAGGTAGACTTTGTTGGATCCACTTGGATTCACAGTAACTAAAAGCCAATCAAGAAAAGTTTGTCTGAAATTTTGAACTTTAGGACTCATACACAAGGGTGTCTCTATTTTACTATTTCTGTAAGGAAAAGCCTGATGTTCCCTACTTATTTCATTTTTCTTCCAAGACATTACAACTCTTAATTGGACATCCACCACATAAAGTAGTGAATTCCAGTCCCTGTAATCTAGTACAACAAGATTATGTAAATACAATTCACACAATAAATATTTTTTAGACATGGGAGCTGATTGAAACACATCATAAAACTCATGGGTTGTTGAAATATAGGGATTCAATCCTTGCACAATCCTCATTAACTGGAAATTAATGAATTGTTCCTTAAGAAATAGAGAATATACCAGAGACAATGATCTGCATGCCATAACCTCTGGAATTTATTCAGTTATCTAATCAACCCTTCTTTCCAATACTACAATTTGATCTATTTTTTTCTCTAATTGATGAGCTTGCTCATCAATAGTTTGTTTCAATTTTTCCTTCTCTAACTCCTACTCTGCCCTTTCCCATAAAAATTTCTGATACAAGCTCAACCCTACAGTGAGGGGTGTAGATAGGTCTAGTGGTGGCATAGGTTCCTGATTAAAGATGTTAGTCCATCCTAGTGCAAGTTGAGGGGTTTTTACTATATTTTCCTTTGTGGAGGACCTTCCTTTCCACACAACTATTTTTTTTACAACATTATCCCCTTCACAGGATTCAGCTTCTCTAGCCAGTATGTCCAACCCATCCTTATTTATTTGTTCTCACATCTTTTAAATAACATCTGTATTGAGTTCGGGGAACTCATCAGAAGGTAAATTTTTTGAATCATCTGGAATATCTTGCCTAACAGAGTTATAAACAAACTCCTCTGCCTCATCAGGATCTCCACCACTATCGATGAGGATATAGTCAACATTAGTGTTAACTGTTGCTTCAAAATTCATATTATGGGAAATGGTATCACTATCTACATTTTCTTGAACCATTTCCTCAGAAGAGTATCTCTCCATAGATTCAGAGGATTCTATATTCATAGTTTGAATAGGAGTCTCAACATCGTGGTTGCTGTTTACAAAAATCCTTGCACTTCTTCTAGTAGGGGATTTGGAAGAGCTTGGAGAATTATTTCATTTCCTCCTACTAGAAGACACCTCCTCCATAGCTGGTACATGAGGTTTTTCTAGTGTTTCCTCCTCATGTGAGGGAAAGGTTTCATTGACTCTATAACTATCATTCCTATTTCTGGGTTGCTTCTCTAGATATACTTCCTCTGCTTCCATGGTTTTATCTTTGTCTTTCTGAGAAGTAGACCTAGTTTTTACAAAAGGTGGGCTTTTAGGAATATCACTAACTTTCTTGGTTTTACATATGTTCCTACTAGAAATAGGATTACCAATGTCACAAGCTCACTTCCTATGTGGTTTAGGGTTCGAGGAAGAAGCTTCAGGAATGGCTCTTGTTCTTTGAATTATTTTATAAACCCCAGTGGCTGTGTTCTATCTTATTCCTACACCCTAGCCTCTAGGGCCAACCATTCTAGGAACTATTTCATCCATTTAAAAAAATTCATCCCAAGTTCCTATCATTTTCTTATTCAACTCTCTTTCCACAATTAATTTAATTAAGCAATGATGAGAAAATGACTGATCTTTTCGCGATTGAACCAAAGAAGCTTGTTTCTTCAAAATATTAAACAAAAAGCGAGGTAAATTTACTGGTCTATTGTCATGGCCGAGATCACTCAAGATTTTGCAATGTAGACCGTGAAGATATTTGTAGTGTCATTTTTAGGTAAAATACTATATGATAAATGTAGCTTCCTGGATGTAATCCATGGGCAACAATATCCTTAAAGTACCTTGATTTTTGTCAATGTCTAACCTGTTGAAGACAATTATTAAATTGTGTATTGTCATTGATGTTACTCATGTATTTACACATATGTAGTGGTTTTACACTAATGTCTACATTCAGACTGATTACAGTTGGTAAACAGAGTGAGTTGAGGTCAGGCATTAAAGAATTTCAATGTTGACCGAGTTCACTCGGGCATTTCAGTCTTGGTCGAGCATTCTGTTGCAACTGACTAACAATGATTTATATTAAGTAATTAAATAGTTATATGAGGCTGACTATAGTATGATTTATCATTTAAAGTTTATTCAAGCTGACTTGATAGGGCTTATCATGTATTTATGAAAGGTCAAGTTTGGATTGAATGCATGGTGTTGTTGTTACAAAAGTGTGAAAGCAAAAGTAAAGGAAGATGTGTGGAATTCTGTGACATAAAGAGTGAAGGCAAAATTAGATGGGATTCTGATTAAGTACAGAACACTTGGAGCTGCAATAGAATATTTGATCAGCAAGGATCCAGTTACAATAAAGAAGAGATATGAATCAGAAAATATAGTTGCTTACACATACAGGTCAATCTATTGTTACTTTCTAACAATTGTAGCAGTGATCAAAATCTCTTAACAGAGTAGACTTAACAGTCTTTTGTAAATCCTCTCACAAGGTAGAATTTCTAGATTGAAGCGTTGAAGACCTCTAACAAGGCCACTATTCACAGGGTGATTAAATCATTTAACAAGGTCACACCTAACAATTTGTTATAGTAACCTTTAACAGGGTTGGGGCATAACAAGGCTCAATAAGAAGAGTTAAAAATAGTAACTAGTTAGATTGGTGGTTTTTCCCATATTGGGTTTCCACGTTAAATCTTGGTGTCATATGTCTACTTGTTACTTATTTTATGTTCTATGTTTCTACACTTAATCACTAAAGTATAATTGCATTAAAGATTTCTTTGACACCCGAGTTATAGAAGGAACACCCGAGTAACAGTATTAAAGTATTTAGACATCTAAGGGACAAGGATCTATTTTGGATTAACTAATTCAACCCTCCCCTCTCAGCTACTTATATCATTTCCAAAAATTGGTATCAGAGCTTCAAGTGCTTTCAGGAAAGGTTTCAAGGCCTGAGCTAAAGATCAAATATGTCTTATGGGAGGGAGATCCCAAAGCTAAACAAAGACAACTTCCTAGCATGGAAGGAACTAATGAAGCTACATCTATCTACTATTGGAGATGTTGGTTTACAATTCTTAGAGACCAAATATGTTGCACTAGCAGGGACTATGACTGTGTAATAGATGATGGAATGGAAAATTCATAACATAATGATGATTGACATAACTTCTTCACTCAGCTACTCAGAACTTGATGAAGTCAAGGACTTCTCTACAATCTATGACATGTGGAAGAAATTATAGGACATTCATGTAGGTGATGCAAATATAAAGAGAGATAAAGTAGAAAGTCTAAGAGGACAATTTGACTAGATGACAATGAAAGAAGGAGAAGATATCACAAAGTATAGTGAAAGAATCAAGAAGATTGTAAGTGCCATAAAAGCAGGAGGTGGACTAATTGAAGATACTACAGTAGTCAAAAAGGTGCTCAGAACTTTAATTCCTATCTATGCTATTAGAGTGTTAACCATTCAAGAAATGAGGTGAACCAAAGACATTACTCTGGATACATTAGTGGGAAGACTTACAACCTTTGAGCTGGACAATTTTGACAACTATGCTCCTGGCTCAGCAATCTTGGGTCTACATTAAAAGCAAAACTAAACCTTGGTAAGAAGGATAGATACTCTAAAGGAAAGAAAATTGAAAGTGATAGTGATGATGAAGATCTTCACATAATTGAAGCATTACTTGCAAGAAGAGCTGCAAAAGGAAAATACAGAGGAAAGATACCATTGATTTGTTTCTCATGCAATGAGGTTGGTCACATTGTTGCAAAGTTTCCAAACAAGGAAAAAAAGGATGAAAGGAAGTCCAAAAAATTCAAAGGTAAGAAAGATTTCAATAACCACAAAATCTATAAGGATAAAGGCAAGAATTCTTGTTATATTGCAAAAGATTCTAACAGTGATGAAGATGAAGAAATGGTGTATATTTCCATAAAGGATGAGTCAGATGAGGAAGATGAAAAGAATGCACTTTTCTCACACATCAATAAAAATGATACCTAGATAATTAATAGTGGTTGTTCTCATCACATGACTAGTGATAAGACAAAGTTTGAACATCTTGAACACTATGATGGTGGAAGAGTCAGTTTTGGGAATGCTAAACCTTGCCCAGTAAAGGGAAAAGGTTTCATTGTTCTGATAGAAGGAATCAAATGTGATAATGCTTATTGGGTTGAAGGATTAAGGAGAAATCTACTCAGTGTAGCACAGTTGAAAGACATTGGCTTCAAGGTAGAATTCATGAATGGTAAGGCCAAGCTCCTAGATGGTAAAGGGAACCTAGTTGGAACTGGTAGGAAAACAAAAGGTAATTTATTCTATCTTGATCTCACTGAAGGTTCATGATTTATTGTAGAAGTAGAAGAAAGCTGGTTATGGCATAAAAGGTTGTGTCATGTGAATTTTGACAATCTGGTAAACATAAGAAAGAACAAAAGAGTCAGAGGTATTCCTATCTTGAAGAAACCCAAGTTAGCTACATGCAAACAATGTCAAATTGGAGAGATGAGAAAGACTAGCTTGAACATCAAGAATTAAAATATAGATGAAGTATTTGAATTGGTACATACTGATCTATGTGGACCAATCAGAACAACAAGCTTTACTAGAGAAAAATATTTTATTCTATTTGTTGATGATCATTCTAGAATGATGACTGTCATGTTTCTCAGAGAGAAATCAAAATCTTTTCATAAATTCAAGTGGTATCGTGCAAGAGTTGAAAAAGAAACAAGAAAGAAACTAAAATTCCTAAGACCTTATAGAGGAGGAGAATTCATCTCTAATGAGTTCAATGAATTTTGCAATGAAAGAGGAATCAAAAGATAGGTATCTGCTCCTGGTACACCACAGCAAAATGGAATAGTAGAAAGAAGAAATAGATCCATTATGGATTGTGTCAGAACCTTAATGATTGAAAATAATGTTGCTTCCAAATACTAGAAGGAGGCCATCAGTACTATAGTGTTCACCTTGAACAGAGTTCAACTGAAGAAAGGTCATAATCAGACACCTCTTGAATTATGATATGGCTATAAACCTAATGTTCATTATTTCAAAGTATTTGGAAGTAGATAATACATCTTGAAGGAAGCAATAAATGGGAAAATAGATGCAAAAAGTGATGAAGGAATATTCCTAGGTTACTCATGTAAAAGGAAATCATACAAATGTCTGAATCTTACTAATCATAAAGTCATAGAGAGTGTACATGTACAGGTTGATGAGTTTGTAGAAAAATGTGAAGAGAAGAGCAATAAAGAGCTTGAAGACTATAGAAAATTTGTATATCATGAACCTAATACTATACCTATGACTCAACCAATGGTGATGGGACAACATATACTAACACAAAATATACTACCTGCATTGAAAAATGTGCCACATGAACTACTAGTAGAAGGACCCGAGTCACAGACTAATGGACCTGAGTCAAAGACAGAGGGACACAAGTCACAGACTAAATGACCAGAGTCTCAGACAAATGGACTTGAGTCATAGTCAGATGGACCTGTGTATCAGATAGAGGAACAAGAAAGAATGTTTGAGAATGACAGACCTAGTGGATCAAGTCCAGAATCTATATTGAAGGTTCCAATACTTTCTAGATATGTGAAAAGGCATCATGCACCTGAGAAAATAATTGGAGATCAGATAGAAGGTGTAATGACTAGAAAGAAACTAAAAGGTACATTCTTACAAAGTGAATTTGAACCTAGAACTGTTAAGGATGCATTGAATGATGAAAGTTGGATAGAAGCAATGAATGAATAAATAGAGCAAATTGAGAAGAACAAAACTTGGACTCTTGTACCTAGGCCAAAGGACAAGAATGTGATTGGAATCAAGTGGGTTTTTAGAAACAAGATGGATGAAAATGGGAAATTTTCTAGAAACAAGGCTAGACAAGTTTGTAAAGGATATGCTCGAGAAGAGGGTATTGACTATGGAGAAAATTTTTCTCCTATTGCAAGAATTGAAGGATTCAGAACTCTTTTGGAATATGTTGCACATAAAGGATACAAGGTATATCAGATGGATGTGAAGTCTACATTTTTGAATGGAATCCTAGAAGAGAAAGTCTACATTGAACAACCAAAAGGCTTTATTGGTCCCAGCAGAAGAAATATGGTTTGCAAACTATACAAAGTATTGTATGGAGTAAATCAAGCACCCAAAGCCTGGTATGAAAGACTACATAGCTATCTAATAAGCATTGTATTTCAGAGAACCAATTATAATAGTAGCATGTACATAAAAGAAGGACCAGAGAACAAGATACTATTAGCAGAGATATTTGTTGATGACATATTATTCACTGGTTATGATGAACTATGCAAAGAATTCTTTGTAGCTATGAGCAAAGAATTTGAAATGTCTATGTTTAGTGAGATCAAATTTTTTGTTGGTTTACAAGTACATCAAATGAAAGATGATATCTACATTACTCAATCAAAATATATCAAGGAGATACTCAATAAATTTGGTATGGAAGATTCCAAACATATTGGAACACCCATGTGTACTATATAGAAACTATCTAAGGATGATGATTCAAAAGAGGTAGATCAGACCAATTATAGATCTATGGTTGGAAAATTGCAATATGTTGTGCACACCAGACCTAATATAGCATTGGAAATTGGTATTGTTGCAATATTTTCAGCTAATCCCAGAGATAATAACCTAATGACAATCAAAAGAATTATGATATATCTGAAAGGTACTAAAAGCTATGCTTTATGCTATAAGAAAGGTGGAAACTTTGGTTTAAAAGAATTCACTGATGTTGATTGGGCTGGAAGTGTCGATGGTAGGAAGAACACCAGATGTGGAGCTTTCTTTCTTTGAAAAAGGTTAGTATCTTGGACTAGCAAGAAACAAAATTGTATTTCTTAGTCTACAACAGAGGCAGAATATGTTACTGCAACAGTGAACTATTCTAACATCATATGGATCAAGTAGTTGTTTTCAGGAATGAAGGCTGAGATAAAAGAACCAGTTATTACCTACTGTGACAACACTAGTGCCATTAACATCTCAAAGAATCCTGTGATGCACACCAAAACCAAGCACATAGCAATAAAATATCACTTCCTTAGAGAATTAGTATAGAATAGTAAAGTAAGGTTGGAATATGTAAACACCAAAGAACAAGTTGCAGACATATTCACCAAACCCTTACCTAAGGATGAATTATTGTATCTTAGAGAAAAACTAGGGGTACTTCCCCTACTTGAAGATCACTAAAATACAGTTTAGTGATGCATCAACCCGAGCGACAGTGAAAATATTCTAGTTGATGCAGATATATCAAAGCCCATTGCAGATGAATCAGTACATTCAGGTACATTACAACTTCAAAGAGGAATATAATTTATGGAATTGAAGTCTTTGGCATCTGTTGTCAAAGAGGGAGAGTTTTCTATAATACATAAGAATCAGAATGAAGCTAAGGACATCTTCAGAGGGAGAATTAGAATGAAACTAAGGACATTGAGGGAGAGTCAAAATGAAGCTAAAGACATTAAATAAATTTACGTTGCTCCACAATTATTTGTATTATGACATGATGTGTTTCCATCAGTGCCAAAGAGGGAGATTGTTGAAGACAATTATTCAATTGTATATTGTCATTGATGTTACACATGTATTTACACTTATGTAGTGGTTTTACACTAGTGTCTACATTCAAATCAAGTACATTTGGTAAATAGAATGAGTTGAGGTTGGGCATTGAAGAAGTTTAGTGTTGACCGAGTTCACTCTGGCATATCAGTCTTCGTTGGGCATTCAATTGCAGCTAACTAACAATGATTTATATTATGTAATTAAATAGTTATATGAGGCTGATTGTAGTATGATTTATCATTTAGATTTTATTCAAGCCGATTTGACAGGGCTTACTATGTATTTATGAAAGGTCAAGGGTGGTCCCACAATATTGTGTCCCACTTTTTTGAATATCCTGATTTTTGCTAAAATTGCACATTTTTAAGAAAATATGATGATTTAAGCCTTGAGAGGTCCCATTTGAAGGAGTGAATTCAAAATGCCTAGATAAAATCCTCTTGGATCAAAATCCCTTTGGTATAATCCCTCTACTCCTCACTCACACCTATAATCGAGTCTCTTTTGAACCCATTAAAATGCTGACAAAAAATCGCTTTGACATTAAATATTTGTGGGATGAAATAAATTCATTTGAAAAACCCAAATACAGGATGATAGTAATCCAAGAAATCTTTCCAATGATTATGAGTTATATATATATATATATATTGAGTTTATTGAGACTTTTCTTTTTAAGTTTTACTAAACATAGGTTGTCTGACCATTTAGCGACTTCTCTTTTCGATGCTTCTGGAAAAATAGTAAATTAGGGGAAAAAAATTATGAAAAATATCTAGGAAATAGGTATTTATGTTACCTTTCTATAAAAATAATAATAAATGAATTTCGATATATAGAGATAGAGTTAGAGCGATCAAAGTGAACCTATGTCCAAATTATAATTAATGTCACTTCATAACTCAATAAACTATTAAATATTCAACCAAAATGAATGAAACCAAATGGATTCCCTAGATATTTGTGTTACAAACCTAAATTCAAAATAATTACGTTCTTATCTATTTTATAAAAATGTTATGTTGATCAAAGTGAGTGTCACTCCTGAAAAATCCTGATTTTTTACAAAAATAATTTTTGAAGGAGAAGGAAAAATAGATACAAATAAATTCTATTATATATTTTTTAAATATATTTATAAACTAGAAAAAAAATGCTAAAAGTCACTATTTTACATCATCTTCAAATTCTTAATGGTTTTATGACAATAGATGTCTGAAAGCAAATTTTTTTTTCAGAATATTCATTTCAGTGTCAAAGTTGGCCAAAAAGTGGGACACAATTTTGTGAGATCACCCTCAAGTTTGGATTGAATGCATGGTGTTGTTGTTACAAAAGTGTGAAAGCAAAAGTAAAGGAAAAAGTGTCTAATTTTGTGACATGAAGAGTGAAGGCGAAATCAGATGGAATTCTGATTAAGTATAGATTACTCGGAGCTGCAATAGAATATTTGATCAGCAAGGATCTAGTTACAATCAAGAAGAGATCTGAATAAAAAAATATAGTTGCTTATGCATACAGGTCAATCCATTGTTACTTTCTAACAATTGTATCAGTGATCAAATTTTTTTAACATAGTAGACTTAATAGTCTTTTGTAAATCCTCTCACAAGGTAGCATTTCCATATTGAAGTGTTGAAGACCTTTAAGAAGGCCACTCCTCATAGGGTGATTAAATCCTTTAACAAGGTCACACCTAACATTGTGTTATTGTAACCTTTAACATGGTTGGCTCCTAACAAGGCTCAATTCAAAAGAGTGAAAAATAGTAACTAGTTACATTGGTGGTTTTTCCCATATTGGGCTTCCAAGTTCAATCTTGTTATCCTATGTGTACTTGTTACTTTTTTTATGTTTTATGTTTCTTCACTTAATCACTAAAGTATAATTGCATTAAATATTGCTTTGACACTCGAGTTACAGAAGGAACACTCGAGTAATAGTCTTAAAGTATTTAGACATCTAAGGGACAAGGATTTGTTATGGAGTAACTGATTCACCCCACCCCTCTTAGTAACTTATCTCATTTCCAAAATAACTGTGGATCACCATGCAATATGAACTTTTCTATAGTTGAGCATATATCAATGTCCTTACTCCATTTCTCACCTTCTTGTAGCAACCTTGTCACTCCTTCCACAATGTCTTCTATGAACTCCTTTCTCAACCCTTTCACTACTGTGAACCCATTCTATAGAGAATTTAAAGAATGTAGATCAATTTCCTCATCAAAACCATTGAGGCTCAGACAGTAATCCATCCAACCTTTCCTTCATAACATTTCACAAATCGATGCATCTCTAGGTAAAAATATGTGATTAGTTGGCTCATGCCTCTAAAGATCACCCCCATTCTTATAGACATAAAATGTTTGTAGAAGCATTTATAGAAGAACTAAAAATGGGAACTCCAGATTCAAATTTTCGCAGACTAAAAGTGTTGCAAATTTAAACAACAAAGTATAGAAGATTATTCACTGGACAGTCAATTATAAGCATTATAATGCATGAGATTTCATAATACCCTGACTCGTGTCAAGGCCCACCACCCCAAACATGATGTGAACATATCAACATAAATTGAATACTAGCTTTAATATATTTTAATTCCTTTCAATCAACATGATGCAATCACTGAATGACAAGATTGCTTGAAGTATGACGACAGTCATCTTCGAAAAGACAAGAATTATATTTTTATTTTGGACATGCTAATTTTTAAATTTGAAAAATATGGAATATTCCCCTCCCCCAACTAAGTTTAAGGCATGGGTCCCACCAGGCTAGGTTGTGCAAGAGTAAACATTAAAAGAACACATAATCCTAATAAAAATGAATAAAATAAAATATGAACAAAGGTATGTGTCACTAACCTGTTAAGCATTGCAGGAAGAGTTTTCTAAAATATGACATCCACAAATGGAGTGATGCAATGGTACCTAAAATGGTAGAGAGATGAGGTGAAGTGAATTGTTATTACAGAGAAATAATTTTACAAGAAGTGAAATGTTTATTGTGGAATCTTTGATAGAAATCAAGGATTAGTGGAAACCTAGGTGGAAGACCCAGATGCTTCTTCTACATGATTTTTGTTGTGATCGTGTTGCTGGAACTACTGTAGGAAGTCTTCATGACTCACTGACTTATGATAGATCTTGATTCAATGATTGTTGACAAGCAGTTTGAATCATACAAGATCAATAGTAGATAGCTGGACTGCTCAATTTTTGAACATGGAAACTATCACATAAGGTCATAGCCACCATCTCTAAAATTTACCTACAATATGCTGGTAGCATGAGTCATATAGCAGGTCCCAATCACCAATGGAAAATTTCTCATCCTTGATAAATTTGTCATACCACTTCTTCCTTTGTTTCTGAATCAATTGAGTATTGTGAAGTGTAGGTTTCTACTACTCATCCAGTCCATTCAACTACAATATCCTTTCCTCTTGTGCCCTGGTAAGGTCAATTTATAATTCTAAAGTCGTCTTGAGAGCCTTGTGTTGAAACTCGATAGGCATAGATTCAAATTTTCCATAAACCAGTTCAAAAGGAGTAAAACCACTTGTTATTTTCCAAGTTACTTTGTAAGCCCAAATGGTTCAGGAAGGCGAGTAGCCTAGTCCTTCTTATGAACAACAACTATTTTGGTTAGGATTGCTTCAATCTCCCTATTTTGTATCTCTGCGTGGCCATTATCCTGGGGATGATATGGTGAAAATTTACCATGTCTCACTGTGTATTCATACATAAAATCAGTAATAAGATTAGAATTAAACTGCGCACCTTGATCTATTACTATCTCACAAGGTAATCTAAACCTAGTAAAGGTATATTCATATAGAAATTTTTCTACTTTATGATCTCTAGCATTCCGCATTACTTTAGATTCTACCCATTTTGTTGCATAGTTAGTACACACTAATATACATGACTTACCATGAGAAGATGGCTCGATAGGCCTAACAAAATTGATGCCCCATTTATCAAATGGTGTCAACACCACCTAAGGCTACAAGGGCATTTCATCTAATTTTGCTGGGTGTCCCATGCACTGCCATCTTTCACAGTGGCTCGTATGCTTAGCTGCATCCTTATGTAGGGTAGGCCAATAATATCATGTTGTCAAGATTTTGTATGCAGTCTACTTTTCTACAAAATGGCCACCACACAACTCATCATGACAATCCCTAAGTATGTCATAAGTCTCATCCTTTCAAACACATCTTCTAGTGACTTGATTAGGACCTGTGTAAAACATAAATCCAGAGATCCTTGAAAAATTGAAGCTTTTATTAACCAAAAGTCTATGGTCTCTAGGAAAGAAATGAAGTGGTGTCCATCCTGTAGCAAGCTAGTTGGTGATGTCACCATAACATGGATTATAGGTATCAACAAAGAACAACTACTCATTAGGGAACCTATCATCAATTGTTGTAGGATCATCGAGAACATGTAATCTAGATAAGAATTCAACCACCACATTAGCTTTACCTGGTTTATCAATGATTGTCACATCAAAATCCTCCATGAGGAGTAACCATCTTTCTAACCTACCGGTGATGGTAGGATTTTTCATCAAGTATTTGATTGATGAATGATGAGTGTATACAAATACTTCATAACCATCGATGTAATGTTTGAATTTATTAAGGGCATAGATTACTGCTAGCAATTCCTTTTTAGTGATAGTATAGTTTAGTTCAGCACCTTATAAATTTTTACTAATATAATAAATAACATGCTCAAATGTATCTTCCTTTTTTTCCTAACACCACTCCAATGACATAGTCCAATGCATCAGTGTGAATATGAAATGGAAGATTCCATTCAGGTCCGCTAAGCATAGGTGTCTTTGTCAGAACATCTTTTTGCTCCTAAAATGATAGTTCACAGTCAGCTCTCAATTCAAACTCTGCTTCTTTCTTCAACATGGTGTAGAATGGGGCTGCAAGTTGGCTGAAGTCTTTAATGAATCTCCTATAGTAACTAGCATAGCCAAGGAAACTCCTGACATCCTTCTATTTTTATGGAGTTGGAAGTGTACTGATGACTACAATCTTTGTAGATTCAACCTTAATGCCAAAGGATGAAAGGTAATATCCTAAAACAACTCCCTCTTCTATCATCATGTAACACTTCTCACTATTAAGGGAGAGGTTATACTCTTGACATCTTTTGAGAACTTTCTCCAAGTTACCATGAGCCTTCTCAAATGTAGTTCCATAAGTAGTGAAGTCACCCTTGTATATCTCCACACAGTCAATAGAGATGTTAGAGAAAATACTAATTACCACCCACAGAAAAGTAACAGGTGCATTACAGAATCCAAATGGAAAGATAAAATAAGAAAATATTCCCCAAGGACAAGTGAACGTTGTTATATCTTTATCTTTTGGTGATATTTGGATTTGGTTTTATCCAATGAAGCCATCTAGAAATGAGAAATAGTTTTTACTAGCAAGGTTATCAAGTACTTCGACAATAAAAGGTAATGAAAAGTGATCCATTTTAGTCACTTTGTTAAGATCCCTATATTCCACACAAACTCTCCATTTCCCCCTTTCTTTGGAACAATTACTAAAGGAGAAACCCATAGCTGTCAGAAATATGATATATAAAGTCAACTTTAAGGAGTTTTTGTAAGTTAGTCTTCACTATATATCTTAGAGTAGGGCTAATTCTTCTCTAGACTTGTCTAATTGGTTTGGACTTAGGTCTTATGTAAACCCTATGGCTGCAAAGCTTTCAATCTAACCCCTTCATTTTGGTATCGTCCCATGCAAAGGCTTGTTGATTTATTCTCAAAATTTGGAGAAGAATGGTTATCTAAGATGTTATTAACATTCAACTCTTTGCCTAAGGCAATTTATACCTTTTTTACTTTATCCAACATCATAATTTCTACAAATGAGGGTAGCCTTATCTCATGTAGTAACATGGTATGAAGGTAATCAGGTGCAAAATGAAGCTTAAGTGAGGTTTGCTTGGGCATTATGGTTTATAGTGAATAGTTAGGGTCATGAAAAGATGATGGGTTAGAGCCATACTGATTGGTCAGAATTTCCACTAGTATGTGATCTTCCTCTTGTAAGACCATAAATGGATCTCTTCCAATAACCATGAGTTGTGGCACTAAATTTACTTCAAGGGTAGAATCACCTAAATCTGGTCAGATAAATTGGTCAAGTTGAACTTGGGGATTGGTTAGAGAATATAGAGTTAGCTTCTTGGTATTTATCCCATCAGATATGGTCATTTTCCTGAGTGACATGTAATGTAAGCATTTGATGTGGCCAGGCAAGGTCTTCGTAAGATTAATGGATATCCTCCTAGAGTGGATTTAGGGGATAGGATTATGAAATATGAGGGGTAATCCAAGGAATTAAGAGTCACAATGTTGTCTTCTATCATTCCATCCAGCTTAACAGTGGAATTATCATCTAAATGGAGTATTGTAGGTGTTTCCCTTAAACCAATGATGCTAATTCTCAACAAAACTTCCATAGTCATTACATTGATGGATGATCCTAAATCAATCAAAAAATTATGTATTTGTAGACCATTGACATAAATGGTAACCAATGGAATTCCTATATCAGAGTATTTAGGCATTAAAAATTTATTTATCATGAGATCAAAAAGTTTCTAAATGACATGAACAGTGTCAGGGTCTTTCTTCTTTTTACCGCGTAGCTTGATATAGGATTCCTTTATTGCCTTATTATAAATTGGGACTTCTTTGAGGGCATCCAAAAAAGTTATTTGAATAGTCATTTTCTTAAGTTGGTTTATCAAATCAGCTACAATATGATTTTCTTTTGAGGCTGTTGATTGAACCAATCTCTGTGGATAAGGCTAATTTTTCAAAACTGGGGTAGATTGTAGAATAAGTGGAGTAGCAGTGGTTTGGTTCTCTTATATTTTCTCAATATCAGGAAATTCAATTATTATAGGTTCCTTAGGTGTAGGAAATGTAGTTCATGACCTTAAGTGAATATCATTCACTTGTAGGGAATAAGCTTGTTTCTTGTTATTAGGATTTGGAGTTGGTTGTGTAGGCAGTTGTGTTGGCTTCTGAGGATTATTATTGATTGCAGGAGGTGGAGGCATAATAGCTTTCTATTGAGGTGGAGGCATAATAGCTTGGTGTTAATTAGGCTGATTGGGTCCCCACTGAGGTTGTTGTTTCCAGTTACCATGTGGTTTCCATTGCTTATTTTGTTGTGGCTACTGATATTGGTTAAATTGTTCTTAGTATGGGTTAAATGGAGGTTGTTGCTGATAGGTTTGGCTATACTGTAGTTTTTGGTTATACCAATCATAATTCCAATTCTATATTTGAGGGGCAGAATTTTGAGGGTTTTGGTTTTTCCATTGACTTCTATTACTACAACCAAAATTATTCAAGGGGTTTTGAGGCATACCTTGTATTTAAGTCCATGGTAAACTTTGATTAATGTATAAAACCTCTCCATTATCCTTATTTATAGATTTAAATTTGCTGGGAATTTAATTAGTGTCCACGGATGTCACTATTTTGCATTTATAGTTCCTTTTCCTTTCTCTGCAGTGAGAGCAGAATCCATCCAGCATAGCTTCTACATCTTCCTTCTTCCTTCTTGCTTGCATATTGTCCAGTTGAGTGCCAACATCATTGATGATATCTTGTTTGAAATCAGATAGAAGATTAGAAAATTCCATCTTGGATACTCCTAAACCATTGGACTTATGAGGTAGATCTTTGAGTCCTCTTCCTTTTTTCCCAGTAGCCCTTGAATAGTTTAGACATATATTCTTTATATCATCCTATTTTTTTTGAGTGATGTCTCCACCATCCATTAGGTCTAAGGCATCAACAATTCCATCATTTACACCTTTTAGGAAAAGATTTTTTTGTGACTCCTCATTCAACTGATGTTGTGTATTACACTCCAAGTGAAACATAAACCTTGAGACATAGTCTTCCAAGGTCTCATCCTCCTTTTGTGACATTTTTAAAATGTCATCTCCCTTCAAATCATGAAACCTACAATACTCTTTATATTTAGAAAGTAACATATTTCTCATTTCATCCCAATCCTCTATATCATTCGCACCTAACCCCATGAATTATATTAAAGCAACATCTTTAGGAGTAGATGGAAACAATTTCATCTTATAGCTTTCAGTTGTGTAATCATAACTTCTATAGGCGATATCCAACTCAAAAAGGAATATTTCAGGGTCTTTAGTAATAAGGACATAAAATTTGGGAAGTGCAGAGGCATGGATATTTTTTAGATTATGATTACCATGCTAAGTAGGGATGGGAAACGATAAGGTAGGATGAGCCATCCTTGGGGGAGGACCTAGTTGTCTTGGCTAATAAATAACAAGAGCGAATGGGTTGTCCAAATACTGAGGTTCAGAAAAAAGTTCATTCAGATGTAGCGATCCTTCAAAGGATCATGGTGAAGATATTTCTCCTTGGGCATCAAAAACTAAATTTTCAAATGGGTCTTCTTCTTCTTCACTCTCAACGTGGGGTTCCTCAGGTTCAGGATTAAAAATATCAAATGGTTCCCCTTGGATATTACAAGGAAGGAATCTCCCAAGATGGTCTCCTCTTCTATGCATAAAAGGATTACTTAAAACTTAGTCCAAAATTATGAAAATTGGGAACATGAACACCAAAGTAAGTTTGAATTAACACCATCCCCGGTCGCGGCATGAAAAATGCTTGGCTAAACAATTTTCTAGGAAACCCATAGAATTGGACTATTTATTTTAGGATTGGACACCCTAAATAGTTTCTAATTAGATCATTCAGTCTTTATTAATTATTGACCAGGGATGTAAACTTGGAATGGCATCTGCAAAGTATATGCTTTAAATTGTCTCGATCCTCATGACTAATCCTATGAAATTGAAATTCATTTAGCTTTAGGAAATCTATGCTAACACAAGTAAATCCGCTTACTCTACGAAAACAAGTAATCATGAATAGGTGCTACTCTACCCGCCTATGCTGCAATAATAGTCTACTAGTTCTATTACTAGTGGATGTAAGAACAATAGAGTTCTACTTTACTTCTAAATAAGCATAGAAATGATTACTACTCTAAAAAATTAATTCACTCACCAAGTGGGCCCCCTTGGATGAGTGAATAGAAACACAATCAAGATATAATAATTGAACTCAAACTGTGCATTCTATTCATTCATGGAAAATACACTTGGATAGATAAAACAATATTACAGCTTCAAAATCTTCTATTCAAAAAAATAAACTAACTCGACTAACTCCCAAGAGTTACAACGGTCATCTTATTTAAAGGAAAAATACAACTACTCCCTAAATCTAAGATAACTCCATTAATGAGGATCGTTACAGACACATAATGTCTCATAACAGAAATAACACTCATTAGGAATAAGTCCTCCTAGAATATAGTATGTTGTAGGTCATCGATCCATGCACTACATTTCACAGAAAACTATATTGACTTGTTCCTCATGCGAAGATCTTGCAGTAACACCTTAACTTGCTCAAGCACTTACTTGATTTCTTCAACACAAAGTAATCGTGTAGCAACAATTGGTTTTGACTTCTTTAGCACCATTATGCTAATCTTAAAATGCGCCATGACTGATCCCTACAAAATGATTATTCCACACACAACCTTCCATACATACATATTCACATCAAATATTAGGAAGAAAGTGTTAATTTCTAATTAATACTCTTGTGAGGCATATGGCTACAAGAAGGAAACTACCCACAAACATAGCATAGGAAAAGGATCATTTAGTAGCATATACAATTAATGCATTATATCCTTTCTATCCATTATTTTTAAGAAAATATACCATGTTCTTCTATTATCCATTTCCCACTTAATGTATTTACACATAAAATATGCATATAAAACCATAAGTCCATGTATCTATTTTGCAAATAAACATTTGAAAATAAAATAGAAACCACTTAGAAAGATGATCATTTAAGATCCTCATCACCCATTAGACTTAAAGAATCCATAGAAGGCGGTAAAACCATGTCATGAATCCTGAGGGGAGCGCTGACAAATTTTCCAGCAATTTCCCCCTCAGCATTACCCAAGGGGATTCAAACCTGTGACCAAGCTCTAATACCACTTTTTACAAGTGTGATTGTCGTTGTACCAAGAGATCAACGTGTTAATGCCTGATACAACCAATTGACTTACAAAATCCACATGAGGTGGTTAAACTGTGCCACGAATCCCAAGGGGAGTGCTAACCATTTTTCTAACACCTTTTCTATGTGTAGAATCACCAATGTATTCATTGAAATCACATCAAATTCTTCTCCCCAGAATTTAAATATTTTCAAATTAACATCCTTATCATAATTAGGGAAAATAAAAGATTGGTTATTTTTACCTAAAACCTTGAATTTATCCTTTATCATTAGGTCCTTTCATTTGAAACTTGTAGAAAAATAATTTACAATTTTCAACATGTCTTTAGTTTCACTTATTTTAGCAGGAAGATAATCTCTATATCCCATGGAAGTATCTAATTTATCCATCAGCACATCCCTTCCTGGCCATTTATTATATAAAGGTTATGAAAGCAACAAAGCATCAACACAGATATCGCTAGAATCTTTTAAAGAAATATGTAGGCCATGAACTACACATATTTTATTCTTTAGGATATCAATCCTCTGCTCGAACACTTCAATTAGAGTGGTTATTCCTCCAATATTCTTTGTTTCCTCAAGTTTTCCAACCTTGTTTGCATAATCTTTGAGTTTGGCTTTTTCTTCAATAGGCACCTAAAAACCTATAGAAACTAGGGTTAATTCTATCTAAACTTCAATTTTCACATCAACAATAGTTTCATTCTAAGAGAAAATATAATATTTTCAATCTTTTCATTTAGTTCCCCTTTTTTCTCCTCCATAACAATGTTCTTCATTATCACCTACTTATATATCCTTGCAATATAGACTAATTGCTTATAAGTCTCTCTATATCTCGATTACATATCCTTATTTTTAGATAAATTTAGAAAAGTAACTTGTTTCATAAAGTTAGCAATATTTGTATCCCATGTATTTTGTATATTCTAGATCATTTTGTCAGCTCTTTTTTCTTCTTGAATATTGATCATATAGGGCTTCTAAGTGGATGGGGCCAATGACCGGATTGCCAATATTTTGGACTTCAGATCAAATCATGATCCTCTTATCATGTAATGAATCTATTAGTGAATAGATTTGTCTCCTTACTCTAAATAGAATTTATATTGAGCCTACGCTAGTTCTATGCTCCAACATATATAGTTTTGCAACCTGGGAGGCCTCCCTGAAAACTCATCCTCTCAGATTGACGACAAATCAAAATAGTTACATAAACCAGTAACTAAATAAAGAAAATAGTTTTTGCGATAGTTGTCCCTCAATGAAAATAACTAAAAATCATAAGGCCACTATGTATCATTGGCTAATTTCCTTTTGATGTGGCCTCTCAAACCAGCTTCCAGCTCCTAAAGGTATTCAAAAACTCTTGAGTCGGTTGAGAATCTATCCCTTTTAGACCAGTCAAATTTTCCTAGCACATATTCTTTTCCCACTTTAGCTCCTGAATTCTCTCCAACTTCTTAGGCAACTTTCCTCTATTTAGATATAGCATCTATTCTACATTTTCTATTTTTGAAAAATCTTAAATTGTAGGCTCTTCACTTTCTCTAATAGCGTTGATGGCCCCTTCAAAAATTTTGACCATAGCATCCATGTCCATGTTTCCTTCCTCAAATTCAAGGATTCATGACGGGTTCACCACTCTGATATCTTTTAGTCTGTTAGTATACATTTCCTTCACCTCTTTTTCCATGTTTCACATGTTTGAGATCACGTCTTTGATCAATGAACATTTCCACCCCAAGTTCTTCTTCAGTATAAACCGCATTCAAGGATCAACCAATTTCATGGGGTTTTAAGACATAAATTTTGTCACTCCATATTCCTCTATTTCAAGAACTTGAGAAATAGTTGTTGAGCACATTTCTTGAACTGGTTCCCACACTGGAATGATAGTCTGAATCACACCAAGGAATGCCTCTACATTTGTGTAGGAAGTTGTAAATTCTTGTATAAACTTGTTTCCCTCTATTAGGATGCCATCAACCTAGGTACTCATTGCTTCTATCAAAACCCTACCCTATTCTATTTTCTCTACAATTGTTTACTATTTGCAAAATTGGGATCAAAGTTCTATGGGGATTGTGCCAGAGCATTGCCCCTACATTACTGAGTGAACTGAGAAACTTATCCATGGTTATCACGAGTTTTTTAAGCTCTCTCTTTTCATTGAAATATTTTTGAGATTGGCTGAACATGTGATTAGACAAAAACATGAAAAAATGGTCTCTGGTGTCCCTGTTTAGCATGTCAAAATCCATTTTTGTGACCTCAAAGTCTTCTTCCTCAGGATCTTGGACTCCTTCCTTTTGTTTAAAGGTTGAAATTTCAGCGGTGACTTTGCCTATAGTTGGGTTTTTGCTCAACCTAGAATTTATTTTAACCCTCTTTTTCTTTGGAGCATGAACCACATATATAGTGACTATCTCTTTGACTGTCAAGGATACAGACTTAAAATTTCATTTTCTATTCACTAAATTGATTGAAAAAGGAGGAACCAAGCTGGAGGTCAATCTATTATTTGCCACTTTAGCAGGTGTCACGTCTCCTTCTTGAACCTTAGGTTTACCACCAGATACCTCTTGTTCTCTTTTAGGGTATTCAAGCAAGAAGGAGATGTCTTCATTTTTGATGTTGATATCTACAAAGCTAGAGTCTAGGGAAGCCATTTGTGAATGAACTTGGGATCTAGTTCTTGACCTAGTCTAAGGTGCGGTAGGGTTCCCACTTGTAAATATTTTAGTTTTGGATGGAGGGATATTACCTGTAGTAGTAACCAAGGGGGAACATTAGAGGGGTTAGGCAATAATTTAATTGGGACATGATTCAGATCAATCTTTTTTGGAGATGCACTTTTTCTCCCTTTTCATCTTCTTCTCCTTTTTAGCCAATCATTTATGAACCCTAAGATGGATCTAGCCCTGAGCTTGATATCTTCCTTTTCTTCTCTCATCCAGTCTATTTCTAGCAAGATTATAGCATTTGCACTATCATTACTGGATTCAACAATTTTGAAATTATCTTCATCTAAATCACCAATGCCAAATTTCAATTGCAAAGTTTTAATCTAGGAGATTAACAACCTGGAATGGTCCCTTTTCTTAACTACTTCTTCATCACCCATATCCTCCCATAATTCTTGAATATGTAGGGATGGCTTCAACCAGCCACCGAAACTGAAGGTATGTCCTGTGAAACCTTTGTTGTTGATTCCACTTCTTGTTTCATAAAATGACATGTGAAAACTTACTAGGTTTCTTCCTATTACTGAGGCTTCTATCATTCTCTTGGAGGTCAGAGCTCAAAGCTTGATTGGGAACATAACATCCCATTTTTCCTCTGGAAAACTATTTTTAATCATTATGAACATTTGTCTACATGACTTTGCCAAAATGAACCAGTCAAAAGAAGACCTCCATAACTTGAGAGGTTCTTCATCACAACCTCCCATTCTAATGTATGTGACTTGTGGAAATTGGATGTAGAAACTACTCTAACTTTGAACCATTTTCTGTGCCTCTGAGGAAATTATCTGCCTTGGGATTCCAGCTAACTAATAACACAATCTTCCAAGAAACACATCATGAACCCTTCTATAATTTTCCAAAAATATGTATCTTCTCAATAGGGGGTAGTATTCATAAATACTTATGTCTTTGGTCCAAGGTTCATGAGGAATCCCTGCCAAATCTTAAGTACATGCAAGACAATATATTAAATATGAAGACATATAGAATTCCTTCTTTACTATCTACGCTTACTTAAATTGGTCTCTTAATGAACCAATAATTATTTTGACCCAATCTAGACTCTATCTTCCATCTAGAATAATCTCTATGAAATGATACATCCAATTTTCAAAGAGGAGCACTTGTATAGACCCTCTCACCTTGTGTGAAAAAACTACTAAGTCATGGATATGAGGCTTCATATGATCTTTAGTTAGCATCTTGGTTAACATGGAACCTCCCATGTAGTTTCACTCAGTCCATTTAGGAGCAATGTTAGTGTGGTTTTTGTCACTTTTTCTTGAAACTGAGTGAGTGACTAGATTGGGGTAAAACTAGAAAATGCCTCACTAAGTAGCTTCAATAATGACATTATCATATCTCTAGTTATTGATAGGAGGCTCTAACCTTCACTATTCAACCCACACTTAGAATTGATATCATAGTGATATATGTAATGGTGAATTAGATCAAAACTTACTATGGCTGGCAGGAAAGTAACAACTTGATATAACCTAGTGGACATGAGTTCTAAAGTATTATCTTTCTCTACACAATATTTAATATTTTTGACCATCTTTTCTAATTCAACCCCTAACAAGTGTTTTTGATTACCAGGGCATGACAGTCTAAATTTGAAGTATTCCCAAAGAAATGCATGCTCGTATTCATTTTCCTTCCCGAAAACAAACAAAAGAACTACAATCCTTTTGAAATCACACTACCATGTAATAAACATGAAAAAAAATGAGGCTTTTCAGTTTTACCTGTGTTCTATCGATTTAGGGAAACAAAAATATCTGTGTTTCACAATCGAGACTCCACAATCTTGTTTTGAAAAGAAATACGTGTAATGATATATTTAACAAGATTCACATAGTATGAAGTACAACTAAAATGATGATCATTAATTATGGCATGAAGTCAAGAGTGGGGTAAACACATTGATGTGACATTTGGCTGCTGCTTTGATTTGTAAAACTATCTAAATCATCATTAAATTTTTTTTAATGTCATCAGATCACACGTGAAAAAATAAAATCTACATTAACTCATGTGGCCACCTCATATCTCCCCATGGTTACCACCTTCTTGAGGATGACCATACCATTACCATGATGATTACTTTACTAAAATGATGTGTCACTCGCTACATCAGCTGCCACATAAATCCTTGGACTTGTCATTTTTTCTTCCTTTGAACCTCTTTGAACTACTTTTAACCGAGGTTTGAAGTGGTTCAAAGTGGTTCACCACTGCATCATAGCATATTCCTAGGTCCCACTTGCAATTACAACTGTTACTCAAAAATATTTTGTTTGAACCTCTTTGAACTACTTTGAACCGAGGTTAAAAGAGGTTCAAAGTGGTTCATTGGCGATCAAACATGACTAACACTTGACAAAAGTGGACCGACTATACAAAGATAGATTTAAAACAATGTGGTAATTGTCGTAGGGGGTAAATATGACCATGAAAATTGACCAACATGAGACTTAAAGGGGTGGGAAGATTTGACAATGACTATTACATTAAAAATAAAGGGTCAAAGACACTTAAACAAGGTGACTCCAAATAACCCTAACATTGGCTTTGTCTGGGGGAATTGTTGTTGAAAAATATGTAGAGAACTTAGATTATTAGTTTCACAAAACAAAAAGAGGAAGGGAAAGAATTGACACACACAAACAAAGGAAATAAGGGAAAAGACTAACTACTATGTATAGGAGGAACTCAGGACAATATTAGAATTTGAACAACTTGAGGTCCTGCCCGTTGTATGGGTAAGTGCAAAAAGTTGGGTCCCCATTCCGCGGAAGTCTTGTGGGCTTGAAAACTACCGCTAGAAACGGGCACCCGTTTTGAAAAAAACGGGCACCCGTCTTAGGCTCGGACACCCGATCCAAAATTCAAAAAAATGGGTACCTATTTTTTTCAAAACGGGTGCCCGTTTTTCAAAACGGGTACCCATTTTTTTTTCAAAACGGGTGCCCGTTTTTTACATTTATTTTTTATTTTTTTTTTATAAATTTTTTTTTATGCCGATTTAATCCATTTAAGAAACGGGTACACATTTTTAAACGTGTGCCCGTTTTTTAAAATTCAAATTTACCAAACCACCATTTGCATTGGATTTCGGTTCGGGATAGGTTTGGTGGGACCAAGCCTATGCTTGGACCTCCAAAATAATGGCTAAGGCATTTGAACAACAGATTTCTGTCTTACCGTAATTTTTTGAGGGTCTTCCTAATCGAATTTTTTGATGAAATTAAAACCCATTAGAGATCTTATTGTCTAGATTTCAGAAATATAAATTTTATAGTGATATGATAAATTTTACTATTTTTACAATATTTATTAATCAAAAGTGGTACCTAGACTTAAAATAGTAAGGTTCACTAAAACTTTAATAACTTTTTTGATTTTAGGGTTTTGAAAAAATGAATTATATGTGACTAATATAAATAGAATTCTATTCAAAATTAAAAAAAAAAATTCTCAAAAAAGTGAATTTTTTATCAAATTATGGTGGTCGTACACGAGAGGTTTTGAAAATTTACTTTATAGTCAATTAAAAATTAATAAAAAAAAAAATATTCACTTAAAAAAAAAGAAAAAATATTCTGACCAATCTTTAGTGTGTTAGGTACCTTCCCCCAAAAGGATTTAGAAAAATTTATTTATTTACTTCAAAATAGGGTGGTCGTACACATGCGGGGTATGGTCTTGAAACAGGCATTTTGAAAAAGAGGTTTTTAAACATGCCTACTAAATATATTTTCTACTATGTGGGTATTTAAATAAATTACATATTTGAAAAATAGACTCTGAGCACTACATTTTCTATTAGTGGATTTTTTTGATATTTAATCTCTAAGTGCCTCAAATTTTGACATCAATTGACAGACAACTTGAAAATCAGGGAAAACACTTCCACTTTTTGCCCAAAAAGTGGACTCAACTTCTTGCTGGCACCCGTATGTGAAAGGCATATTAACAGCATCTGTGTAGGACACATGAAATTCATATGAACCAACTACTTCTGAAATAATGAAAGGGCCTTTCCATAAAGTCTCAAATTTCCCATGAGCTCCTTTAGGCGCCCTCCTTTTATCCCATAAAATGACCTCATATCCTTCCATGAAATTATGGGTACGAGCCCTCATATCAAAAAATTGTTTCACCTTTAACTGATGCTCTATAATGTGATCTACTATTTTTTCTTGTTCCTCCTCTAATTTTCTTAGGTATATAATCTATTTCTTGAGAGAATCTTAAAAATACTGATCTTCAAT
The DNA here is from genome assembly GCA_018584345.1 of Thuja plicata. Classification (NCBI taxonomy): domain Eukaryota; kingdom Viridiplantae; phylum Streptophyta; class Pinopsida; order Cupressales; family Cupressaceae; genus Thuja; species Thuja plicata. Next base: position 4,374,726 of record MU227549.1, read on the forward strand.
CATTGAATGCAGTTTGGTCAGAGACAATTCAAGAGGTAGTAATACATGAGCTCCTACTCCATATACCAATTCAAAAGGAGCCATGCCTATAGCTCTCTTGGGGGTAGTTTGATCATCCTATAAGGATTGATCATCCTATAAGGATTCATGCAACTTCTTGTGCTAGTCACAAAGGTTATCACCCATCAATTTCTTCATTATAACTACTAGATTCTTATTACTAGACTCTACCTATCAATTTCCTTGAGGGAAATAATCTGACAAATGGGCTAAGGATATTCTCTGCTCATTAAAAAAATCAAGATTTATTCTAAAGATAAATATGTGGTGTTTTCTGCTACCAATTTTTGTGGCACTCCAAATCTAGGAAAAATATGGTTCAATATAAAATCACAAACAACTTGAGAATTTTCCTTTTTGGTACGAATCGCCTCCACCCACTTTGTAAAATAATCGGTAGCTGTAAAAATATATATGTGTTCTACACTGGATGGGGGATTCAAAGGTCCTACAAAATCTATCCACCATTCTTTGAAAGGTTCATCTACCATCACTGGTTTAAAAGGTAGGGATACCAATTGTGGACATCCTTCAAATAGCTTACACTTCTCACAATTTTTAAAATAGTGATATGCGTCTCCAAACATCCTGAGCCAATAGAAATAGTTTTGGAGGATTTTCAAGGCCATGAAGGTAGAGGAAAAATTCCCACCACAACCTTAGTCATGGAATGCTCTAAATAACTCTCTTTGTTTCTCAATATCAACACATCTGAGGAAGGTCCCATCTACTCCTCTTTTATACAACAAATCTTGAGAGATAACATACTTAGATGCTTTTAGCTTCAGATTATGTCCTTCTCAGGGACTCAGGTGTTTAGGAGATTCATTGTATGTAAGAAAATATGTCACATCTGAGAACCATGGATAAGTCAAGCTCACCAAGAGGACCATAGAAACTTCATCAATTTCTTCTTTTGATGTTTTTTCATTTTCTGCTATCAACTTGCACAAGCCCTGTCCTTGTACCAAATTTTTTTGTCTTGATAATTAGGTTGTGTTAAAGAATTTTATATATCCATACATCTCTATTATTCATTCCTATCTCCTTTTATGTCAAAACACTTTTCACTGCTATATCTAGAACATATATAGTAGAATGCGAGTGCAAAATGTAGTACCTAAATTATTTCACTACTTTCACCACTACAAAGGCATGCTTTTCGATTTTAGAATATTTGAGTTCATTTTTTTTAATGTCATTCTCATGAAAGAAATGGGTGCTTCATGTCCCTTTTCATCCTTCTATGTCAAAATTCCAGAAAAAGTATTTTCTGACCCATAACAATAGATAACAAAATCCTTTTTGAAATCTAGACTTGTCAACATCAGAGATTGGGATATTGCTATTTTGATGTCATTTAAAGCTTTCCTTCCTTCTGTTGGAATAGTCCCAAGGGATAATTGAGAGGAGGGGGGGTGAATCAGCTATCAAATAGTTTAATTACTTTCTCCAATTAAAGACAGAATAATATTAAGCATTAACACATTCAGATAACACAAGATAGAACACAACAATTTTGGTTATAGGGAAACAAAATAGGTAAAAACTCTGGTGGGAATTAGCATCCACAAAGAACTATACTTGAGTATAATAATCCATGTTAGAAGATCTTACAACCTTGTTAGGAGTTGATCTTTACAATGTAATAAGTACGGTGACCTGGTTAAGGGTCGAACCTTGTTAGGATTCTTTTGCAAATAACCCTGTTAGGGGTGAGGAATCACTATCCAAAAAGCTCACTGTTAAAATGATGTAGGTTATAATATTCAGTAAAATAGATATACACTATATCTGATAAATGAACTATTTGAGTAGACCTATTTTCTTGATCAGTTCTAATGAATTGTAATCTTCTTCTGCTTATTCACATAGATCTTCAACTTTCATTGTCTAACTTTCTGTTCTGCTCTATCTTATCTTTTTCACTTCATTTTTCACATTTAGCAATCAAAATTAAACTGCTATTTGTATATTCCCCAAGGATAAGGTCATGATGGATTTATGAAACACTTCATCAACTTCCTTGTTGGATTAACTAAGCACGCAATCAAAATTAGGACCACGCAACTCAAGATGAGTGGACGCATTGCTTCACATAGTCGGCTTTACCAAATTTACTCAATCATCATGCTTCAATTAGAACATGTTTAGCACCTTTGGATAATCATCATTAACTCATTACTAAACATGAATACAAGCATAAATACCCCAAAGATAGGTACAACACAAGAAACAATGTAAATACATTAGCTCTTAACAGATGATCTTCAAAAATTGTAACTGGTAAAATAGATTAACATAACTCCACCAAAACTGCATATCTGAATCTGTGTGAATGTACATAAAAACTAGAACATGTCTACACCATGGAAATAAAAATGCAAGGCTCCAAAACATCTGTACTAATAATTGCATATAGGATACCTATGTATATTATATGTTGTCATCAATGACAAACATACAATCAACAATTTGCACAGAAGAAAATCTCCAACAATCTCCCCCTTTGACATTGATGGAAACATATGATTAAAAACACCATCAATTCAAAATTGATTCATTTATTTTTATAATATTCTAAATATGTTCATTAAGGGTTCCTCTTCACTGCTACAGATCCCTAACAATTTTTTATTTTATTTTCATGGCTGTATACTCCCCCAGAGTATATGCTCCCCCTTACTTACATACTCCTTTGACATCAATGGGAAAGGGTTCCAAACACAAATAAGAATAGGTACTACTCCAAAAGTAGAGTAGTCAACCATTCATCAATCACCAAGGACTTATGTTCTTTGCTGCAAATTCTAATCAGACTCAGGAAAGGGAATTACTCCCAGCTTCTCCCTAAGATACTCAAAAGTATCTTTTGATAAAGGCTTTGTAAAAATTTCTACTAACTATTCTTTAGTGCTCACATAATCCAAATTTACTTCTCTATCTGCAAATTTTTCTCCTAGAAAGTGATATTGGATCTCAATATGTTTTTTCTTTGCGTGCATCACATGGTTCTTTGACATATTGATAGTTCTAGTGTTATCACAGTGAATAGCAATAGGATAATAAATCTGAATACCAAAGTCGTTAATCATCTGTTTGATCTAAACCATTGTTGAAAAATTTAGTGCTGCTGCAACATACTTAGCCTTTTGTATTGACTAAGAGATATAGTTCTATTTCTTGCTTGTCCAAGTAACCAACTTGTCTCCAAGAAATACTGCTTCTCTTGAGGTACTCTTCCTATCATCAACACAACCTGCCCAATCTGCATTTGTATACACATGAAGTTGTATATTCTTTGAGTTAGGATACCATAAACGATAGTCTATAGTCCCTTTTAAATATCTAAATATTATTTTTATTGCCATTAGGTGATTTTTTTTAGGTTCAGCTACAAATCATCCAACAATGCAAACTACATTGGAAATATATGGTCTAGAGTGAGTAAGATATATGAGTTTTCTAAACATAGACTTGTATAGTGTCTTGTCAACTGCTATGGAATCATCATCTTTAGAAAGCTTGCTTCCTGTTATCATGGGGGTGCTTACTGGTTTGCAGTCTTCCATTTTGAAAGTTTTCAATATCTCCTTCACATAGACTGATTTATGAATATGCATTTGTTTGTTTGTTTTACATTCAATCCCAAGAAATATTTGATAGGTCCAATCATGCTCATTTAAAAGTCACTTTGCATCTCTTTGGAAAATTCAACACTGAGCTTGTCGCAACCTCCAAAGATAATGTCATCAACAAAAATAGCAACAAGTAGTAATCCTTCGTCTGTCTCTCTTATCAATAAGTTACAATCTGATGTTCCTTTTTTGAATCCTATCTTTGTTAAGTAACCATCAAGTCTCTCACAGCATGCTCTCGGGACCTGTTTAAGTCCATAAAGTGCTTTATTTAGTCTGCATACCATGTCTAGTTTGTCTGATAGATTAAATCCTTCGGGCTGTTCTATGCAAACTTATTCCTTCAAGTCACCGTTCAGAAAAGCTGACTTGACATCCATTTGATATACTTTAAAGTTCTTGAATGTTGCATAAGCTAGAAACAACTTGATAGCTTCCAGTCTGCTCATAGGAGTGAATGTATCATTGTAGACTATTCCTTCTCTCTGCATGTATCCTTTACATACCAGTCTTGCTTTGTTTCCTACCACTGTACCTTCTTCATTCATCTTATTCCTGAATATCCACTTTGTTCCAATCACATTTTTGTCACAAGGTCTAGGGACCAGTTCCCATTTATCATTCTTGATTATCTAATCCAATTCTTCTTGCATAGCAGTTTTCTCATCTAAATCATTGCTTGAATCTTCAACACTTAAGGGTTCAATCTGAGAAAGTAAGCATACCCCTTCATCAATAGTTGAGCCTTTTTCTCTAGATCTTGTCAAGACTTTAGCACTCTGATCTCTAATGATGTCTTCTTTAGAGTGGTATTTGGATGTGTATTTTGAGTTTTTAGGAGTGACAGTCTCATTTGTAATCTGTGATTATTCTTGACTTGGTTCAGGATTGTTACTGTGTGTGTATATTATGTACAAGATAAGAGAGACACAACACATCAATAAGTCATTGCATTAGTTCGAAAAGGTTAGATAAGCATGTAAAACCAACTAATATCGACCTATTTCCTTCTAACTAAGAAGAGTGTGATTAGTAACATAATAGCCCTCAGATTATGCTACAATCAGTGACATATACGACCTAGCATGAAGGATTTTAGTTTAAAGACAAACTAAAAGATGAGAAAACATGCATTCTAGCTCTAACAATGGAAATAAGAAAAATGTGAAAGCATGAAATAAGAAGTGAAATATGTGTCTAAGGTTAATCTAACAACATAACATTGTATTTAGGATATGAGTTGAAGGCTTATCTACTCTCAAAAATGGCTTCTCTTTAGAGAGAGAGAGAGAGAGAGAGAGAGAGAGGATTAATGAGTTGAGGGACTCATTAATGGTGGTGTAAGAACCATTAACGCCCAAGGCATTAATAAGGCATGGAGGAGACATAGGCTTAAGGCATCTTCATTAATAAGGCATTAATGAAAGCCTTAAAGAAGTAAGGGAAGGGTGTAAAAGGATGGCTTGAGAAGGTGGACTTGAGAAAGTCATGCTTGAGAAAGTGGACTTTCTCAAGTGGGTTGAGTTGCTAATCATTCCTTAATGGAATGTGACAACATTAGGAGGTGGGTTAGGGTATAATTAGGATTAGGATTAGATTAGCAAGGGTGAATGGGTTGAGAATGGTTAGAACCTAGGGTAGAAGTGGTTGAGATAGGCTAGGTTGGGGTTTAGGAGAATATTAATTAAATGAATTAAACTTATTTAATTCATTCAAAAATAGAAATTTAATTATTTAAACAATTTAATTTCTTTTTAATAATTAGGGGACTATAGCAATTTTAATTTAAATTAAATAGCCTAGGAGAATGGGTTATTTTGCAAGTGGGTAATTGATTTAGAGATTTATTTAATTCCTTTATAATTGAATACTATAGCCATGTTTGATTTTGATATGATTTAAATGGTTTGAATTGATTTAAATTGTATGGCTTATAACAGTTAATATAATTTAGTGATAAAAATCACCTAGGACATTAAATAGATTTGAAGAATTATGCCAAGCAGTAATAGGGTCGTTTGGACATAATCAAGGATATGGTCACACTTAGGGAAAATAGGGTCCATAGTTAGAACAGACCAAATTCAAGTGGTTACATTTTCCCCTCTTTGAATTGATGTGTGAGCAGCACATTGATTCAAATAAATTTTTTGATTTTGACTTCAGAAAGATTGAGAATCTTGTTTGTCATTGTTGAATGAAATGTTGATGAGATTAGTCTCACACTTGATTGAACCAAACTGGTAGAATTTATTTTGAACTTGGTTGTCATCCAAAGATCAATAAAAGATTTTAAAGATACCAATTTTGAACTTGGTTATCGTCCAAAAATTGATAATACTGATTCTGAATTTGGTTGTTGTCCAAAAATCTAGTACGAAGCTGATAGGAGCTTTTAAAAAATCTTCTAAAAGGGAGGAAACATAAGATATCCAGATCATGAGAACCAAAGCTTTCTATCCAACAGTTCCAACTTTAGTCAAGGAAACTGTTATGCCCCTAGTTTGTTTGATAACAAAGTCATTTTGATGTTGTTTCGAGAAAAAAAAAAATTGATGATAGTGTGATCATGCCCCCTCGAGAATGAAATTGAAGGAAAAGAATAAATCCCTCAGTTGAAAGAAGGTAACACTTGCAGGAAGCGGTTAGGTCAAGAAAGAATGGAATAGAAGAAGTGAAGAAATGGGGGTGTGTTAAGAGTAGACATACGAGTACCAAGTTAATCACATTAAAAAGGTGAGTTTGATTTTGCTCCCAATTGATCAAAGCTTTTGGGAATCATGGATATGTAAATATCTTGGATTTTAGAAGAAGAAAATAGAAAGGAGTTTGAGCTCAAAATTCCTTATGTTGTTATTTCTGTTATAAATGCACCATACAATCTCTAAATGCAGCTATATGTAGACTCTTAGGACTTCTCACTGATTATCAAAGGTATAGCTTTTTATCATCATTGGGAACTTTTTGGAATGGATACCACCTGATAGTATAATCATCACTAATACCCATTGATATTATGATAATATGAATACTATGTTTTATTGAGATGTCGAAAATAGACTTAGGCATCAAGGCATAGAAGCCAGGATAAAAAAATAGTCACCTTCCTTTTAATATACCAGATTCTGATTAAGGCAAGATATTGGACCCGCAATGACCTTGAAAATTCATATTCTTGGGTGAATTATGATTCGTATACCTTAGTGAGAATCTGGATCAGAAAATAGACAAGGAAAATTGTATCATACTCACCGTAGTTTACACATAACAAAGATCAATATATATGTGGCTATCCACCCATAGTAGCAGCTCTTACCATAAACATCTAAGTTAGGTGAAATTTATAGGATCATTTGGAACAATTGCCATACATAGAAAATCAAGAAAAAATTATGCCCCCTAGCCTTGTGACCCTTTTTCTTTGCGCAGACGTCATTGATAAACTAAGAAGACACAATAAATTATCAATTGAGAATCAATCAAATAGAATTTATAATTACTTAGATGCCCCTAGTTTAAAACATCATCAGGACATAAAAGAATCATAATCAAACAAATAGAAAACTGTGTGTTTAAGTAGTACTTGTTCATTCATCTGTCAAACACAATAAATATTCATCAATCAAAAAATTGTAATACAAGCAATATGGTGTTCCATGTCTATGCATTGATAGGATAATTTGTTCCTGTTTACAAACCAATATAGCCTTTTAGGACCTCTATTAATGTAAATGTCATGTCTGGATATGTGATGCTTGAAAAGGCACCCTTTATTTTTAGAAAGTGACATTTGTTTTGCATGTATCAAGAAACATTGTGTCCATGAGGCGAACCATCCTAGAGCAACCTAGCAACCGCAACTGACTATGCCAGCATAGATGCCCCCAGTGTAGAATGACTTATTCCTAAGACATAAAGCTAGACAAATCCCAAGCGAGGATAAGATTGTCATTTAGGAAAAATGAAGTCAGTGTTTAAGCACATGCAAAATTATGAAGGCCTAGTATCAGTAGTGCATTGAAAGATGGAGCGCAAAACACAAGTGACACCTGATTGCCAGGTTTTCACCACTTGGAAAGACCTTTTTCTTTCTTTTTGCTACCAGGATGCCTGTTTTACCAGGTGCTCATCAAGGCACTTTTCTCTTTTTCAATTTTTTTTCTATTTTTGATTTTTTGAATGTTTTTGTAGTATCAAGGCACCTGTTTACCAGGTTTTTACCAAGGATACCTTTTTTGAATGACCTTTTCCACTGTTTTTGGATTTCTTCAGGATTAATTTTCTGAATGTTTTTGGTATTTTGTGAGACCTTTTTGTTGTAAAGGCTCTATTAGCTGAACATTAAGCATAGAACCGCTTCAAATATAGAGTGTTGATAGGATTTAGAAGAACGTCTCCCTTAGGTGTAGCTAACTGATAAGCTGCAGTTCCAAAATTAGTAGTGATAACATAAGGTCCTAGCAAGTTAGGTTCAAAATTTCCTTTCTGCTCCCTATTAGGTTGGTTCTTAGGATTCTCCTTGAGGATGAGATCTCCTACTTCAAATTTGCATGGTTTGACCTTTTTATTGTAACCTTTGGACATATGTGTTTGATACACTTTGAGGTGATCGAATGCTTTTTGTCTTTGCTCATCTATTAGGTCTAAAGAATTTTCCCTATCTATGCGGTACTGCTCATCAGTATCAAGACCTTGTAAAGATATTTGCAAAGATGGGATTTCAACCTCAATAGGTAGTACCACCTCAGCACCATGGACAAGAGAAAATGGCGTGCCTCCAATAGGTGTTCTTATGTTTGTTTTGTTTTCCCATAGTGTCAGATTCAGTTGTAGATGCCAGTCTCTGCCAGACTTGCTTACAGTTATATGTAGAATCTTGATAATATTCTTGTTTGCTACCTTGGCCTGTCCATTACCTTGAGGATAATAGATTGAGGAGCAATGTTGAGTAATATGAAACTATTCAAAAAGGTCATCAATGTCTTGATTTTTAAATTGGCCCCCATTGTCTGTTACAATTGAAGAGGGTATCCCATATCTACAAATAATGTAGTTCAAAATGAACATAGCCACATGTTTGCCATTGGCTTTGATTAGCAGCATGGCTTCGACCCAGTTCATGAAATACTTAGTGGCCATAATAATAAAGTTGTGTCCATTTGAAGAGTTGGGATATATTTTTCCAACCAAGTCAAAGGCCCATTGCTGAAATGGCCAATGTGTTATGAAAGGTATAAGTTCTCTGGCAGGAGCATGGATAAGGTTTCCATGTGTTAGGCATTTAAGACATCCTTTTGAAAATTGAATAGCATCTTTCTCCATGGTAGGCCAATAATAGCCTACTCTGAGAAATTTTTTGGCTAATGAAAAGTCGTTCGAGTGTGATCCACATACACCTTCATATACATCTTTTAATGCTAGATTGGACTCTTTGAGTTCTAAACACCGAAGAAGTGTACCATTGAGACCATGTCAATATAGGTTGTTAGTGATGAGGATGTAACAAGATGTTGTCCTAATCAAGGATCTTTTCTCATTTCTAGATAGATTGGCAGGAATGGTTTGGTCGAAAAGGTAAGCAATGATATTGGCATACCGAGATTTATCTGGGGTATTCAAGGTACATATCACTTGATATTCAAGGGTATCAAAGGCAGGATAGGATATTTCTTCCACCAAGAAGTCATAGTGGAATTTATGCTCCTCCAGTTGTAACATGGATTCCAAAGTAGCCATAGCATCCGCAACTTTGTTCTCTGATCTTGGTATCTGTTGAAAGGTAATGAAGATAAAGTATTTCTTTAGATCATCAACTAGTTTCTTGTAGGGCATCAACTTTTCATATTTTGTTTGATACTCCCCATTGACTTGATTGATAATTAGTTGGGAGTCACCATACACATGTAATTCAATAATCTTCCATTTCATAGCTAGCTTGAGGCCATTGACCAATGCTTCATATTATGAGATATTGTTGGTGCATGGAAACATCAATTTGTAAGATTTGGGAATCTTGTATCCTTATGGAGTTATGAAGAGGACCCCTACTCTTGATCCTTGTTGAGTGAATGAACCGTCAAAGTACATCTTCCAGGGATGTTTGGTGAGATGCATAATTATTTCATCAGGGAATTTAATTAGTAAAGGTTCATCATCCTAGAGTGGTGAATCAGCCAATTGATCTACAAGGACCTATCCTTTGATATCTCTCTGTTCTACATATTCAATGTCAAACTCACTTAGAATCAGGACCCATTTGGCCAAACATCCTGTTAATGTTGTTCTGCTCAAAAGATACTTTAAAGGATCAATCTTAGCAATGAGCTTCAATATATGAGAGAGCATGTAGTGTCTCAATTTTTGTGATGTGAAGATGACTGCTAAGCATGCTTTTTCAATAATGCTATAATTGAGCTCATAAGTGACTAGTGTACTACTAATGTAGTAGATAGCTCGTTCTTTCTTTGTGTCATCTTCTTGCACCAATAATGCTCCTAGGGATGTAATTGTAGCTAAAATGTATAGGAGTAAGGGTTTTCCATGAATAGGAGCCATAAGAATAGGTGGAGCAGCCAAGTACCCTTTCAATTCTTTGAAGTTTGCTTCACAGTGTTCATCCCATTTGAAGGTAACCCCTTTATGTAGTAGCTTAGTAAAGGGTTGTGCCCTATCTACAAGTTGGGACATGAATCTCATGATAGACTGAAGTCTCCCTTGTAGCATTCACATTTGACTAATTTTACATTGAGGAGTCATCTCTAGAATAGCCTTTACTTTTTTAGGGTCTACCTCAATTCCTTTTGCTGATACTATGAATCCTAGGAGCTTCCCTGATTGGACCCCAAAGGCACATTTCTTTAGGTTGAGCCTGAGTTGGAACTATTCCATTTGATCCAATATCTTTCTTAAGTTAGAAATGTGAGTACCACTCTCCTTGGATTTAGCCAATGTGTCATCGACATAGTCCTCCATGTTCTTGTGCATCATGTCATGGAATATTGTCATCATGGCTCTTTGATATGTTGCACTGGTATTCTTTAACCCAAAAGGCATGACATTCCAGCAAAGGGTGCCCCATGCGCATGTGAATGCAGTTTTCTCTTGATCCTCAAGGGAAATCTTGATTTGATTATAGCCCAAGAATCCAACCATTAATGAATACATCTGAAAGTCTGCTCTACGATCTATGATCATGTCAATGTTTAGTAGAGGGAAGTCATCTTTCAGACATGCTTTGTTTAGGTCTCTGAAGTCAGTACAGATCCTAATAGATTTATTAGATTTAGAAATGGGGACCACATTGGAGATCCACCTTGCATAGGCAATGACTTGAATATATCCAGCTTTCAATAATTTTTCTAGTTCTGCTTTCACCAATAATGCAACATGAGGATGCATTTTTCCAAGTTTTTGTTTCAAGGGCTTGATCCCAAGAGCTATAGATAAGTGGTGCATGATGAGATTAGGATCTAGCCCTGGAATATAAGTGTAAGACCATGCAAAGTTGATCTTCTTCTCCTTTAGGAACTCTGTGAACTGTACCTTCTCTTCTTATGATAAAGATTGTGCCAGATGAACTATTTGAGGATTTTCAATGGTGCCAAGTTTACTAGCTGTGTTGGTTTAATCAATACCGAAGATATTTCCTAGAAGTGTTATAGGAGGATATCAAGAGTCTCATCCTTTGGCACCTTGGAGAGGTTTTCACCATTGGATACATCTTTTTTCTTTACTATTTTGGGATTTGATACTGCCACAGAGTGGTTTTCACCATCAGTCCGCTTTTTCTTTTTCTTTTTTAGTTTGTGACTATGAAACTTGATATCCTCCTATGACATGTTCTCACCCCTTGCATTGGTGGAAGAAGGGTAAGGTTCACAAGCATGGAGATAACAAGCTAGGGAGTGGTCATTAGGAAAGTTGAGGATAGGAGTAGGATTTGTTTCAGTCCAATCAATTAGGTCTAGAAATACCAATGTTAGGGAGTCAGCTTCTGGGAAGGATAGAATCATGTTAGTATCAAGGCCATTAATCAACATGACATGATCTATTAGGTTAATTTATTCAATATTTAGATCAATAAGAGTAAGATCATTGTTAAAAGGGTCATTGTTAGTCATATGTGGATCAAACTCTAGAGACTCATCAGTAGAAGTCTCATCATCATCTCTTTGTAAATGGAGGTTTCTTGCTTGTTGTCTATGAAATTATTCCACACTTACGTATTCACCTGTGTCTTCATTAATGATTGAGGGAAGGAACTCTTCTTCTACTTTAGGGGGATCGGTATCATTGAGAGGAGTGTCAGATCGTTTGCTAGGAGCTAAGGGGGCTGCAAACATGTTAATTGTGTCTATTCCAATATCTTTAGAGGTGATAGATAGCCGATTCCATTCATAGTCATGAGAGTCTATGACATCATCATCATATCTGTTTAAGTATTCAATAATGGTTATCTGATATACTCGATTAGTTGCTTGTAGATCAAAGTGGGGTAGATTGAGGAAATGTGAAATTGTGACCAATTTCCCCCAGTTCGGATGTAGATTTTGTGGCCTGGGTATCTCTTGAGTGACTATTGCTATGGTGTCTCCTACCTCTTGAATGGGAGGTTGTGCTAGCAAAGGAGTGTGAAGATCTTGTGGTACCTCAAAGCTAGGTACATAGCATTATCCTTGATAGTTGGGGTCTTGTGCGCCAACATGTAACAATCTTTCATAGGACCATTGCTCTAGTTCATATGTTTCATCACTCCCTTTATCAGAGTGCAAACTCTCTATTGTAGCGGGTTTATCAATTTTAGTATTAAAACCCAGTCCTGTTTTATCTTTAGTATTCTGAAACTCCATGGGAATATGTTCAATGATCCCTCATCCTATGTCATTTAGAGGTCCCGTTCCTTTGTATCCCATTTGTGTGAGGAAATCATATCCCTTTCCATATTGTTCTGGGGATATCTTTACATGGTTGACCTCAGATTCGACTTTTTCTCCTTTGTAAAGATAGTCCAAGACTGCCTGTTCTTTGGTGTTATCTGAAGAAGATGTGGATGCCTTTACCATGCCAGTTGTTTCATGTACTTCTGGCTCTTTGGATGCTATAGGTGTGATTGTTGAGGAAGGTTTTCCATAGGATCTTGGTGACACTAGAAGTTCTATTAACGAAGGAGTCAGGTCCAGCTTGTACTCTCCCATACCTGTTTCTTCAAGTTTCAAGGTTTTTCTAAAACTCTTCATAACCATGTCCTTGGTAGTTTCAAGAGAAACTGCATCCATAGCTTCTTTGTTGTGTGGGATCATGTTGCCTGCTTTGATATTGTTACAAGTGTAGTTAGCATCTGCAGTAATCGTCACTTCCAACCCATTATGTGGGAATTTTATGCATTGGTGGTAAGTGGATGGTACAGCTTGCATTTTGTGAATCCATGGTCTCCCTAGCAGGATATTGTAGGCCAATGGTAAATCTAGAACTTGACATATGATGTTCCTCTCAATTGGTCTGACTCTGATAGGTAGAGAAATAAGACCTCCGGAGGATCTTTCTTCCTCATCATAAGCTTTGATGGTTATCTTGTTTCGAGTGTCAATTGTTTGTTCTAAGAGACCTAGTCTCCCGATTAGATCCAGTGTACACATATTCAATCTTGCGCCTCCATCTATCAACATGAATCTAACATAGGATTTATGAATAAGGACTTTGATATGTAGGGGTTGATTGTGTGGATGGGTCAATGACTTGTCATCCTCTTCAGAAAAGGAGAGGTAGTGTGGCACTAAGATGTGACTGACCATTTCTTGGAACTTGTCTATATCAATATCTTTTGGAAAATTAGCAACATGTAGGGCTTGTTCTAGGATTTCCCTATGTATCATGGATATCTTGAGCAACTCAAAAATATAAATTTTGGCAGGGGTTCATTGCAATTGGTCTACCAAGTTATATTTGCTCTGGGGATAGTGACCATGTGTCTTGCTGCTGGTTTAGGAATAGTTAGAATAGGAACCTTTGATGTTGATGTTGATGTTGGTTTTGGAGGTCCTTTGATTGTAACCTGTGCTTGGCTCCGTGTTACAACATTTGAGTAGGATGAGACACCTTTAATTGTGATCACATTGATGGATTCAATTTTAATGTTGAGTATATTAATCACATTGTCACTCTTGGAATAGGTGTATTTTACCTCATTACCCTTCCCTTTAGATGTTTCTCCTTGATTGTAATTAAGAAAGGGTTTGTTGAATGTTGTATGATCCTCAATGGTAGTATGTCCATCTACTTTGATCTTACCTCCTTCAATGAGGTCTTGGATGACATGTTTAAGTTTGAGACAATTATTAGTCTTGTGGCCCTTGTTTTTGTGGAAGACACAATAGGATTTATCATCCCACCACCTGGGTTTGACCATTGGTTCCTACAGTTTAGAATCGGGAATTGTAAGAACTTTTTTATCCACCAATCTTTTCAAAATTGTCTCAAAAGTCTCCCCCAAAGGAGTGAATGTTCTTTGGGGTTTTGAAGTCCATGTTCATTCCTTGTTGTTATCATTGTTTGCTTTGGGATTGGGAGGTGTTACCTTAGGATCTTTTCTTGCTTGCATGCCATTGGTTAGATTGAATGCCTTGGGTTTAGGATTAATGTTAGAGGTGTCAGCCACTCTATCATTAACAAAATTCCTATTTTTTTTCCACCATTTAGGCTTGGAGTTGGAGTTGTTTCTTTTGTTTTCGCTTTGAAGAGTGATCTCCCCTCTTTTGACCATGACTTCTTCAATACGGAGGGCATTTTTAATCATTCTATCGAAGCTAGGGGAGTCTTGCATTTGTAGAGCATAGCTCAATTCAGGCACTAGATTATTAACAAAGATTTCCATCTTCTCCGTTTCGGGAATGACCCTTGAATATCGTGCAAAAATCTCCTCCATATTTGGAGGAAGTGTGTGAATGATTCTCCAGTTCATTGTTTGGTGTTACATAGGTCAATCATAGTTACATCATGTTGGATGTTGTAGGAGTAATGTTGAATGAACTGTTGGAGCAACTCCTCAAATGTTTTGACCTTAGGGTTTAGTTTAGAGAACCACTCCATGGCATTACCTCCTAGACTTCCTGGAAATAGTCACATGAGATATGTAGGTGCATGCATGTATTAGATTCTTAGAGCATAGAATTCCCTTACATGGTCGAGGGGGTTAGTTTATCCTGTGTACTTGTCATACTTTGGCCTTGCCACATTGGGAGGAAAAAGGACCATAGTGATACTCTTGTCAAAAGGAAATGGACAAATGGCATCCAAAGAGTATTTTGTTTTGGGTTTCTCTTTATCCTGTTTGAGATTTGTGAGCTCTGTTTGCATTAGATTGAGCTGTTTGGTGAGAATAGATATCGGGTTTGGTAGCTCCTTTTCCTTGAGCTTTTCTACATCATAATCCTTGGGTAATTTGACACCTGTGGATGCTAGATGGAGGAAGTATTTTTCTTTATCATCACTAATTATCCGTTCCAATAGCTTGTGGATCCATTTACTTTGTTTGAGTTTTTCATATTCTTCTTCAAGGATCTTCTCTTCATTGTCTGATCCAAACGGATTATGTTCAAACTTGGGTCTTTCTTCCTCTTCCACGCCTTCAAATTTTTTGTGTTTGCCATCATTATAACCCTCAAAAGCCTTACTCCATTCGTTAGTGTTTCTATCCATTTGAGGGGAATCTAGAACAAGAAGGGAACTGCGAGATGTTTCTCCTTGAAAGTGTGGTGTTTTAGGAGTCACTTTCAATCCTTTAGTTGTGTACCAGTTGCATCTTGTGTTAACCATGAAGTTTTTTTCTCAACTTTGTTAACGTTTCCCAATAGTGCAAGTAAGGATTTTAGATCATTCAAGTGGGTGTGTCTAGGTAAAAGTAACTATTTATTGTTGGTGGATGTAAATGATTTCGGCATTAGAGGGTTAGAATGCTCTTATAGTGAGCTGGGAACCAAGTTGTTGATAGATAATGGGTAGACCACACATATTGAACTGATCGTGAAAGATTGACTAAGCATGCAAGGTGGACGTTTTGAAAGTGTTTTGAAAATACAACAGGGAGACCAGAAGAGACAACAGGAACCAGCTAAAGAGAAAAAAGGGTATCCTAATCAACTGAGACTTTCTAAGAAAAAATCCTACAAGTACCCACTGTCCTGAATGCGAGCTCCCAGATGCAAGCCTCTGATGGTACTAGATGTGATCCTAGAATTTGGATGCGATTGTGTGCTTAAAAAATGTGATCTAGAATACCAAATGCGATCCTAAACACTGAATGCGACTTGGGAAATACAGGATGCAATCTTATCATTTTTTTGTCAGTTTGGGTTAGTTCTGAAAAGTTTCTTTTTGAAGTGCGTGAAGTTGCTTGTTTCTAGATTGCGTTAAGAGGTGTCGTAAGGTGTGAAAAACACTTGTACTCCAAGGTTTGAGATTTTTTGATTGTTTTGAGGAGCTTATATTTTTATTGATCTTTTGAACACGTTAAACAGTTTTGCAATGTTAAGAGGGTGAAACAAACAATCATCTTTTCCTATTTTCTAGGTGGAGGATGAAAATTTTTGCTTGTTGACTCATGTACACACTCAAATGCTAATCAGAATACAACCATCACCAAGCACGCAATGGCTCTAGTCATGATGTTGTATTAGCCGACTCCAAATGCAAGTGAGGGCACAATATGACGAGTGTCTTGGGGTAATTACTTTTTGCCTTGCACAAAGATTATCACCCTTTTCTGGATGAATTGGGAATTGTTTCAGTTGAAGTTGTTGTAGATTATTAGGCAATACGTTCAAAATTGTCCCCCATAGAATTGCACAAGGCAAAATTCAGGCATATAGCTCTATGAGTACCCGAATATATGTAGTCTCACAAGTAATATTCAAGTGGCTCCACTCTACATATACCCAGATATGTTCAAGGAATGATGTCCAAATTCCAAGAACAAAACCAGTTCTGTCTTCCGAGGTTTTGGCCTGCGAGGAAGAAACTATTTATAGCAATTTGGAAGGGTTGGATTAAATCTATCCTCACTTGGGTCATTCCTGGGAGATTTTTTCCTCAACTGGCAGGCCCTCAATTGTTTAAATGTATGTAACCAGGATTGGCGAGCTTTGGATGTCTGGATTTTTTATTCTTCCAAAGAAGAAGAGCATACTCTCCTAATCTAAACCATTTTCTCCAAAAACACATAAAGCAAAGTTCATTCCTTCAAGATATGTTGAGCTGAATTTAGTTGTTCCTATTTTAAAGAAAATAGAATTCTTGAAAAGGAAAGTTTGCCTTGTTCAATTAACCACAAAATTTAGTGATTTGCTTGTTCAATTTCTAATCCAAAAGAAACTATACGATTGAACTTGTTCTTTGATCCCACATATTTAGTGATTTGTGTTGTTCATTTATTGTTTCCAATTTGAATTAAACAATGTGTTTTCTTGTTCATTTACCCTAAATTCCATTCAATCCATAAACTGATGTATGAGTTTCTAATTTTCCTTAAAAGGAAAAGAGCATAATCCTCTAGTCAGTTTAGTGATAAATTGGAATATGTACTTTAAGTTTGAAAATAAGAAAATAGAGGTCAAGATGGGGGGTTGTCAACCTATAAAATTGAGTTATTATATATTTAGTTCAACTCCCATGGAAACCTCCAAAAACAACCTACAAACACTTGTTAAGTTGCAAGATATCAAAAGCACAACTTGTCAAAATATTAGGATTAGGCAAACGAAATGCACAAGCTTTTTAACCAGATGCGAGCCTAAAGTTTTACTGAATGTGATGCAACATACTGTATGTGAGCTTCCTTACCAGATGTGATCCCATGCTTACCAGATGCGAGCCAAAACTAAAAATGATACGGGAAATCTCGGATGTGAGCCTAGTTTTCTGCGGTGTGATGGCGTATCCCAGATGCGATCCTGAAAGGTTAAAAATGATCCTGTGATAGAATTATGGGCATGCAAATTAGCAAAAAGTGTTAGAAAATGAGGCCAAGTTGGAAATCTTGCCCCATGGTGGGTGCCAGAAATGTTTGTGTATATTATGTACCTGATAAGAGAGACACAACACATCAATAAGTCATTGCATTAGTTCAAAAAGGTTAGATAAGCATGTAAAACCAACTAATATCAACCTATTTCCTTCTAACTAAGAAGAGTGTGATTAATAACATAATAACCCTTAGATTATGCTACAATCAGTGACATATATGGCCTAGCATGAAGGATTTTAGTTTAAAGACAAACTAAAAGATGAGAAAACATGCATTCTAGCTCTAAGAATGGAAATAAGAACAATGTGAAAGCATGAAATAAGAAGTGAAATATGTTTCTAAGATTAATCTAACATTATAACATTGTATTTAGGATATGATTTGAAGGCTTATTTGCTCTCAAAAATGGCTTCTATTTAAGAGAGAGAGAGAGAGAGAGAGAGAGAGAGAGAGAGAGAGAGAGAGAGAGAGAGAGAGAGAGAGGG